>CM060201.1:8933570-9533570 GCA_030562195.1 Nipponacmea schrenckii
AGTCATTAGATACGAAAAAATAACGAAAATCGCTTTATCCCCTGAACTTGAATTTTAAAATTTACAAAAGTTTGACATTTCAATATGGCGGCTTATCATTTGCTTCCGGTCCGGATTTTTTCATCTTCGTTTTTTTGTATGACTTTTTCTAGCTTAATACAAAAAGAATTTTTGAAATATCTTAAGAATTCAGGAAATAAAATTTTAATTTTTAAAAGCGAATAACTTTGAAACCGGAAGTGATGTCGAAAATTTGAAAAATAATTTTTGATCGCATTTACAATGTCTATCTACCTGTAAGTTTTCGGGTGGATGGGAATAAAATTGTAGAAGTTGAAAAAAATGCAAAAATTGAAATGAAAAAAGTCAGCTACAAAAGTAATGAAATTAGCAGTTTTAAACTGCAGTTAAGTAGCTAGCAGTTTTAAGAAGCTAACAAAAGAAGTTATGTAAAAATCAGTCGAAAAATAGAGGTAATAAAGTGCAAAAACCAAAATGGCGCTATTGCCCACAGCTCGTTTCCGGTTGAACTAAATGTCATCATTTTACATTTAAAAGTTACAAGTCTCACAGTTTGAATAGCAAACAGTTACAGGTAGTTTGTGGCATGTTGCCTTCTTAGAAAACAATCGAGGGTAAAATTCGAAAAAAAAAAAAAAAAAATAGTCATTTCGAAAACAAAGCAGTGCGTTCGATGAACGCACTGCAAAAAAAAAAAAAAAAAAAAGACAAACCGAAAACAAACTGGGACTTTGCGGTAGCAAAGTCCCACAACTAGAACCGTTAGACGGTACCAAGGCAGTGCGCGTCCCTTCTATTGCATGGGTGAAACGTTGCATTTATAATATCCAATTCCATAATAATAACAAGACCTGTTTGTAACAATTGTGCAGCTTCCGAGATATTTAGAATGTGTTATATATCCTGGCTGTCATTTAAAATAGAACGTAATCACGCCTACTCAGTATAATGACTTGTTTTGATTGGTTGCGATACTTAAACTGGAAATGTCAAAATTTGTCTTGACCAAACGATAAGAAATTAACACAATTTGACTTTTTGACCCTGTTGCATTATCTTCTTAACTCTTCTTGTAACATTTATATCTGTTTAATTAGTGTGTAAAACAAAACGTCGAAAAAACAAATTTGTGGTCATAAAGGGACATAACACCTTATTTGAGAATACAAATTGATCTCGGATTAAATTAACTTTCCAGATCGTTGATACTTTTAATTTGTTTATTTATTTATTTATCAATCTTAATTTAGGTGTAGTAGGAACATTAGATCCTGCAATTTGTGGCAAGTTGCTATGGTATAACATAGAGCCATCAAATTAACAGCGCGGCTTTACATCTTTAAGAGAGTATTTTATAGAGTTGCGTCCCTTATACCACTAGTCCTCTCAACTGTACATTATTTTTGCTTAAGAGAATATCATTTAAAATTATAAAGGTTGTCATTTCCTTCCACATATTCCATATCATACATCGCCCACAACGAGAAATGAACAATCATTCCTTTTATTTAAGGTATATAATATCTTTGAATCATTTTAACTGGATTAATTTTTAATCGTTAAAAAATCAAAATCAAAATAACAATTCAAAAATCGGTTTCCATATATATTTCGGCAATAGATTCTATATACATGTACATCAAAATAACACAAATTGAATTATCTTCCGAGACCCTATTTCGATTTAAAGAGTTAGTATAGAAGAAATTACAAAATTTGCAAATTTAAAACGTGCAATTTTGATCAAAAATCAAGTGTTATACACCATTGGAAAGAATAACTAGACCTGTTTGTAACAGTTCTGCAGCTTTCGGGCTATTTAGAATTTGTTGGTCTCCTGGCTGTCATTTAAGGATGTAGATTGATTTTGCGATTATTGGGAGAGATGATTTATTCATAATTTAACACGTGACATTTGAGCTTGTTAATAGACTGGCAATCATTAAGGTTTGTGATGTAAAAATATCTGGGCTTAACCACGCCCACAAAGTCCATTGACTTGTTTTGGAAACTTCAACTGGAAATGTCAAAATTTGTGAATTGACCGTTTTATAGGAAATATTCGCAATTTTTAAATGCCGATAAACCGAAAGTTTACATTTTGCTATAAAGCTTAATATGTCATTGGATAGAACGTATCACATATGTACAGGCATAAAGATCGCCAAAGGTCAACGTCACAATATACACCTTCGAAGTTTTTATAATTTTTAATCGTAATTAAATCAAAATCAAATTAAAAATTCAAAAATCAGTTTCCATATAAATTTCGGCAATCGGTTATAGATTCTATATACATGTCCATCAAAATAACACATATTGACTGATCCTCCGAGACCCTATTTCGATTGAAAGAAAAATACACACAGTGATGTAAAATATCTGGGTTTAACCACGCCCACAAAGTCTAATGACTTGTTTTGATTGGTTGGGGATACTTTAACTGGAAATGTCAAAATTTGTGTCTTGACCAAAAGATAAGAAATTAACACAATCAGATTTTATGACCTGTTGCATTTATATCTGTTTAATTAGAGTGTAATTTTATTCTTAAACTTTTCGCAATTTTTATTTATACATAATGATTTATATATTGCTTGAAAGCTGGGAATTTGCACATTATAAATCTGTTCGAATTTTGTTTTTAAGTTAAATAGAACTAAATATAAAAAAATATGAATGTTAAAATCGCTTATTTTCTACTAGGCGTATTTTCATCAGTTTTCGGTCTATAGCTAAAATAAAGATATTGTTAGAAAGCTGATAAAAATCACACCCAATAATGTCAATTAGAATGTTGCCAAGGGTCTTGTTCATGAGATATAACCATCTGAAGATACGAGAAATATGCAAATTACCAATTTTTGGATCCCTATTAATCCATATGTTCTGTACTAAAATTAGAAATCAAGGTATCATATGAACCTTTAGCCAATGAAGATGATTGTGCAGAAAAATAAAGGATGCATATTAGTAAGTTAGTCCTCTTCGTTCCTTGCGGAGAATAGGGCTGCTACAGACGTTCTCCATCTCACTCTATTATGAGCTGTTCTTTTTGCTTCATTCCAGGTCTTGCCGATCCTTCCTAGCTCTTTCAGTCTTATTCTTTTCAAGTTTTGTAAAGGTCGTCCTTGTCTTCTATGCCCTTGGGGATTCCAGTCCAGTGCCTCTCTGATGATGTTGTTTTGAGATCAAAAGGATGCATATGGTAGAGTTCAAAAGTTATTAACTTTCAGATGGAAGTCAGTTTTGAAAAACTTTGGCAGGATCTGGTCCAAAGACAAATTTGAAATCGAAAAATATGCCACTAGAGGACCTAGATAATTATCCAAATTATATTTTAAAACAAGTCTGAAAAAATAGGATTAAAAATGGCGGACGAGTAGTATTTTTCCAATAATTTGCATATTTCAAGATGGCGATCAAACGGTTAGGAATTTGCATATATGGCATACATACAAAATGAAGATATTGATGGTACTAATTCTGTGGAATAAAAAAATTGCAAGTTTGTGCAAAAATTTAATCCGAAAATTCCGATTTCTGTGATTTTCTTCATTTTTTGGTCACTTTCGGACGTTTCCGGCTAATTTCGGAAAATGTTTTATCGGAATCTTTAATGATAATTTTTTGTCTACTCATCTACCAATTTTTGTGAAAAAATAAGACGTAAATTTAAAAAAAAACACGTGCTTTTTCATAAATCACGCACAATTAATATAGAACTAAGAACAAAATTTTCTAATATTTAAAAGCGCAATTTTGATCAAAATATAAAGTGTTATACACCATTGGAAAGAATAAATTACGCGTAATAAGGACATAAAAGAAATTTTGACGTATGTAAATGAGGTCACGTGACAGAGCTCTTCGAAGTTAAAAAGTGCAATTTTCAAATGGCTGTAAAACCGGAAGTTGACATTTCACAACACAAATGAAGACATCAATGGATAGATCTCGACAAGGGCAACAACTTTTGTGCAGGTCACATGGTCACCAAAGGTCAAGGTCACGATATATGAACGTTGGAAAATTAGGCACAAAGTGAAAAAAAAGAACCGGAAATGAAAGGTAAGCTAAATCGAAATTCAAAATTCGGCTTCCTAAGAATTGTTAGCAATCGATTGAAGATTACATAGACATCAAAATTACAATTGTCCGATTAACCCCTAAGGCCCAATTTTTCACTTTACAAAAGTAAGTGGTTTAATGATGGCGACTGATCTGTTACTTCCGGTTCAATTTTTGTTAATTATAAAATCATTATGGGTTAATAGTAACTAATTGCAAAAAAAAAAATTCAAATATCTTTAGAATTCCGGAAGTGAAAATTCGAAGTTTAGCGACGTATGACGCCGAAACCGGAAGTGATGTCGACATTTTGAAAACAGATTTTTCTTGACAAGAAAAATGTTTATCTAACTGCAAATTTTGATTTCGATCTAATCAAAATTGCAAAAGTTAGAAAAAGTGTTAAATTTTAAAATTCAAAAGTCAGCAACAAAAGTAAAAATTTCCTAATTTTTAAACTGCTATTATGTAAATCTAAGTTATAAGTAGTAAATAAAAAAAGTCCGAACCAGATTGGATAAAATAACGAGCCGTGAGTTAGTAAACAAAAATAAAATTTGTGACGTTCTACGTCATTTCCGGTAGAACAAAAATGCGTCATTTTACATTTAAACAACAACGAGCACAAGATTACGTTACAATATCACGCTAGATTGTGTAAGACATTTGCAGTTATGGCTGGGGAGCGTGACCAGAAAGAGACAAAAAAAAAAAAAAAATAGTCATTTCGAAAACAAAGCAGTGCGTTCGAAGAACGCACTGCAAAAAAAAAAATAATCCGAACGATTACAATACGTTTTCGACAAAGTCGAAATACGTAATAATCCGAACGATTACAATACGTTTTCGCCAAAGTCGAAATACGTAATAATCCGAACGATTACAATACGTTTTCGACAAAGTCGAAATACGTAAAAAATAAAATAATCCGAACGATTACAATACGTTTTCGCCAAAGTCGAAATACGTAATAACACGAATGTCAATTTATTTATTGAACTAAGCTGTATAGCGTGTTAAGTTCAATACGTGCTTTAACGTAACTGAGTTTAATGAATGCCAAGTATTTTTTTTTGGGGGGGGGGGATATCTGAATAACATTATCTTTGAAATACCTGTCGGGCTTCGTTCTGCCAAGCGTTTCGGGTTTTTTTCTGAACAAATATGAACAATCAGAAAATGAATGGAGGTCTTAGCCTTTCCCTTTTAACGCTCGAGAGATTTTACACAGTCTGCACACACGGGTCCTGTGCTTAGTTTCTTTACTTTCTCAACTTTTTCAATGTCCCTCCGATATACATCACTGCTAACAGTAAACCGGATTGATAATTCCGAAAGTCCATCTCGACGTTTGCCGGTATAAAATTATATCTCTTCAGCTTAGCAAGAAAGCGTCAAACTCACTAGCCGAACACGGCCCCATTGATGGATATAGATAGTAGACTCAATTGATTTTAGAGATCGTTTGACGTGTTATAAAAATAAACGCAATGCGAAACTCTGATTAACATGTTATACTGTACGTCCTGATGCCTATGCTCGCATTGATATTTAGGAATGCTGCAGTAACTTGTGCTCAAACTGCCTAATTAAATGTTTCCTTGAGCATGTGATAGAAGGTAATCTGGGGTCAAGGTACATGTATATATTCCGTAAATAATTTCAACTTCTGCTACCATTAACAAACTCCTCTAGGCTTGAAGGCATATCATAAAGCCAACGAAACACACGATCTACTATATTTCAGGTTCTGTTGTAACAGTTCTAATAGTTTAATCTACTAATGCCCATATCCTTGAAATAAAGAACGGTACAAATTTAATAAAAAAAAAAATTTTAATTTTTTAATGAAAATAGATTTTTTCACCCTTTTCAAGCTGGCTGAAACGATGGCTGATGAAATTGTAAAACATCAGGTACCCTGGGAAATTTCCAGTAGGTGACAATCCTTTTGTGTCATTGACGTATACAAAACAGATTGGACGATAGAATTTTTTCACCCTTTTCAAGCTGGCTGAAACGATGGCTGATGAAATTGTAAAACATCAGGTACCCTGGGAAATTTCCAGTAGGTGACAATCCTTTTGTGTCATTGACGTATACAAAACAGATTGGACGATAGACTTCAATATTATTTTAAACTGATGATTCAGCTTTCCTGGTAAAGGACAAAAGGATATACACATTGGTACACGTACAAAGTAGTGTTTCCTATAATGTATGGTACTTGTCTTTACTTTAAAGATAGTGGTAGACGGAGAAAAGCGCGAGAAAAAAGGCGAGGATAAGGTGCGAGGAAAAGGCCTAAAGGAAAGAGGTTTAAAAGCGAGGAAAATATTCGGCGATTTTGCTTTTTTTACGCCTTTTTTCATCGCCTTTAAAATTTCACTTCATATTAATTGAGTAGATGAGGACAGAAACACATTCATGTATTAATAACAATCAAATCGAATACTTGATTAATAAAATAAATAAAAGTGAAAGTTTGAGCTACGAATACCCTATTTGTGTTTCTCCTCCTTCTCCCTCTCCCAAGACATATTAAAAACAACCTATTTGAGTGAGATACTGCCATTTATTAAAATGACTAAAGGAATGAAAAATAAATGATATAAAAATACATAACAATAAACATTAAAGCATAAAAATTCCTTAACTAACAAAGACTAGTTGGGCTTAACAACCCTTCTATGCGCCAACCACATCACTGACAAAGTGATGTCTAGCCCAACCCAAACCACAGTATCACACTCAAATTAAGGACGGAATAATTCAAATAGAAAAATATAATCACCTTCTTCGTCAGACTCTGATTGATTTACACATAAATATACAAAAAAAAAAAAAAAAAATAAAAGCAATGTAGACACAATGGTAAATTTATAACAATGGTGTCAATGCCCTAACTGATATGCTGCAAACTACGTTGTCAACAGTTAAAAACATATGCCGCAAACTACGTTGTCAACAGTTAAAAACATATGCTGCAAACTACGTTGTCAGTCATGATTCGTAAGAGTATTTTGTATCCTAAAGAGTCAAATCAGGTATGCGGACATAGGATCTTACAGCATTGCTTTTCCAACGCCCCATTACCCGAATTGCCTCTTCAGAATGACCTTTCATAAATGCCGATGTGGCTGCACCAATTCTGAAAGAATGCAATTTATAATGACTAGGAGATAAGCCCATGAAGGATATAAGTTTATGTAAATAAGTATTAACATAAGTATAAGTAGCAGTAGTCCCATTCATTAACTGGAACAAGGGTCCAGATGAATGTGGGAAAAATTTAAAATATTGAAATAAGGAACAAGGAGCACAAATAATGTTAAGTGTTTGAGTACAATGACAAGTCAAAAACAATTTCATGGGTGTGGAAGAACTTTTATGTTTATAATGAACTAAAATTATCTCTAAAGAAGCAAGGTGACCAGTTTGTGAATCAAACATGAACATGAAACATTTTCAGTCTGCACTAAATTATGACTAGTCAACTGTGATTTAAGCACCAGCTCACCTAAACGGAAAAAACCTGCGAAAGCTAAACAAAAAATAGCAGATAACAATAATTTGTCAAACTGAATGTTAACAACTGTAGGAATAGCACTAATCAATCGAGATAAAAGGTTTTCAGTAATAGGCAACCTAGACTCTGATGGCGCTTGCAGACGTTTCGCACCTTTGAGCAAGCTCTTGACCAGAAAGGAATGGTTGAATTCCGAAAAACCAAATGAACGCTGCACATAAGACAGAACAGATGCATGCAATGCAATAGTGCTTGGGGAATATCCAGACTCAAAAAGAGACGCTAAAAAATTAACAATAACAACTGAAGGGATGGGAAATTGAGGTGACAACTGACAAAAAGGACAAAAATCTAAAAACCTATTCCAAGCACGTAAATAAGTTACACGTGAACTTGCTGATAATGATGCTCCTATTAGCTTCATTGCAGTTGAATTCAAATGGTCAAAAGATTCTGATCCACAGTCTGTGGCTGAAGATCTAACCATGGCGCCCATTCTCGTGCCTCCTGAAAACGAAAACGAGACAAATGATCGGCCACTAAATTTGTTTTGCCAGGAATGTGTTGAGCTCGGACAAAAATGTTAAATTTAATAGACACAAGAACCAATCTACGAATTAAACGCATGAGAACAGCAGACCTGGATGTGGCATTGTTAATAACATAGGAAACACACAAATTATCAGTCAGCAACTTAACTTTATGATTGCGAAGTAAATGACCCCAAGTCTCAAGGGCTAAAACGATTGGAAAGAGCTCCAAGACATTAATACTAAATTCTTTCTGAACTACTGACCAAGAACCAACAATCCATTTAGTGCCAAACACAGCAGCATAACCTTTAGACAGAGCTGCATCAAAATAAAGTTTTATGTGATCAGACTGAACCCACTGATCATTTAAAAACATACACTTGCCATTGAACCCATCCATAAAAATTTGCCATATTTTCAGATCCAAACGAGCAGAGCTATTTAAAGTGACTTTGAAGTGAGGTTTTCTTACCCCAATAGTCAAATTATACAAACGTCGCAGAAAAGTTCGTCCTGGTACTATAATAGAAGCTGCAAAATTCAACAAACCTATTAACGACTGCAATTCTCTTAAAGATACTTTACGTCTAGTCATTACTGAAGACAATGCTTTATTTATTTTTACAATTTTTTCATCAGGTAACCGACTAACCATGGCAACAGAATCAATCTCAATGCCATAAATTATAATAGTGGTACAAGGATGAACAGTTTTAGAATGCTTAATAGGAATATTTAAATAATCTGCCAAAGACATGAAGTCTGCTAATGTATTTTCACACGTAGAAGTATGTGCCGGACCAACAAAAAAGAAGTCGTCTATCATATGACTCATAACAGCATTTCGTTTGGACACCATAAACCACTGAAGAGCTGTACTAAACCGCTCAAAGGTTTGGCAGCTCATGCTTAAGCCCATAGGTAAACACATATCTGCAAAATAGTACAATTTGTCATTAAAGGAACAGTAAAACCTAACAATTCGTAATCATCTGGATGAATCGGAACCATTCTGTAGGCATCTTTTATATCTGCCTTAGCCATCAGAGCCCCAGTCCCTACCATCTTAACTATTTCTATTACTCGATCAATAGAGTCATAATGCACCTCAGTAAATGAAGTATCAATACCAGAATTTATTGAATCACCATGGGGATATGACAGATCATGAATGAGTCTGTAAGCACCTGTTTCATGTTTAGGGATAACACCTAAAGGGGAACATCGCAAAGCCGGAAAGGGTGGGCTCTCAAAGGGGCCCATAACACGACCTTCAGATAACTCAGCATTAACCTTTTTGAACAAAACTTCTAAATTAGAATAACAAGACGCATGATTTTTTGTTAGAGTTAAAACACGATTACCTGAAAAAGGTATACGAAAACCAAAGGAAAATCCAGTGTACAAATACATTCTTTCAACTTGATCATAACCATCCAAAATTTCATATAATCTACTTGGATGCAGGGGAGTTGGTACCTTTTGCATTGGCAGAACTTGCCTTACGAAATGAATAACGTGATGACTGCTGAGATGGAGAGACCTGAACGGGAGCTGCAGGTACAGGTGCAGCTGAAACCGTTGGATCTTGAGAATAAGACTGAAATGCAGACGCAAAATTTTGACTTTGCATGGCCGAATCTTGGTTGACCTGCAAACCAGGGGTTTGATCAGAATCCAACTTCCTACTTTTCGCATAGCATTTGAATACCGGATGCTTATAACCACACTTACTACAAGTATGGGCAAAACGGCATACCTGCCGCTTACAACCTGACTGAGTATTGAAACCCCAACAAACATTGTTGGTTTGGTTGCCATTTGATCGATTGCGATTGACAGCTGGAGTTTTATTCACTTGAGCCCCATACAATGTGGTAGCTCGAAGCCAAAACTCAGAATGTATTTGATCCCATGGATGTGAAGTGGTCTGACGAAGAAGGCGAAATTGAGAATCATAATACGTAAAAGCTCTGGTTCCGTAAAGCCGTGCCAACTCAGATATCAAGTTACCATAAACTAACAAACTTGATGCCACAAAAGGGCTCTTTTGCAAAGAGATATCCATGAAAATGGCAAAAGCCTGTTGCCATCGTTCTATATTTAAGATCTTAGCTTTTGATGAAGATGTCAATTTTAAAACTGGATCTGAATCTGATTCCAAAATATTTAAAGACAACTGAGTTGGCACAGCACCCGGAAGCAAAGCACTGAATTCAACAAACTTTCCAAGGCAAATGTCCTGTTTAAGCCTATCAGACACATGACGTGATAGAGAAACTGACAAAGTACTGGTACCTTGAGGCGTAATAGTACATGTATCTGAAGCTTGAAATAACGCAGCAGCGTTAACTGAAAAAACAGAGTTCGGTTCAGAGCTAGTGACCGACGATGGCACCATACTAACTGAAGCTGTTGTTGGCAATGGCACAGTAGTAACTGTAGTTGATAATGGCACAGTAGTAACTGTAGTTGATAATGTGTCAATGGTTGTAGTTGAGACTGTAGTAGGAACACTTGTGTGACGAGATAAAAATCCTCTATCCACCAATTTTTTGATCAATAAATCTGTCAAACGATCTTCAGCAGTGGTAATCGGATTCTCTTCAGCAACGGTTATAGGCCCCTCGTCAGTGGTAAGTGGGATATCCAAAGGTCCCTGTGAAGTAGAGGGTGTATCTCTGGCATGTCTTTTACCACTAGAATTGGAGGGCTTATTCTGATTCATCGTAAAAACTTAATCCACAACCTAAAAAATATAAATTAAAAAACTCCACAATCTGTGCTCAACACAATCAAGACAAATTGTAAAAGAATACCCTACATGTGTAAGCCTTCAAAAAGAAAACTGGCACACAACATGCACAATGGTAATATGTCACATGCTAACAATGAACTCAAGTGATCATATTCACTTTACATGGTCAAGTGATCATATTCACTTTTCATGAGCAACATGCCCAAAGACAAAGGTTGGCCTAACTGCCACTCAATAGTGGAGCAGCATGCACAAAGGATAATCACATTCCTGCAGGAAGCAATCAACAAAGGCCAACCTACCAAGCTAAATTGCCTAAAACATCGCAATAAAGAATCCCGCAAGCTGCGGAGAAACCGTATATTGCCCACATCATCCGATAAATGAATACCATCAAAAGAATAGATATTCACAGCAGGCTGGAACAAGCCACACCGATGGCGCCAAAAAGTAATTTTATCTTGAGCTGTACACAATTGATTCAATGCCATATTTGTCAGTAGAATCTTACGATTAAAACCCAAGTACGGTTCTATGGAACGAGGTAGTAACTGACTTATCACAACACAAACCAGGCCTACTGAGGACCATTCCTCTAAAACACGAAGTGCATAAGAAACAATGTGCAAAGCCACTGTACCAGGAATAGAATTGGGCAACGCGACATCATTGGAGCCGACGTGTAAAAGTATTACATCTTTGCCGGCAAAACGAGCATTTCTCACACATAGACGTGCAAAAGGATCATCGTGTACCCGTAGACCACCATTACCCCAACACTCGACACGACACAAACGGACGTCCAAATCAAAATTTGTATGATGGTACACACGAACAAACCTTGCCAGCTGTTTAATATAGGACGATCCAAACACGGCGACTGAAATCGGGCGAACAGGAATAATTTTTGCTGTAGGAGAAGACACCGAGAACAATTGAGTCCGATTACGAGTGAATTTCTCCCTCTTAGTACAACCCGCCATTACCAATGCATTGGAAATGAAAACGAGGCCCGCTCACCCAAATTATTAAAATCTAAGAAAATCCGATGATCGAAGAGGTATATCAACAGTTTTAGGTAGGTAAAAGATACCTAACACGATCGTCTACTTATCTGAATAAGGATGTTAACTGACAATCGAAATCCAGCAAGAAAACAGTATGTTTGTCAACCGCAAATTGAACGAAGTTTTCAATGGCGGGTTGAAGTAAAACGATAGAGCAACGTACCGGAAACAGATCTAGAACGGATCTAAAAATAAATACAAAACAATGATTGGACAACACAAAACCTATTATTTTTCAATAATATTTATTTATAGTGGGGATAAAGAGTAAATATTCCCCATCCGCTAATATTACAAGAAATACGAGGTGGGATGGTGGAAAACGCTGCAGAACTTCGTAGAAGCGTGGCTGCCAAGTGTTTACTGTAGTGACAGAAGTTACTCAGATACAAGAACAAATAGGGACATGCTCGATGTGTTTAAGATAGTAGCTTATGTATTTGTCTCAGTTCGTCTACAACTAAATTAATAAATTAATTTCCTCCTTAAATTGTCACTTCACATGAAGAGAGTAGATGAAGGTGGGAACAAATTTATTAATAACGCTCAACAAACACATTTTAAACACTTAATAAATTAATATGAGTGCGGTACTAAATTGTGTCTTGATGTACAATCACTGGACCGAATCATAAAAGCTCAAATGATAAACAGTTAGCACCTCCCCTGCGAAAGGAGTGTCCCGAAAGATGGTGATTGGGTATTCACGCTAAATGAAGAAAATGATGAAGCCAAAAAAATGAATATTAAAAAGGAGCACCACACCGAGTGATAAAGATGTGACCTAACATATCTGCTTGTTGTTGGAAGTTGGCATAAATTGAAAAGGAATCACAGGGGAAAGGGGGTGACATGATAGTCTGAAAAGACATACTATTTGTTCCCTTCTCCGGATCTGTACTGTATTAGAAAGTTGAAAGTCGACGCAAGTAGAAGGAAGAATTAAATTCAGATCTTACAACGTGATTGCGTAAATGTAATAGACCGAGAAAAGCAACTATGCACCAAAATTTTAAATTGTCACATGAGGAGAGGTTTAGCACCGAGTAAAGTTTGAATTAAATATTTGGGCTTATCGAGTCAAAATAATTTTAAGCTGTGCCCAGGTTTCTTTGATACCTTGCAATATAATCTGTATAACCGGCAGCGCGCTGAATTTGGTTCATATGTTAAGTTTCTTTTCATGTCCAAACTACATGGCACAGTAGTGAAACCATGCTTATGGCAAAAAAGGGAAAGTTATGTGGGGTATGTAGACTCTATAGATTCAGCCCACGCTTTGTCTTGTAGTTCTTTTACCACTAGAACTGAGGCATCTGTAATGGATCAACATTTTGAGATATGTGATTACATTGTTCCTCATATGAAAAAGCACAAACTCCAAAGATGGTGCAAGGTCCTATTAGGTTGACAATTTCCCCTTTCCCCAGCGCAGGCGTCTGAAATTACGTTTCGATGCCTGTTTCCATCCCTGGTAATGATCAAGCAGGCCGTTGTGCCAAGGAAACTCTTTGTCTGGAGAATATCGAGTAAGTAGAATACTCATATTCGGGGTTTTGCAGTATGGTGTCTTCAAGGAAAATGCTTCGGAATCTCAACACAGCTAGATACCAGATTGATCCGAGGATACCAAACTAACCATCCATCTGTAATTATCTGCAAATTGGTAACCAGACTTCGCAACAACAACGTACTCAAGACCACAAGTTCAATTCCATTAAGTGTCGCTGCGGCCAAGTTGCCACAAGGTCGCATGTTTTCATTCAATGCACTGAACTGAAATCCGCTCGTAAGCCAATGACAAACCACATAACATACCACTCTCCATGCAGAATGTTTTCGACTCCACCCACGGACCACTGGGACACGATAATGGAACTCGTCTACCAATTATATACCAAATCTATCTCGAACAGATAGGCTAAGTTTCTTAAAGTTTCTTATCACCGCCAACTACATTCCACTTAACCATTTAAGTTTCATTGTAGAAACATTCGAGAACATCTTTCTCCATTTTGATGAAAGAGAGGCGAATTGGGGCGAGTTGTTAACACGGACGTTAATGAAACAGCTGATGCTAATTCTGATCTGGCTCTAAGAACATCGACGGAGACAATCAAAGATAATAAATACAACCACAATAACGACGAATACAGGGAGGCCAATAACAGTTTCCAAAGTGACCAAGTTAACCAAAATTACGGAAAAGATCGCGAAACGATGGTCATACTTGGACAAATCGTAATCGAAATGATAAATCGATGCGTGACTATGGACAACTTTGACGATTCGAATGTTGACAGACAAGAACGGCATTGTGAACCGCCTCCACGATATTACGGCAGATGTTCCTATAATTTTTAAAGAGACTATCGAAGACGGGAACGAAAAAATAGTAACTCATCTTCCCTACGTGATACGAGACCCGATTCAAAACGTAGAAGATATTTCAAGGTCAATTGAAGCACCACCAGATGCTACGATACGATTGTCAGAGAAGTTCATTGATAATTAGTCACTAGAATTTCTGTTGTGGACACAGCTGTCATGCTTTCAGAACGAAACAGGTAGACTGGATTTCGATTAACATGATTGACGTAGATTATTGCCTATGGAAGGTGGAATGGCTTTTAATTCAATGTTCTTCATTGCTATTTCTTATTTCTTAATTCTTAACTTTTAGTTTGTACGTTAAATTCAACATTTGTCGTCGAAAATTAACATTTGTATACAAAAATCATAATTTGTATTAAAAACGGGAATTCTTCGCTTAACATTCGATTTTCTATTTATTGAATTAATAATTAATAGAATTCTTGCCAAAAATATCGTCAAATACAAATCTACAATACATATCTAGCTAAACATATCTTCAAATGAAAATTGTCAAACACAAAACTCAACCAACAAATGTCCAAATACAAATGTTCAATAACAAATCTCGCTAAACAAATCTTGCGAAACATTTCTCTAAATACATGTACAGTAAAACCTGGATTATCCGGAACCTGGATGTACCGGAATCCTGTTCAAACCGGCACAATTCTACGGTCCCTATATTTTTCCTCTATTGTTTAACTAAATTTAACCTCTGTAAACCGGCAACCTCTATACATCGGCACTGGCATCAATCGTCGGTCCCGAATGACAGAATCAACTATATTTCACCTGCACAAACCGGCATCAAAAGCTATTCACCGACATCAGTCAAGTGATTTCGTGTTAAATAAAACAATGATTAGACCATTATACAATAGATATCCTAATTTAATGTCAATTGATAATTAAAAAGAATGAATGTGGATTATGACAAAAATTGAATTGTTGATTGTCTCAGGCGGCGGCTATTGTTCACGTGATACGCTTCCATTTTGACACTTTGATATCGAAAGTAGCCTGTTATGCATGTAATAAATGATTGTTTACATGCTACAGTCAAATTATAAAGCGTTTTTAAGAAACGAAGTTCTGATACTATTAAATTAAATCTACCGATAATACAAAACAAGTTTTTAAACGATGTCTATGCTATTTATAAATCACACAGAATTGACGATTATCATAAACTATCGTGAAGACTTCAAAATTTCGTTTATGGTAAAATTAAGGCTAATCATAAAAGCGAAAGTAGAGTGTACCGGATGTTGTTATAAAAACGTTATCGGGTGAAAAATTAATCAGACAATGATAATGATATTACGGGGTGAGATTAACGCGTGTCACCGGCAAATAAAATACAAGTAAAGAATATTTTATTGATTTGTGGTAAAGAATTTTGACATTGAAAACGGTAGGCCACGTGAAAATTATGGTTACGAAAAGAAAAAAAAAATCGGTAGATTTGAGTCAGCATGCAAAAGCGGTAGAAACCCGACGAAATCGGTAGATTACACATGTATGCCTTTATCTTCAACTGTTTTTTCCACATCAGGAAATCACGATTATCTCCCCTTCTGTTACATAAAACCTGGCCAGACCAGAACCTGTCTAAACCGGCATTTTCGGTAGAATATATTTGAAGGTCATGATTATGACGACAGGTGTCGCTGTAGAACCACCACCAAATAAAACCCTTGTCGCGGAACAATAGATCAAAAAATATTTCGTTTCATGTGTAACAAATGAGCCATTACAGATTTTATCAGAAACCTGTAGTTTCGTTTTACAGGTCTTTTATAAGCGGTTGGGCACGATGCGGCGAGTTGGGCAATGCGGCAAAACGAACCACCGATAAGATATAGACTATAGATAGCCTCTATCATCCAGCCCAAAGATTAAAAATTAATTAAAGAAGAAGAAGAAGAAGAAGAATTAGTTTATTTAAGTGTCACACACCATTAACAATTAAAGGGATAATAGGCGTTAGAATGAACATAAAAATTTAAGTTCACTCAAATTTGGACAATAACAGTAGATATCCATCAATGGACTTACCTGGTGTCATACCTATACATCAAAACCCCTCTAAAATCCGATAAATCCCCCCAAAAAAGTAGTTAATCATAAAACGCTTGAGCCATCGATCAAGCGATTTTCAAATCGTGTAAATATAAAGGGAAGTAACTCTAACATGTGGGTTTTCACGCGTCCTTGACCCCTACTGTTGAATTGCACAAAGATGTTTTAGCGTTGATTTACCGGACGCTTTTATTCTCAAACTGAATGAAATCGTCGCTGGATCACTTTTTTTTTAAATTCCGAATATATTTTTATTGTGGCTTTTTAGAATTTGGTAAAGTAAGGGATGCATACTTATTTAACTAATAGTCAATAGTAAACACAAATATAAGCCGTAGGACGAGTGTATTCTAACGCCTATTATCCCTTTAACTGAATCATTATAAATATATACTATAATATTGGTGTCCAGCCTTGCAGGCTTATAAGACACTATACATAAAAGTACATTAAAAAGAAAAATTAAATTTAAAAAATTAAATGAGATAAATAAATGTAACCGACAATCAGCATAATATATCTAGCCCCACTAGAATAAATTTTCAAAGTTGTAGGAAACCTGAAGAGTCTAAGTAAGCATAAGACTTAAGATACTTATATTTTCAGCTATTTCAGTTAAAGAAATAATACTATTGCAGATTTTATTACAGATCCATAACTTACGCATCTAATTATCGTAAAATAACTTGCACATTGTTTTATCATAAATCTTTTTGACCTAGGCTTTTATGAGACTGTGTTCTCATCACAATCACTAACACTAAACAATTTTCATTTTTAATGAAAGAGATAAAGAAATTAGCATTTGTATATATCATATTATAATAATGATGTTATAATTTATTGATTTTTCTGCCTTTAAGGTCTTTGTTAAAAGTAATTTAACATATTAACAATTAACAATAGTGAACTCAACTTTAACCCTGTGCCTGTGCCTTCTGCTACTTGTTACCTTTCAACCACTCTAATCATTAACATTGAAACACAGAAAAACTGGAATTTCTACTTGGTTGAGGTTCAGTAAACTTACCTGACTTAAACAGTTTTTATCTTTACTTCGAAGTACTCGTATGAACTTCAGTCCATTTGTTTTGAATTATTCAAGGTTCTGGAAATTAACAAATACAGCCGTAGAAGGGGGGTTTACGTTAACGGAAATTGAAGAATGTCTTCGTTATTGAGCTCGATGAAATCGAAATGGTGCGGAAAATGATAGTCTCGATCATCTTTGGGCTGGATGATAGAGGGTATCTATAGTCTATATCTTATTTGGTGAAACCATTCCGCCTTCCATAATTGCCCCAACGCATTATTTTGCAAATTTTGCAGGATTTATTGGGCAAATCGGGAGATAAAATTAGTTACTAATTAGTTTACTTCAGTAAATATGATTTAGACTTTAAACGATTTTCCGAGATAACTCATACAATTGAAACCGGAAGTACGCCTGATGAAGCAGAAAATGCGCAGAATACCCGTTCATTTGCATAAATTACTCCGGGGAGGCATAATTCAGCCAGTGCTCCTGCTTAAGTAAAAATTAAATTGAAATCAGTTATATTTCGAAAATGATGTACGCTACATAACGAAACTAGATAAGGGTTGAGGACAGAACAGCTAATCGAGTAAACAGAAAAGCAATTTTACCGCGTATTATTGTTTTAAAAATTGTCTGATATAATTTAAATTTTAGACTTTCAGACAGTAAATATATGAAATATATGCCGTATATATTTTTCAAAGTGATTTTGCTAACCACCTCTTGATTTGACTCCCAAATTTAGAATTGGTTTTTGACATAACAATTTATCTTTGTGTATACATGTACTACAATTACTCTTTGTTCGGAAGTATCAAATATCATTCTATTTCCGACGTAACCGAGAAATTACGTTTAAAACAAGCCTTGTTAGAATCGTAATATATTTGGTCAGCCTGATGTCAGTCTTGATGGACCAGACGAGTCACATTGTTGAACCACATTCTTCAAAATTATATTATAATCAATAGGTCCAAAAAAAAAGAAAACAAAATGTATTCAAAATTATTTTATTATAAAAGTCCAATTGAGATCAGTGTTGTAATCGGTATACCATAACACCTTGTGGAATTAAGATACAATTTGTAACAAATATTTTAACAATGCATGATACTTATTTCCTAAGCTAAACTTATTGTACACTTTGTATACTCCCAAACATACAATAAATATCATCCATTCATAAATACTAGATAAATAATGCATTGAATGCTATCAAATAACAATAAATAATATGGATTAACATACAATGGAATAAATAATACTGTAAAAAAGAAAAACGATATTGACTATGAGCAGTTTGTGACCAAGTAATAAATAATGTAATTAATGAATAAATTAGAATAAATTTGAATAAATTATTTAAAAATGTAATAAATACGTGCATACATTAATAATGGAATTAAAAATATTGGTCCTAAAACGAACCTACTACAATCGTGTCACAAATTGGACACACTGTAACATACTGTTGGGAATGGTAGTAATCTAATATGAATATCTATCCAATATTAGCTTGTAACTTAGCACATGTACACCCGACACTTACTCGTATAGGAAATTGTTCGTATGTATAGAACCCATTGGTACAGCCTGTTTTCTTTAAAATGTAGATAACTCTGTAGATTCTGAAACACCCGGTATCGGAATTACTCTCGGAATATAAACAATCAGTACATTTACAAATAGCGTTATAGATTTTACTGGGGTAAAATTCAGCTCCGATATACCGTTCTGTGTAGTACCAGGGGCAAGTTGATCTTTTCCATAATCCTGTATTATTGGTATCTATTCCGTTATATTCCTTTGGACATTCAGTATCTGTCTGGTCTCCAGCTGCAGGTGGAATGAATCCCTGTACATCAGGTTGATTTGTAGCGTTTACTGCAATGAGGAACTCCACACGGTCTACATGAGTATTTAAATTAGTAAATAACTCTTCTATATTATCAGGTACGGCACATTCGTCAGATCTTCGTTCACGTTCAAGTATTTGTCCAATATTCTTAATTAAAGTAAATGAGCATACCACGTTCATCAATAGAGCACATATAAAGACTTTGATTAAAACCATCATGATTACTGAATATACTTCCAAGGAGAGTTCTGCAACTACAATCTATATTTCTGCAGAGTGAATCGCCTTTTCTAGTGACTTTTAATTCAAGATTAAGATTTATAACGATTGACTGTGGAGACTATTTTAATATATAGCCAAAGAAATCCGGAATTATCTCAACATTCTATTTATAAATCAGCCAGGAAGTTAGCGTTTGAAAAGACTCTCCTATCGACTACTGTTACGCATATGACGTGGGAGGAACTATTATTTCCGATGGATAAGGGGGGATAAATTACATTAAAATTCTTAATGTTTTTATATTATATTTTAGCCTCATCTATCATACATATGTCCAAGCGTTGCTTAAGGAACATGCATCTATTCACAACTCTATATGTTAGTCGCACTCGTAGTGCATGTATAAGGTAAACGAAGTTTTTTAGCCAAATGCAAACATGCATTAATATATGATTATAGAAGTTATCGAATGAAGAATTCTTTATTCTTTTTAATTGCATCTAAATTGATGAGAAAAGAAATGGTGATGAGACGGAACAAGATCTACAGTGGTATGATAAAGTAAGTTTTGATTGGTTGGATGGTTAGGGAAAAAACATATTGACCAATTAAAACTGAGGTCAAAATGGGTGAACAGATGACGTCAATCTAACCGGTTTATGAATGAAATGTTATTAACAATACAAATCAGCTGTTCATAGTAAAGCGTGTGACAATTTCGATTTAGGTGGGGGATATAAATATTCTTTATCTAAGGACTAATACATTTTTTTCACATTTCATCATAGGTATTTACAGGGGCGTAGCTACCGGGGGGGGGGGGGGAGGGTGTCGCACCCCCCACTTTTACTGAACTCGTCGGTAAAACGCGGAATCGGTCGGTAGAAAGGGGTCATGGATGTAACCGTCGGTAAAATGCGGAATCGATCGATTAAACCGATTAATTAACCTAAAAAGTAAAAACCTTGTGTTGGATATGATCGGTCGATAAAAGACGGCAAGGTGGGACCGTCGGTAAAACCCATTAACGTAAAAAGTAAAAACCTTGTGTTGGTTATGATCGGTCGATAAAAGACGGCAAGGTGGGACCGTCGGTAAAACCCGTTAACGTAAAAAGTAAAAACCTTGTGTTGGTTATGATGTTATCAGTAAACTGTCAACATTAAAAGTATTTTTTTTACTGAAACTACCGGAATCGGTCGGTATAAGTTGGTTATGACTGGAGTCTTCGGTAAAACCGAAGAGTGAAAACCTTGTGTCTGTTAAGATGTTATCGGTAAACCGTTCGTCTACATTAAAGTGATTTTTACTAAACTTGTCAGTAAAACGCGGAATCGGTCGATAATAAACGGTCATGGATGGGGAATCATGGAGCCTTAGGTAAAACCGATTGGCTGACCGAAAGAGTGGAAACTTTGTTTCAGTTATGATGTTATCGGAAAACTGTTCGTCTGCATAAAAAGTGATTTTTACTGAACTTGTCGGTAAAACGCAGAATAGGTCGAAAAAGGCTATAAAACATATGGTTTTCCGACGAAAATTGATAATTTTGACCGGTGGAAACGACTTCCAAAATCGTGTCAGATGTATTCTCTGGGTTCCCTAGTTTGTAAAATTTTCCGGGGGAGAACCCCCGAAACCCCCCGCCATGTCGGTAAAACGCACAATAGGTCGAAAAAGGACATAGAAAGCATATGGTTTCCCGATGAAAATTGATAATTTGAACCAGTGGAAAAGACTTCCAAAATCGCGTCAGATGTTTTCTCCGGGTTTCCTAGTATGTAAAATTCTCCGGGAAGGACCCCCGAACTCCCCGCCACTGCAAGGGCCAAATACGAAGGCCTTTGGCCTGCAGGACTTGCCTTGAAAAAATCACCTTTCAGTCCCCCTCTCAGGCATATTCTAGATACACCCCTGATTGATATGGTTTTCAAAGGTTTAGGATTTGGGGTGGGTTTCAAAAGCCTACCGCCAACCGCTGCCAACCGGCCTACCGGAAGGAAAAAAATGCGCCAAAATAGATATTGTTAAATTTAAGGATCGTAGATTTTCATACAATAAAACGAAACTATTCAATTTGACGAAACTTTTGTCGACGTCAAAATTATGGAATCAAAATTATCTTAAAAATGAAACGAAAAAAATAAATATTTTCTTTTCGTGTTCAGCGATGTTTTTCTTCACATTAACTGATACAATGCATGCCAAAAAAGCAATAATCTAATTTGTATTCAAATGGGACACACAATTAACCGTAAAAGTACCCTTAAATCTGTTTTAAATGATCACGACAGGAAGGTCGTTTGTTTCAGAGTTACTTCCCTTAATTTATTTATTTAACGTCGTCGGCATCATGGATGATCAACAAGACCAAGGGATCTTTCTTCCACCTTTTAGAATTTTTTCAAAGTTAATCCTGTCGTGATCATTTAAAAAAGATTTAAGGGTACTTTTACGGTTAATTGTGTGTCCCATTTGAATACAAATTAGATTATTGCATTTTTGGCATGGATTGTATCAGTTAATGTGAAGAAAAACATCGCTGAACACGAAAAGAAAATATTTATTTTTTTCGTTTCAATTTTAAAATAATTTTGATTCCATAATTTTGACGTCAACAAAAGTTTCGTCAAATTGAATAGTTTCGTTTTATTGTATGAAAATCTACGATCCTTAAAGTTAACAATATCTATTTTGGCGCATTTTTTTCCTTCCGGTAGGCCGGTTGGCAGCGGTTGGCGGTAGGCTTTTGAAACCCACCCTAGGATTTGCTATAACGCTGGATTTCGTTCGTGTATAATGTATATACTTAATAGTGCGATTAAGTTATTTTTGCCCTCGAAAGAACACGTATTCGTCGGTAAAACTTAGACGTCACCCCCCCCCCCTTCAATTTGTGAAAATTTTCGAGAAAAAGTTGTATACATTAGATTGGTCTGAATTGTATTGTTTTTCCCATGCAGCGGATAATGCACCGACGTCTTGTTCATAATTTTCTGCAGAAATGAGTTTTCTGGGAATAATATGATTTCTCCTATGTTAGCAGGATGCCAAATTTTCCAATCTTTTCAACCCCGAAATTTACCCAATTGTGTATGCCAACTATTTGTACATCAACTTCCAGTAAGCTGTTTACCGACGTGTAGGCCTAATAAGTATGTCGTGTCAATATAATCGACTTCTTGTTGAAATAAGTATTAGTAATATGTTATATAAATCCTATTGTATGACGTAAACACAATTAACTCTTTTATGAAATTATTATTCACTGTTGAATTCCAGATTTATATATTATAAGAAGTATTATGGGATATTCACGCCACAATTTACTTTATGTAATTTAAAAGGATGTTGCATAATAAAATTTTGTGATCGGAATTTTCTAAATTGCCAGAAGAGAAAAACAATTCAAATCGGACATGAAATATTGCTTACGGTTCTTACATTCATTATCTCAATCTTTCGCCTCATTTGTGATTTTCAACGTTACTGGTGTATTTGAACTTGAGAAAAAAGACCAGAAAACTAGCATTTTACTAATATACACGACAAGATTAGAAGTAACAATTAATTTATAATAAAAATTTTCTTTGGGATTGAATTATTTCTTCATTTACCCTTTTTTAATTGTCAATACCTATTTATGCTGTGGTAAATGTTCAATTTTTAGACATAATTGAAGCTTATTAGAGCATGAAGAGTTTCGTCGTGGCCTATAAAAAAAGGTTACTAATTGCATTTAGTTATATAATCTGAAACAGATAACTGTCACAGACTGTTTTGATGTAATTTGTTATATTTTCCTTCTACCTTTTTAAGTTGTCACTTTATCGAATGATTTATTAGAAAATAAGGAAGAGAGAATATAGTTATGCAATCTAGAATCGAAAAAACCACTTTTAAAAAATCTTACAGCGTCCTTGTCGATTTTATAGTTTTTTTATGACTTCGTTATTGTCTTGTTATCGTTGATATCTTTTCATGTAAAAAATTAGCAATACAGAAATTGACAAGTTCTTTCGACTTCATGTCTTATAGGTTCATATAGTTATTTAATATTGTTACTACAGGTTAGTTGAGTTTACTACGATGGTCTTTATGTCTTTCATGTTGAGTTTAGTACGATAGTATTTCGGTCCTGCTAGTTGGCTTAAATGCGACGCTCTTTCTGTATTACTAGTTAATAAGCTTTATAATTTATGATATACTTTGTGTCTTACTAGTTGAGTTTAATACAATAATCTCTGTCTTATTAGTTGAATTTTGTATGATAGTATTTCTATCTTAATATTTGGGTTTAATACAATAGTCTCAATGCCTTATTAGATGAGTTTAATACGGTAGTATTATTTAAAGGTTGAAAGTCTTTATGTATTACAGGTTTATAGTCTCTTACTAAAGAGTTTACTACGACAGACTTTATGTCTCACTAGCTGAGTTTACAGGTCTTATATGATAGTATTTCTGTCTTACTAGTTGACTTTAATACGATACCTTTGTCTTTCTAAATGTTTACTACGGCGGACTTTATGTCTCACTAGATGAGTTTATAGGTCTTATATGATAGTGTTTCTGTCTTACTATTTGACTTTAATACGATATCTTTGTCTTTCTAAATGTTTACTACGACAGACTTTATGTCTTATACTAGTTTAGGTTACAATGATAGTTTTTATGTATTACTAGTTTAATCTACTACTAATTAGATGAGTTTTAATATTATACATACTATATGGTCTAGTTATGGATTTGACCTGGCGTGTGATATGATAAATTATTTCCTCATAATATACTTTGCTCTATTATCTAAGCTATATCGCTTCCTAACGGTAATAATAATTTGGCCCAGTTATTAGGAATTAGGCTTAAAAAAATAAAATCTAAATAGGATATCGGTCTCATCGAGCATGTCACTTAAGGTTAATAACGTGGGATGAAAATCTTTATACAATGGTTATTTATATACACCTTGAAATCATTCGACAATCATTTTTTCATGACGTAAGTTGACTAAAATTTCACTAGGTCTAAGTCATAAATATATACCTCACTCCTTTAATTCTCTGTAAGGTTAAATGTTCACTATTCTTATTTTAAAATAACAGATTAGACCTTTTCAAGATATTATTTGAGTTTTGAAAATACATGTATGTCCATGGTCTTCAGAAATACTTGAATACGCGAACATCACATTATTCGTTCTAATATACCTAAAACTATGACGCTTAAAGAAAAATATATTATCTGGACAATTATTATAGAAATGCTTGTAGAGGTTCGCTTTAAAAGGAATATTATCTCTCAGAATGGACCTAAAATTTAAAGGTATATATTCATCAGATGCCATGACTGGAAAATAGATATCTAAATAACACGAATGCCAATTTATTTATTGAACTAAGCTGTATAGCGTGTTAAGTTAAAACGTGCTTTAAAATAACTGAGTTTAATGAATGCTTCGTGGCTTCGTTCTGCCAAGCGTTTCTGGGTTTTTTCTGAACAAATATGAACAATCAGAAAATGAATGGAGGTCTTAGCCTTTCCCTTTTAACGCTCGAGAGATTTTACACAGTCTGCACACACGGGTCCTGTGCTTAGTTTCTTTACTTTCTCAACAACTAGACACTTTTTCAATGTCCCTCCGACATGCATCACTGCTAACGGAAAACCGGATTGATAATTCCGAAAGTCCATCTCGACGTTTGCCGGTATAAAACCATATCTCTTCAGCTTAGCAAGAAAGCGTCAAACTCACTAGCCCACCACGGCCCCATTGATGGATATAGGTAATAGACTCAATTGATTTTAGAGATCGTTTGACGTGTTATAAAAATAAACACAATGCTAAACTCTGGTTAACATGTTATACTATACGTCCTGATGCCTATGCTCGCATTGATATTAAGGAATGCTGCAGTAACTTGTGCTCAAACTGCCTAATTAAATGTTTCCTTGAGCATGTGATACAAGTTAGAAGGTAATTTGGGGTCAAGGTACATGTATATATTCCGTAAATAAGTTCAACTTCTGCTACCATTAACAAACTCCTCCAGACTTGAAGGCATATCATAAAGCCAACGAAACACACCCTAAAGCCTTTTGTAAAACTGCACTACAAATAAATGATCTACTATATACCAATAATAGTCTAGTCTCTTCATTAAACAGACTCAGAGAGTGTCACAAACAGAATGTTTCAGGTTCTGTTGTAACAGTTCTAATAGTTTAATCTACTAATACACATATCCTTGAATTAAGAAAGGTACAAATTTAAAAAAAAAAAAAAAATTTTTAATTTTTAAATGAAAATAGATTTTTCTGGCTGAAACGATGGCTGGTGAAATTGTAAGACATCAGGTACCCTGGGAAATTTTCAGTTGGTGACAATCCTTTGGTGTCATTGACGTATACAAAACAGATTGGACGATAGACTTTTTTCACCCTTTTCAAGCTGGCTGAAACGATGGCTGATGAAATTGTAAGACATCAGGTACCCTGGGAAATTTCCAGTAGGTGACAATCCTTTTGTGTCATTGACGTATACAAAACAGATTGGACGATAAACTTTTTTCACCCTTTTCAAGCTGGCTGAAACGATGGCTGATGAAATTGTAAAACATCAGGTACCCTGGGAAATTTCCAGTAGGTGACAATCCTTTTGTGTCATTGACGTATACAAAAACAGATTGGACGATAGACTTCAATATTATTTTAAACTGATGATTCAGCTTTCCTGGTAAAGGACAAAAGGATATACACATTGGTACACGTACAAAGTAGTGTTTCCTATAATGTATGGTATTTGTCTTTACTTTAAAGATAGTGGTAGACGGAGAAAAGCGCGAGAAAAAAGGCGAGGATAAAGGTGCGAGGAAAAGGCCTAAAGGAAAGAGGTTAAAAAGCGAGGAAAATATTCGGCGATTTTGCTTTTTTCATCGCCTTTAAAATTTCACTTCATATTAATTGAGTAGATGAGGACAGAAACACATTCATTTATTAATAACAATCAAATCGAATACTTGATTAATAAAATAAATAAAAGTGAAAGTTTGAGCTACGAATACCCTATTTATAGTGGGGATAAAGAGTAAATATTCCCCATCCGCTAATATTACAAGAAATACGAGGTGGGATGGTGGAAAACGCTGCAGAACTTCGTAGAAGCGTGGCTGCCAAGTGTTTACTGTAGTGACAGAAGTTACTCACAAGGGACATGCTCGATGTGTTTAAGATAGTAGCTTATGTATTTGTCTCAGTTCGTCTAAAACTAAATTAATAAATTAATTTCCTCCTTAAATTGTCACTTCACATGAAGAGAGTAGATGAAGGTGGGAACAAATTTATTAATAACGCTCAACAAACACATTTTAAACACTTAATAAATTACATCAAAGACCATATAAATAATTATTTTGATTACATGTAATATGAGTGCGGTACTAAATTGTGTCTTGATGTACAATCACTGGACCGAATCATAAAAGCTCAAATGATGGAAACAGTTAGCACCTCCCCTGCGAAAGGAGTGTCCCGAAAGATGGTGATTGGGTATTCACGCTAAATGAAGAAAATGATGAAGCCAAAAAAAATGAATATAAAAAAGGAGCACCACACCGAGTGATAAAGATGTGACCTAACATATCTGCTTGTTGTTGGAAGTTGGCATAAATTGTAAAGGAATCACGGGGGAAAGGGGGTGACATGATAGTCTGAAAAGACATACTATTTGTTCCCTTCCCCGGATCTGTACTGTAGTACGCAAGTAGAAGGAAGAATTAAATTCAGATCTTACAACGTGATTGCGTAAATGTAATAGACCAAGAAAAGCAACTATGCACTAAAATTTTAAATTGTCACATGAGGACAGGTTTAGCACCGAGTAAAGTTTGAATTAAATATTTGGGCTTATCGAGTCAAAATAATTTTAAGAATATAATCTGTATAACCGGCAGCGCGCTGAATTTGGTTCATATGTTAAGTTTCTTTTCATGTCCAAACTACATGGCACAGTAGTGAAACCATGCTTATGGCAAAAAAGGGAAAGTTATGTGGGGTATGTAGACTCTATAGATTCAGCCCACGCTTTGTCTTGTAGTTCTTTTACCACTAGAACTGAGGCATCTGTAATGGATCAACATTTTGAGATATGTGATTACATTGTTCCTCATATGAAAAAGCACAAACTCCAAAGATGGTGCAAGGTCCTATTAGGTTGACAATTTCCCCTTTCCCCAGCGCAGGCGTCTGAAATTACGTTTTGATGCCTGTTTCCATCCCTTGTAATGATCAAGCAGGCCGTTGTGCCAATCTTTGTCTGGAGAATATCGAGTAAGTAGAATACTCATATTAGGGGTTTTGCAGTATGGTGTCTTCCAGGAAAATGCTTCGGAATCTCAACACAGCTAGATACCAGATTGATCCGAGGATACCAAACTAACCGTCCATCTGTAATTATCTGCAAATTGGTAACCAGACTTCGCAACAACAACGTACTAAAGACCACAAGTTCAATTCCATTAAGTGTCGCTGCGGCCAAGTTGCCACAAGGTCGCATGTTTTCATTCAATGCACTGAACTGAAATCCGCTCGTAAGCCAATGACAAACCACATAACATACCACTCTCCATGCAGAATATTTTCGACTCCACCCACGGACCACTGGGACACGATAATGGAACTCGTCTACCGATTATATACCAAATCTATCTCGAACAGATAGGCTAAGTTTCTTAAAGTTTCTTATCACCTCCAACTACATTCCACTTAACCATTTATGTTTCATTGTAGAAACATTCGAGAACATCTTTCTCCATTTTGATGAAAGAGAGGCGAATTGGGGCGAGTTGTTAACACGGACGTTAATGAAACAGCTGATGCTAATTCTGATCTGGCTCTAAGAACATCAACGGAAACAATCAAAGATAATAAATACAACCGCAATTACGACGAATACAGGGAGGCCAATAAAAGTTTCCAAAGTTACCAAGTTCTTCAAATGAAAATTGTCAAACACAAAACTCAACCAACAAATGTCCTAATACAAATGTTCAATAACAAATCTCGCTAAACAAATCTTGCGAAACATTTCTCTAAATACATGTAGAATATATTTGAAGGTCATGATTATGAAGACAGGTGTCGCTGTAGAACCACCACCAAATAAAACACTTGCCGCGGAACAACAGATTAAAAAATATTTCGTTTCATGTGTAACAAATGAGCCATTACAGATTTTATGATAGTCTCGATCATCTTTGGGCTGGTAATAGAGGGTATCTATAGTCTATATCTAATTTGGTGAAGCCATTCCGCCTTCCATAATTGCCCCAACGCATTATTTTGCAAATTTTGCAGGATTTATTGGGCAAATCGGGAGATAATTCGCCACCGACTGAAAGAGGCAAATTAGTTACTAATTAGTTTACTTCAGTAAATATGATTTAGACTTTAAACGATTTTCCGAGATAACTCATACAATTGAAACCGGAAGTACGCCTGATGAAGCAGAAAATGCGCAGAATACCCGTTCATTTGCATAAATTACTCCGGGGAGGCATAATTCAGCCAGTGCTCCTGCTTAAGTAAAAATTAAATTGAAATCAGTTATATTTCGAAAATGATGTACGCTACATAACGAAACTAGACAAGGCTGGAGGACAGAACAGCTAATCGAGTAAACAGAAAAGCAATTTTACCGCGTATTATTGTTTTAAAAATTGTCTGATATAATTTAAATTTTAGACTTTCAGACAGAAAATGTGGACCTATATGAAATATATGCCGTATATATTTTTCAAAGTGATTTTGCTAACCACCTCTTCTTGATTTGAGTCCCAAATTGCGAATTGGTTTATGACATAACAATTTATCTTTGTGTAAACTACAGTTACTCTTTGTTCGGAAGTATCATATATCATTCTATTTCCGACGTAACCGAGAAATTACGTTTAAAACAAGCCTTGTTAGAATCGTAATATATTTGGTCAGCCTGATGTCAGTCTTGATGGACCAGACGAGTCACATTGTTGAACCACATTCTTCAAAATTATATTATAATCAATAGGTCCAAAAAAAAAGAAAAAAAAAATGTATTCAAAATTATTTTATTATAAAAGTCCAATTGAGATCAGTGTTGTAATCGGTATACCATAACACCTTGTGGAATTAAGATACAATTTGTAACAAATATTTTAACAATGCATGACACTTATTTTCTAAGCTAAACTTATTGTACACTTTGTATACTCCCAAACATACAATAAATATCATCCATTCATAAATACTAGATAAATAATGCATTGAATGCTATCAAATAACACTAAATAATATGGATTTACATACAATGGAATAAATAATACTGTAAAAAAGAAAAACGATATTGACTATGAGCAGTTTGTGACAAAGTAATAAATAATGTAATTAATGAATAAATTAGAATAAATTAGAATAAATTATTAAAAAATGTACTAAATACGTGCATACATTAATAATGGAATTAAAAATATTGGTCCTAAAACGAACCTACTACAATCGTGTCACAAATTGGACACACTGTAACATACTGTTGGGAACGGTAGTAATCTAATATGAATATATCTATCCAATATTAGCTTGTAACTTAGCACATGTACACCCGACACTTACTCGTATAGGAAATTGTTCGTATGTATAGAACCCATTGGTACAGCCTGTTTTCTTTAAAATGTAGATAACTCTATAGATTCTGAAACACCCGATATCGGAATTACTCTCGGAATATAAACAATCAGTACATTTACAAATAGCGTTATACATTTTACTGGGGTAAAATTCAGCTCCGATATACCGTTCTGTGTAGTACCAGGGGCAAGTTGATCTTTTCCATAATCCTGTATTATTGGTATCTATTCCGTTATATTCCTTTGGACATTCAGTATCTGTCTGGTCTCCAGCTGCAGGTGGAATGAATCCCTGTACATCAGGTTGATTTGTAGCGTTTACTGCAATGAGGAACTCCACACGGTCTACATGAGTATTTAAATTAGTAAATAACTCTTCTATATTATCAGGTACGGCACATTCGTCAGATCTTCTTTCACGTTCAAGTATTTGTCCAATATTCTTAATTAAAGTAAATGAGCATACCACGTTCATCAAAAGAGCACAGATAAAGACTTTGATTAAAACCATCATGATTACTGAATATATTTCCAAGGAGAGTTCTGCAACTACAATCTATATTCCTTCAGAGTGAATCGCCTTTTCTAATTATTTTTAATTCAAGATTAAGATTTATAATGATTGACTATGGAGACGATTTTAATATATAGCCCAAGAAATCCGGAATTATCTCAACATTCTATTTATAAATCAGCCAGGCCAGGAAGTCGGCGTTTGAAAAGCCACTCCTTTCGACTACTGTTACGCAAGTGACGTGTTAAATGAGGGGGGAACTATTATTTCCGATGGATAAGGGTAAGAGGATATACAAAATTAACATTCTTCACATTTGCACTCGTAGTACATTGTTTTCTTACAGGTACATATACAAGGCGATTAGTTTAGTAAAGTGAGACTTCACCTCAAGTAAACGAAGATTTTTCGCCAAATGCAAACATGCATTTTGATTGGATTTATATAGATTGAAAAATTCTTTATTCTTTTTATTTGCATATAAGTTAATTAACTAATATTTCAGTAAAATATTGTTGAAAATAAAAATAAAGGACAAGACTGAACAAGATCTACAGTAGTGTATAAAAGAAAGTTTTGATTGGTTGGATAGTTAGGAAAATAAAAACATATGGACCAATAAAAACTGAGAATAAAAGTGTAAGCGGATTACGTCAATCTAACTGGTTTATGAATGAAATGTTATTAACAATACAAATCAGCTGTTCATAGTAAACCGTGCGACAATTTCGACATAAACGGGAAATATTTTTATTCATGTTAAATACTTTTGATATTTTCTTTACGTTTTTATAGTCAAAGTGATGTATAAAATTTCTAATAATACAGCAATTTAACATGCAAATATCCATAATTTCTAATGAGAATTCTAAGAGTTGTCCGAAACTTGCTGACTCTTTTCCCAGCCTCTGATAGCTACATGACAGATATGGCTGGGGGAGAGTCAGAAAAACTAGGCACCAAAAATTTGGGATTTTCCGAACCGTATTTACATACCTCGAACCCACCAAACCTCGATTTATTTGGTAAGACGTATGTTTTTGTAGTTCAATCATGCCATCATTATCCCATTATTATGTGACGCCTATGGTTGCGATTTTTTTTCAAGAATTATAAATCGCTCAGTCGCCATTTCAAATTGCGCGTGCATCCAAAATTCCGACGTTACTGCATGGGTCATAAAATGGAAGATAATGGTTCGTTTGTTTCTATCACCTGACCGTTTAACGTCGGAATTTTTTTAATGCGCACACAGTTTGAAATGACGACTGAGTAATTGAAATTCTTGAGATAAACTTTGACGCAACCACAAGCGGCGGACTAGCTGAAGAACCGATTTTTTCTATTAGTAAATAGATTACGATCAACACATTATTTATTTCCCTAATCGAATTTCCGATTTTTATAATTAATGACAGTTACAGTAGGCCTCTTAGTCCATGTATAACCTAGGACTGTATCTTTCTTTCCAACCTTTCTGCCATTAAACCATTATTATCACGGTTGAAAATACTGTAGGGACTTAGTTCAGATCTACGTAAGGTATAAATCACATAATATGTAAAGGGGCATATGGTGGATACTTGTTTACAATGAATTTACTGGGCTTGTCTGGGGAGGGAAGTGAAGCAAATCTATGCGTGTAGGATGTAGGCCTACATTATTATTATCTAAGGACTAATACATTTTTTTCACATTTCATCATAGGTATTTAATCATCCTACTCGTGTCTATCCGCCCAAAGGCTCCGAAGCCACATGCTAAGGGTGGATGTTTTCATGCCTTAAATGGCTAGCAGGATTGGAAAGCTGGTCAACCCCGAAATTTACCCAATTGTGTATGCCCACTATTTGTACCCCCGGTTAGTGGAAGTTGGCTTCCTGTTAACCGACGTGTACGCCTTATGAGTATGTCGTGTCTGGAATAAATCTTACTTCCCTTGATAGAAGCAGATTGAGAGACCTGTCGATGGATATCATCAATTGCATAGCAACTTTGAAGTTGATTAAATATGAATCTGATGTCAATGCCACAGATAACCTTAGAATGATCATCAGAAGATTGCCAGATCATTTGATAGACAAATGGAAATCTTGTTCAACTACCATTAGAGATAGAGATGAAACACCAAACATTGAACATATTAATGCCTTCATAAGAAAACATGTCAGAGCTATGTTTGACCCCGATTTCGGAGACATCCTAAAGTCATCTACAAATACTTCTTCGAAACCAACAAGATCTGTTAATATTACGCAGAAAAGTGGATTTTGTCACGTCTGTGAAGAGAATCATAGAATATACGACTGCTCTGTATTTAATCCGCACTTTTGAAACCTTTCGTTGGCTTACGTGTCTCTGAAATTCAGGCCGCATGGGGAATTGATAGATTCAGATATTTGCCCACTGAGGATAATCCCGCAGATGATCTCAGTAGGGGTATTTCCTTTGAACAATTAAATGAGCGATGGATGCGTGGGCCTTCCTTTTTTAAATTGCCTAAATCTGACTGGCCTAGGGACTTTAGAGATCCATTAGAGCCATGTACAGAATTTCGACCACCCAAAATCTTATGTCCTGTCACCAAATTAGCTGATATGATCGATATTTGTAGGTTTTCCTGCTATGCCAAATTGGTGAGAGTTATATGCTACTGTTATCGATTCATCAATAGAGCTAGAAAGCAGAAAACCTATGATGATACTGTGTTAGAGCCAGAGGAGATTACACGTTCTGAGCTTAAGTTAATCGAGTTTACACAACAAACGATGACAGATTGGGAAGAATGTTACAGAGATTTAGCCCCATTCCTCAAAGATGGTATCATTCGAGTCGGAGGGAGATTAAGAAAATCACCACTTGGATATGATGAGATTCACCCTATATTACTCCTACCCGGACACAGTATTGTTAAGCTTATTATAGCAGACTATCACACAAAAAATGGTCATTGTGGTTCAGAAAGAACATTAAGTGATATCAGACGCAAATTTTGGATTGTGAGAGGTAGAAATAGTGTAAAAGGATTTATAAGACATTGTGTTATTTGTAGAAAACTCAGACAACCTGCTCACACCACTTTAATGGCGGACTTACCCTCAGATAGATTGAAGCCTTTTACCCCACCCTTCACTGTAACCGGTGTAGATCTATTTGGACCTTTCAACTTGAAGATCTCACGAAACAAGATAATGAAAGCATGGGGAGCCATATTCACTTGTGCTACTGTAAGAGCAGTCCATTTAGAAGTAGTTAAGAACCTATCCACATCAGCATTCCTTCAAGCCTTACGAAGATTTGTAGCCAATCATGGATGGCCAGAAGTCATTATCTCCGATAATGGATCTAATTTTATTGGAGCTGAGAAGGAGCTTCGACAGCTTTATTTTAATGGTAAACATCAGATCAAAGATTTTGCCACATTGCATAAGACCAAGTGGAAGTTTAATACGCCTCTAAGCCCACACCAAGGAGGTATCTTTGAAAGTCTTATAAAGCAAACCAAGAAAGCATTGAAGGTTACTGTTGGAGAACAAGTGCTAGCCTGGAATGAAATATCGACTATATTTGCTTTAACTCCAAACCATTTTATCCTGGGTAGAGCAACCGCTGAAATACCTCAAGGTCCCTTCCTAGAAACCAAAAATCTACATAAAAGATTTGAATTTGTGCAGATGCTAAATTAGAATAAATTATTAAAAAATGTACTAAATACGTGCATACATTAATAATGGAATTAAAAATATTGGTCCTAAAACGAACCTACTACAATCGTGTCACAAATTGGACACACTGTAACATACTGTTGGGAACGGTAGTAATCTAATATGAATATATCTATCCAATATTAGCTTGTAACTTAGCACATGTACACCCGACACTTACTCGTATAGGAAATTGTTCGTATGTATAGAACCCATTGGTACAGCCTGTTTTCTTTAAAATGTAGATAACTCTATAGATTCTGAAACACCCGATATCGGAATTACTCTCGGAATATAAACAATCAGTACATTTACAAATAGCGTTATACATTTTACTGGGGTAAAATTCAGCTCCGATATACCGTTCTGTGTAGTACCAGGGGCAAGTTGATCTTTTCCATAATCCTGTATTATTGGTATCTATTCCGTTATATTCCTTTGGACATTCAGTATCTGTCTGGTCTCCAGCTGCAGGTGGAATGAATCCCTGTACATCAGGTTGATTTGTAGCGTTTACTGCAATGAGGAACTCCACACGGTCTACATGAGTATTTAAATTAGTAAATAACTCTTCTATATTATCAGGTACGGCACATTCGTCAGATCTTCTTTCACGTTCAAGTATTTGTCCAATATTCTTAATTAAAGTAAATGAGCATACCACGTTCATCAAAAGAGCACAGATAAAGACTTTGATTAAAACCATCATGATTACTGAATATATTTCCAAGGAGAGTTCTGCAACTACAATCTATATTCCTTCAGAGTGAATCGCCTTTTCTAATTATTTTTAATTCAAGATTAAGATTTATAATGATTGACTATGGAGACGATTTTAATATATAGCCCAAGAAATCCGGAATTATCTCAACATTCTATTTATAAATCAGCCAGGCCAGGAAGTCGGCGTTTGAAAAGCCACTCCTTTCGACTACTGTTACGCAAGTGACGTGTTAAATGAGGGGGGAACTATTATTTCCGATGGATAAGGGTAAGAGGATATACAAAATTAACATTCTTCACATTTGCACTCGTAGTACATTGTTTTCTTACAGGTACATATACAAGGCGATTAGTTTAGTAAAGTGAGACTTCACCTCAAGTAAACGAAGATTTTTCGCCAAATGCAAACATGCATTTTGATTGGATTTATATAGATTGAAAAATTCTTTATTCTTTTTATTTGCATATAAGTTAATTAACTAATATTTCAGTAAAATATTGTTGAAAATAAAAATAAAGGACAAGACTGAACAAGATCTACAGTAGTGTATAAAAGAAAGTTTTGATTGGTTGGATAGTTAGGAAAATAAAAACATATGGACCAATAAAAACTGAGAATAAAAGTGTAAGCGGATTACGTCAATCTAACTGGTTTATGAATGAAATGTTATTAACAATACAAATCAGCTGTTCATAGTAAACCGTGCGACAATTTCGACATAAACGGGAAATATTTTTATTCATGTTAAATACTTTTGATATTTTCTTTACGTTTTTATAGTCAAAGTGATGTATAAAATTTCTAATAATACAGCAATTTAACATGCAAATATCCATAATTTCTAATGAGAATTCTAAGAGTTGTCCGAAACTTGCTGACTCTATTCCCAGCCTCTGATAGCTACATGACAGATATGGCTGGGGGAGAGTCAGAAAAACTAGGCACCAAAAATTTGGGATTTTCCGAACCGTATTTACATACCTCGAACCCACCAAACCTCGATTTATTTGGTAAGACGTATGTTTTTGTAGTTCAATCATGCCATCATTATCCCATTATTATGTGACGCCTATGGTTGCGATTTTTTTTCAAGAATTATAAATCGCTCAGTCGCCATTTCAAATTGCGCGTGCATCCAAAATTCCGACGTTACTGCATGGGTCATAAAATGGAAGATAATGGTTCGTTTGTTTCTATCACCTGGCCGTTTAACGTCGGAATTTTTTTAATGCGCACACAGTTTGAAATGACGACTGAGTAATTGAAATTCTTGAGATAAACTTTGACGCAACCACAAGCGGCGGACTAGCTGAAGAACCGATTTTTTCTATTAGTAAATAGATTACGATCAACACATTATTTATTTCCCTAATCGAATTTCCGATTTTTATAATTAATGACAGTTACAGTAGGCCTCTTAGTCCATGTATAACATAGGACTGTATCTTTCTTTCCAACCTTTCTGCCATTAAACCATTATTATCACGGTTGAAAATACTGTAGGGACTAAGTTCAGATCTATGTAAGGTATAAATCACATAATATGTAAAGGGGCATATGGTGGATACTTGTTTACAATGAATTTACTGGGCTTGTCTGGGGAGGGAAGTGAAGCAAATCTATGCGTGTAGGATGTAGGCCTACATTATTATTATCTAAGGACTAATACATTTTTTTCACATTTCATCATAGGTATTTAATCATCCTACTCGTGTCTATCCGCCCAAAGGCTCCGAAGCCACATGCTAAGGGTGGATGTTTTCATGCCTTAAATGGCTAGCAGGATTGGAAAGCTGGTCAACCCCGAAATTTACCCCATTGTGTATGCCCACTATTTGTACCCCAAGTTAGTGGAAGTTGGCTTCCTGTTAACCGACGTGTACGCCTTATGAGTATGTCGTGTCTGGAATAAATCTTACTTCCCTTGATAGAAGCAGATTGAGAGACCTGTCGATGGATATCATCAATTGCATAGCAACTTTGAAGTTGATTAAATATGAATCTGATGTCAATGCCACAGATAACCTTAGAATGATCATCAGAAGATTGCCAGATCATTTGATAGACAAATGGAAATCTTGTTCAACTACCATTAGAGATAGAGATGAAACACCAAACATTGAACATATTAATGCCTTCATAAGAAAACATGTCAGAGCTATGTTTGACCCCGATTTCGGAGACATCCTAAAGTCATCTACAAATACTTCTTCGAAACCAACAAGATCTGTTGATATTACGCAAAAAAGTGGATTTTGTCACGCTGTGAAGAGAATCATAGAATAAACGACTGCTCTGTATTTAAAACCCTACCATATGATGAAAAGCTGAAGAAGGTCAAGGAGTTGAGACTGTGTTTCAGTTGTTTAGCTAAAGGTCACTTGTCAAAAGACTGCAGAAGAAAACGTCCCTGTGGTAAAGATGGTTGTACTAGGTTGCACAACACCCTCCTTCATACAAACCCACCTACAGCTAGCAGTGTTTCAACACTGGATAAAGCGGGAATCCTCCCTGTACTTCGAGCTAAATTCCGAACACCTGGTGGACGTTACATATGGGGGAATGTACTCCTCGATAGTGGTGCTGGTACAACAATAATTCGTAAAGGCTTTTCCAAGGAACTTAGATTACAAGGTACCAAGGAGAGAATAGACCTTGCAGTAGTGGGTGGAAAACAGATACACCAGAAAGACAGTAGACGAGTTAAATTCAAAATCCTAGCTGCAAATGGAGCGGAAGAATATGATATTGAGGCCCATGAGCTAGATTCTACTGTAATCGATATTCCCAAGCTGAATAGAGAGTGGCTCAAATCATTTCCACATTTAGCAGATATTGTGGATGATATCAATCACTGTGGAGGAACCATAGATCTGGTACTAGGTGTCCATTACAGTCATATTCATGCTGAAGAAGAGGACAGACACGGATTAGCGTATGAACCTCTAGCCCGAAGAACGAAATTGGGATGGTATGTTATTGGCCCAGATGGTAGTTCCAGAATGGCACAACTCTGTTCCATCAACTTGGTAGAGAAGATTGACCTACAAAAATTTTATGCACTGGAGACAATAGGAATACACCTGATTGTTCATGTCCAGTTACTGCTTTGTCACTAGAAGATAAACTAGCCATGAAGGTATTCGAAGAGACTTGCAACCATGATGGTAATAGATATTCCATAGGTCTTCCCTGGAAAAAGGATCCTTCATTATTACCAAACAATTATTCAATTGCTGAAAGAAGATTGACATCATTAGAGCGAAATTTACTTAAAGACCCAGTGAAAGCTGAACTTTACAATAAAGTGATTAATGACTATGAGAAAAATGGCTGGGCAGCTGAAGTGAAACCAACTGATAACTGTTCAAAGGGAAATCTAGTTTATTATTTGCCTCACCACGGTATTTATAGACCTGATAAGGAGAGTACCCCATTAAGAGTTGTCTTTGATCCAGCTACACTGATAAATGGTACATAGCTAAATTCATTTCTTTGTAGAGGACCCTGCTTAATTGGAAACCTACTTGGATTTTTACTAAGATTTAGAGAGAATGCTGTTGCATTCATGGGAGATATTTCAAAAATGTTCCTACAGATTCTATTGGAAGAGAAAGATACACATGTCCATAGATTTCTGTGGAGAAATCTGAACCAACAACAATCGCCAACAATTTACAGACTCTTAAGAGTAGCCTTCGGCGACAAACCTTCACCAGCCATGGCTAGCTATGTGATGTTAAGAATGGCTAAGGATAACGCTGTTTTATTTCCTGAAGCTTCTAAAATACTGGAGAAAGATCGGTACATGGATGATCTCATTCACTCTTGCAGCGATCCATCAGAAGCTGTAACCTGCATCAAACAACTGGAAGCCGTCTTAAAAACTGGGAGCTTCAACGTCAAACAATGGTATTGCTCACACAAGACAGTTCACAATGAATTGGATGGAACACCATTTATAGAAGATTTAAATGTTCCTGATTCAAGAAACATAGAATTAACTTCAAGTAAGAACGATACCAAGACACTCGGCATTTGTTGGAACCCAGAAGCTGACGTCATAAAATGTCTGGTCAAAGAGATAACAGTTGAGAAGCTTACAAAGAGAATCATTCTTTCCAAAGTGGCTATGATCTACGATCCATTAGGATTAGCCAGTGGGGTAACTATAAGAGCAAAGATTGCATTACAAGACTTATGGCGATTATCATTGGACTGGGATGATCCCTTACCACAAGAACTTCATCGAACATGGTACAATTTATTTGAAGATCTCCAAAACTTGAACAAAGTCAATTTCCCGAGATGTCTGAGACCCACAACTGCTATTGGAAGTCCAGAGCTACATGTATTTGGTGATGCCAGTAACAAGGCCTATGGTGGAATTGCCTACCTATTATGGAACACGTCAAATGGTCCAGAAGCTAGATTGGTATCGGCAAAGGGAAGAGTTGCCCCTCTTCATCAAACCACCCTTCCTAGATTGGAACTTATGGCAGTCTTGGTATCATCTAGACTAGCTAAGACGATATATGATGAATTAGAACACCAACCTAGCAGTGCAACACTGTTGTCAGACTCCGAGGTCGTATTATTTTGGTTAAGATCCGAATCCGCACTTTTGAAACCTTGAGTTGGCTTACGTGTCTCTGAAATTCAGGCCGCATGGGGAATTGATAGATTCAGATATTTGCCCACTGAGGATAATCCCGCAGATGATCTCAGTAGGGGTATTTCCTTTGAACAATTAAATGAGCGATGGATGCGTGGGCCTTCCTTTTTTAAATTGCCTAAATCTGACTGGCCTAGGGACTTTAGAGATCCATTAGAGCCATGTACAGAATTTCGATCACCCAAAATCTTATGTCCTGTCACCAAATTAGCTGATATGATCGATATTTGTAGGTTTTCCTGCTATGCCAAATTGGTGAGAGTTATATGCTACTGTTATCGATTCATCAATAGAGCTAGAAAGCAGAAAACCTATGATGATACTGTGTTAGAGCCAGAGGAGATTACACGTTCTGAGCTTAAGTTAATCGAGTTTACACAACAAACGATGACAGATTGGGAAGAATGTTACAGAGATTTAGCCCCATTCATCAAAGATGGTATCATTCGAGTAGGAGGGAGATTAAGAAAATCACCACTTGGATATGATGAGATTCACCCTATATTACTCCTACCCGGACACAGTATTGTTAAGCTTATTATAGCAGACTATCACACAAAAAATGGTCATTGTGGTACAGAAAGAACATTAAGTGATATCAGACGCAAATTTTGGATTGTGAGAGGTAGAAATAGTGTAAAGGGATTTATAAGACATTGTGTTATTTGTAGAAAACTCAGACAACCTGCTCACACCACTTTAATGGCGGACTTACCCTCAGATAGATTGAAGCCTTTTACCCCACCCTTCACTGTAACCGGTGTAGATCTATTTGGACATTTCAACTTGAAGATCTCACGAAACAAGATAATGAAAGCATGGGGAGCCATATTCACTTGTGCTACTGTAAGAGCAGTCCATTTAGAAATAGTTGAGAACCTATCCACATCAGCATTCCTTCAAGCCTTACGAAGATTTGTAGCCAATCATGGATGGTCAGAAGTCATTATCTCCGATAATGGATCTAATTTTATTGGAGCTGAGAAGGAGCTTCGACAGCTTTATATTAATGGTAAACATCAGATCAAAGATTTTGCCACATTGCATAAGACCAAGTGGAAGTTTAATACGCCTCTAAGCTCACACCAAGGAGGTATCTTTGAATGTCTTATAAAGCAAACCAAGAAAGCATTGAAGGTTACTGTTGGAGAACAAGTGCTAGCCTGGAATGAAATATCGACTATATTTGCCGAAGTGAAGTGCCTTCTAAACAGTCGACCAATTACCTATTCGTCTAGTGACCCAAAAGACTACTCTGCTTTAACTCCAAACCATTTTATTCTGGGTAGAGCAACCGCTGAAATACCTCAAGGTCCCTTCCTAGAAACCAAAAATCTACATAAAAGATTTGAATTTGTGCAGATGCTCGTTAATAGATTCTTTAGTAGATTTGTGAAAGAATATTTTCCGACACTGATGAAGAGATCTAAATGGATTTGTAAGAAACGACAACTGAAAATTGGTGACATTGTTTTGCTTACTGATCCTAATATACCACGCGGTAAATGGGAATTATCAAAAATAATTGAAGTTTATCCAGGAACAGATGGGATAGTACGTAACGTGAAGGTTAAAACTAAACATGGAGAATTTAAGCGCTCAATACAGAGATGTTGTCCAGTGTTGGAATGTGATGAACAATAATTCAAAATTGTAGTGATGTTTGTAATAAGTCATTTAGTTTAATTTTAGGACATGTTTAAAATAATGTTAACATTTGGTCAAATTTAAATCACGGTTAATGATTTATGTTATATTTACTTCGTACACTCCTTGTTGTGTGGAGGATGTTGTGAAATAGGGGGTTTTGTCTTTTATTTCTTTCATATTTTGTCGGCCGCAATTTAATTTGTTATAGTCTGTAGCATATAATATAATCAAGAGTTAAATACCCTTGACACAACTCAGTTGCCCTTGGCAAAAGTTTGTCCGGCGCCATTTTTGCTCGTTCATTCACTGGATCTGTTCCCGTCTGATTGTTTGATTTGGGGAGAAGGACAAAATTCTTCAGGTACATGTATATAATTAATCACGCAGTCATCTTTATTGTTTTAATTCATTTCATTTGTATCATTCTTATGATTTTAGATTCATAGTTTACGTAAACATTTGCATATTTATTTATATCTAACGCATATCTAGTCATTTATGCATTATTGCTAATAATTCATAATATTTGTAACGTTAATAATGTGATCCCTAAACACTTCCTATCTCGTTTTATGTAACCAAGGGAAATAACTGCATATAAGAAAATATTTATTATTGTATTGTTTTGTCATTTCAGAATGTGTATTATCTATGTATTAAAGGGGCACAATCTTGATTTTTAGTGGTCGTTTTGGGCCTTTGTTACATTTTAACAGTCCTCAGAAATACTCAAGTTCTAAGAAAATCGCAAAATACCTTGAAATATATCTAAAAAATTTCACTTTTTATTTTTTTTTCCGTGCTGTACGCGGCTGGTCTTCAGTCAGTATGAAAATTGTGTGTCCTGTTGACAAAATCTACAATTGTTATTACATGTACTTTCTTTTTGTTTTATCAGTGTGGGCCTGCGCAGTAGTCTATTTATCACTCTTCGATTTTCCAATATGGCGGGACGTTCATAATATCTTAAGACATTATGATTTTCAAACACGGATAAATATGTATACCCATGGATTTGAAGGCTCAAATTTCAAAGGTAAGCTCTGTAGACTATGTCTGATTAGCTAAACAAAAGATTTCATGTGTTTGAGGCTGTCGGATGATTGTCCGAAACAAATCAAGCCTGTGCCCCTTTAATGTTTTAAATATCCACACTTCATAGTAAGACATTACTGAAACTTGCCCCTTCAACCTTCCACATTCCCACCAGTGTCAATATAATCGACTTCTTTTTGACCTAGATGTAAATAAGTATTAGTATAAGACTCAATGTTCAGAATTTTGTACGATGAGTCGTAATTTTAACTCGAAAATGTCTTTAAATGCAGACTAAAAAGACAAAATTTGAAGATATTTTAAATGGAGGTGGTTACCCTTTAATATGAATGTGACTTTTAACCTAGATTTTTAGAAAGTTCAAATTATGTCCTTTTCAAATATGACTCAATGCTCAGAATTTTGTACGATGAGTCGTAATTTTAGACCGAAAATTTTTAAAGATGCAAACTTAAAAGACGATATGTGTATATTTTAGAGTGAGGTTGGCACCCTTTAATGTGAATGTGACAACTTTTAATCTAGATTTTATAAAAAAAAAACTTTATTTTTTATTTTTAAATGTATGAAACATGATTTTGTACTTTTTTTTCTTCAATGCACGAAGCGATGAATGAAAATTATGTTGATTCTTTGCTCAATTCGTATATTCCTGTACTGTACTTATTTAGATCTACTTTCAATTTAAACAATGTATCCTTGGCAGTCACTATTTTGAATCGACGGCTGTGAATGTGCGGCCAGCTTGACAGCTCGAATCGACGGCTACGCGAATAGGCGGCCAAATTGACTTCGAGCTACATCAGGTCGGGTTAATATCTCCGATAAGTAGAATTTACTTTTGATCAGGATGAGTTTTGACATTTTCAGTTGATTCAAGACAATTTTTTATTACTTATAACTTTTGCTATTTCAGGGTGATTACCTAACCTACCGGTTATTGCCCGTTTTATTGAGACTTACCTATCGTTCGTTCAACTGAGACTTATCTGATCTATTGTTTGTTCCATTGAGGCTTACCTGATCTATCGCTCGTCCTAATGAGGCTTACCTGATCTATTATTGATCTTCCTATTGAAGCTTACCTGTTCTATCGTCCTTTAAATTGGGCTTCTTCAGAGAACTTATCAATATATGAACCTCATTACACTTTTGAATAATTATTATGTAAATATAGTGTAAATTATTTATTATTGTAATTAAGTTAATCATAACAACCTTGTATTTGTATAAATTGTACTTTATAGGGCCTACGTTAATTGGTAATGGATTAATATAAGCTTCAGTTTTTTTTTCAAAACCATATACCAACTGACACCACTCTATAAGGTAAAAATTCCAATATCCGATGCCAAATGTAAAGATTTGAATTCCTTATGCCGTAAAAATGTTGTGCCAAATGTGCTTCATGCTTTTTACAGTAATCTGCCCCACAATTCTTCATCAACGGATATTCTACCGGAACCAAATAACTCGGACGATTCAGATGAATAATAGATTTGAAATTAAGGAGGTTGAGTGGGCTAATGCATTTAGATAAAAATATCTTCAATATGTTCACGGTATGCTTCATAGCCCACATAGCCACATGAATTAAATTGTTTATAATTAGAATGAACGTAGGCCTACAGTAACTGTTATTTGTTATCATTTCTATACAGTAAAAAAGCATACGTGTAAGATAAATTTAAATGATGGTCGCATTGGTAATTGGCTATAGCCTAATTTGTTTTGTTGAAATTTACCAATCATTTGTTCAGTAGTAAAATTCTACTGAAATTTTCTTTACATGAGCATATAGATAGAGCTCCATTTCAGCTGTCAATCTGAACTATTTCTATGCTCTGATAAAGAAATTCCAGAAGAATTTTTGGCAGATACTGTTCAAATTGTGCTAATTAGGCTAAGTCAAGCATATTAAAATGTTACGTTTTGTTCTATTAATTATCACTTGAGTGATTTAAATGTACTTTTCAGACTGAGAACGATATAGCTGTTCACACACAGCGCTTCTAATAAGTTCAGTGAAGTGAAAACTCAGCTTGCCCCATAAGATTGCAACTTGCCCTTTGCTTTATAGAGATTCCATTGTTTTAAATTGTAGTTGTGATTTTCTAACAACAATAGTTTGTTCGCTACCACCTTGTAGGCTTACTAGAGTCTTGATAACCATTCATTAAAGAGATTGTCTAAATTTGTTATGTGTATGGGGACACTGATAGCATCAGTTTGTACCATTCCGACGTTACAAATACATACTTAAGAGTCGTAACTGCAGTGATTAATTTCACTAAAGGGCCATAACTACCACTTATGACAATCGGCAACCATTCCTTACAATTACCCCTCAGAATAAGAGGGTCTTATCTACAAATATAGGTGAAATCATTAACTATTTATGGAAAATGTGTATTTTGGCTACTAAGTCTTCATTTTTAATGATTGTTCTTATTACTTGCCAAATATTTTAGGGTTATGACCATTTATTTAGAAGTTATAACAGTTTCCTTATTTTATCAATAAACTAACAAATTTTTCACTTTTGACCTTCTTCAACTACACCGATATATATGTGTACTTACCTTGCAAATATTGATTAAATATTGTTTTCGTTTTTGACCTAAGTGAAATCTTTTTATCAAGGTGAAAAATAAATTTTTTAACTCAAAATTAAAGTTTTTTTTATGCATAAAAAAGAGTGAATGGTGACGTATTTAAGCCACCATCGAAATTGTCACTACGTGCATATGGCCTTGATGAATTAATTATGCCTATTATAACGACAGGTAAAGTTTGAATGGCAGCATTGAATTTGAATAAAAACTTAAGAGCACAATAATGATCACCGAAATTGGATATTCAACCTCCAGTCATAGGCCTACATTTCTTTTCTGGGGTACAATATTACTAAGTCTCATTAAGATCTGTCAAGAATTGAACCTTCTAACAGGGCGAATTATCATAAAACAATTTTGATTTTGTTGATAATAAACATTTTCAGCAAGTTTCGATAAAACCCTTAGAGAATTGTGCCTTGTAGTGTGTTTACCAGCTAAACATTCAGACACCTTTTAAAAAACAAAGGCAATAATTCATGTTAAATATTTTTTCGACATTTTTTATTTTCAAAAGGGCTCATATTTGAGTGATAAAAACAGTTTCAGCAAGTTTCGTCCGTTAAGAATTGTACCTTGTTTATGAGCTAAAAGCTAAAAGAATAATGGCAATAATTCATTTACAGTATTTTTCGATATTTTTGATTTTCAATAGGGCTCATCCCTGGGTAATAAATAACCATTTCGGCCAGTTTCATCAACAAGGTAAAGCATTGTACCTTTTAGAGTGTTTACAAGCCAAAATTCGAACGTGTTTTAGAGAACAAGGGCAAAAACTCATGCTTAATATTTTTTGATTTCGCTGATTTTCAATAGAGGTTATTACACACTCTCGCGCGAGTTTCATCAAAATCCATCAAGAATTGCAAAATGTAGAGTGTACACGGGCATTTCAAGAACAAGGGCAATAACTGATTTCATTACGCTCACTCACACAATATATACAATATTCATCATCAAATATTTGTTAATATTGTGTCCTATCTTTTTGTAGTGCAACCAGATGACAGATTTACTGCGTTTTCAAATCGTAACTTCAACACTATCTTTTGCAATAATTCTTATCATTTATTTTGTGAATAAACTTTAACTTTAAACTATTCCAAAGATTAGAATCCGACTGATACGATTCAGTGGAGAAGTTCGAAAAGTTACCACGCGCTTTCTGCGTTGTACACTTGCGTTCCAAATAACGTCCCAGAAAGTTTTGAATTGAAAAAAAAAACCCTCAATTTTATAATATTAGTCTTTTACTTAAGAAATAACCTCGTGATTTTAAGAATTTGTATAATACAGGGACATATGTTTCATTGTCTTGTTATCAAGAGGCAAAGGCATATGGCGGCTGATTAGGCCCACAAATCGTTCGTTCCTTGCATTCATCTAACCGTCATTCATCTAACCATGTAATATCATACTTTGTAGGCCTACCGATTCTAACTCTCGATACAAAACTATGCTAAATCTATTGTCTTTGTTTATATCGTGCAATCAAGAACCCAAGAAGTTTAATTGGATTAAAATGCGACCCTAATGTTACATTATATTGCTTTTCTTAAATGAATTTATACGGTCTTAGAAATACGAAATACGGAATTACATTCTTTGGATTTGGCCCACAAAATCAATTTGGTGGGGTTCTATTTTTAGAATTCCCCTTTCTCCCTTCATGTGGGGGTTTTTGCATGCCCATTTTTTACTAATTTTACGTAAGTTGATGATATGAATACCATCAGTTTTTGATTTGAAAACATATTGTTTCATTTGATGATTACAATTAGTAGCCCCTAAATGGGTCCACAAACAAGGAATTTAGTAACCTCCTCCTCCTTGAGCGCTAATACCATTATAATTTGGTCGTATATCGTCGTCACCCATGTCCATCTGTCCACAATTGGCTTGCGAACGCGATAGAGACTACAGTTTTCATCGAATTTGAATAAAACTTGCTGTGATCATTTATAAACAAGTTGGAAATTGGCGATTTTTCGATGAACGGATTATGAGTTAGCCTATTACACTTGACTTAGTCAAAACGCGTCAAAATTGCCTTGTGTACTTAATCGCCGGAACATAGATCTGTCCATTTGATACACATGTACTTGTGTATTTTTAGTATTTTTGGACGAATTGTATATTGAGATATTATGTATTTCTTTCTTGTTTTTCTTCTTTTATTTTTCCTCAATGTATTGCCCCATGGGCTGAATGTGAGACAGGACCATGTCCTTGTTTATTGGGCATAATTCTGACCCATGTAAAATTAAGAGATTATTATAATTAAATTTGCTGTGATCATTTCCATCGATAATATCTCGGACAAGTTCCAAATTGACGATTTTTAAATGAACAGTTTTTGAGTTATTGCACTTGACATGGTCAAAACGTGTCAAAATTGGCTTTTGAACGCGATAGAGACTACCGTTTTGAGGTTCACGATTTAATTTTGATGCCAAACAGCGTCTCAGACATGCAAATTTTTTATTATTTTTTCTAATAGGTAATGATACAAAAATTAATTTGCAAACTTTGTAAAAAGCACATCAAAATATTTTGTAAAAAATATTTAATATATAACAATGTATTTTTTTTTTTATACCAATTGACGAAATAGACCACTCCGCAAAAGGTTCAATATAGCAGTCTTCAGTTAGATGATAGTCTTGGCCTTGTTACTGCATTTTTCGAACAATACGTTTACGCCTAATATAATATTTCACTTAGTCAACCTTGTTATATAGACATAAAATTTGATACAGTATGTGTCAAGGACCTCTTGCATATAATTATGAAATATTTTTGCCATTTGTCATCATTATCAAACTGTGTATGGGCATATTCGCATGCTTAGACGTGTAGTGAATAAGTCAACAAAATTTCAAATGGAAAAGGTCCACTTATATGTTTTATTTATCAGAGACTTTGAATTATTGAGGCATACAAGTCTGCAATAGCTTTGTATAGAGTACCCGAAAAATGCTTCCAGGATATTACAAAATTACAACTGCGATTAACAACAGGTTCTTTTTTCATACTGTCATTATCATTATTTATCATTAACAAACATCGTCTACAAAGGACTATCTGAAACATACAATCAACAATACGCAAATATCAAATAAGTTTCATTCAAATCAGATGAAAACTGTAGTCTCTATCGCGTTTACGGATGGACGGACGGACAGACAGGGTAGGCCTACAAAGTATGATATTACATGGTTAGGTGAATGAAGGTTAGACATATGCACGGAACGAACGAAGTTAGATTTGTGGGCCTGATCAGCCGCCACAAAGGCAAAGGTCGTGATTAACTCGATAAAAGTTCTCTCTCCATTTCCCTTCTGACACTCTTTTACGATGGCCCATTTAAGACATACTGGTATCCATTTGACAGTGATACATGTCGGAGGTTCTCGGATGGAAAAGGTGTAGAGTCGTTCGGATGGGACCATAAACCGAGGCAGCAGACTGTGCACTTAAGACCCCTCGATCGTTCCAGATTCGGATTCATCCATTAAAGCTATAAAACTGTAAAATTATTATGGAATATGGAACGCCGTAACTGTTGCCTTCTGTTAGTATTTTTGCATTATCAGCATCTTTTTGTATTATAAGCATCATTACATCTTTTTGCAGTATCAGAATATTTTTGTATTATCAGCATTATCTTTTCATATTATCATATTTTCGTATAATCATCTTTTGCATTAAAAGCATCATCTTTTTGCAGTATCAGAATATTTTTGTATTATCAGCATCATCTTTTCATATTATCATCTTTTTGTATTATCATCTTTTTGCATTATCAGCATCATCTTTTTGTATTATCATCTTTTTGTATTATCAGCATCATCTTTTTGTATTATCATCTTTTTGTATTATCATCTTTTCCGTAACTGGCCGTAGGTTTACGGAAATCAACGGTAATTTCGCAAAAAGTCAACGTAAAAAAGATGTCGTAGACTAGGTTAATGAAACGCAACTTTTATGGATACCATTTTAGAAATTTACACCTTTCATTGCATACGTCTGCCTTTCAAAGAGAAAAAATAACTCTTGATATAGTTTGCCATTTGTCCAGATATGATATGGAATGCCTTGGCATATCAAATTCTTCAAATATGGTGAAAATCAGAACAGAATGTATTAAATATGTCCCAGTCAGAATACAATTAGTTTGAGAATTAAATTTTAGGTCCATTCAAAGATGCAGTATTCCTTTAAGAGCGAAACCAATCCAAATTGCCCAGATAAACCGGTAAATACTTGGCTACCAACTTACTCAGCTAGACTGTCTACTATTAAGAAAGGAACTGCAAATGAAATGAATTGGGTTTTACGAGCAACAGGACGGACGAGCAGAACAGATACACACGTCCACATTATCGCACATCCGTTATCTAAACCTGGAAATCAGACCAGTTTTACTGTAAACGGAAACAAATTTTATGATGATATTATTTGAGAAAATTTTAACCAAGCAGGATGTAAAATTTCATTTTATCTATAAAGAGGGTATATTTATTTTTGTTTGATGTGTATTTGTGAGATGGGTTAAGATGTTGTTTGAGTATAATAACACAGAATAAAATCGTTAGAGGTTTGTGAACCCATCCCTTTAATTATATACTACAAACAGAGTAATTTATTCTGCTTTTATCTTTCACGCACACATTGTCTGAAAATGGAAAATTTAAATTCTACAGCCGCTCCAACAAAAATAACTTAGCTTTAGTGTATTTAGATTTCATCATCATTCGTATATTAGTATGTTATTTAATACATTTAAGGATGTCCGTCGACGTTCTGACTCCAAGGTATGGCAACTGGTTAAAAATACTTTATTGACACACAACATGATGAACACCTTTTTTTCTTTCTTGAATCATGTTAAATCAAAGGCGAATGGAAGAATCGAATAATAAATGAATTATGAAATATTATTTTCTTTTTTTTTCACAAGGAAAGGATTTACACATATCGATAATCACAATGATTAACAACAAATTGTTTGCCCTACAAGACACGCCTACTTACCCCAAAAATTATCAGTATATCAAGTGAGGTTGTGCCTAATTGTAGTAAAATCTAACTTGTCCAAGATATTTTAAGGTATTTTAATCGAATGATTTAATCAGTTGAAAACGGTAGTCTATTTTTCCTGTTGTTAAGGGCAATAACTCAAAACTCCCGATTAAAAAATTAACAAATTCAAAATTGACAAAGAATTTTTAATGATATGAAAAAAATTAAATAATAGCTATGACGTCATCCTTTGTTGTATTTATCTATTCTCTAGTAAAATGTATAAGTGTTGTTTGAACTACTCACTAACTGTCCATTATTTCATGAAAATTGTTCACAAAATGTCCATTATTTTTTTAAAAATGTCCATATTTTTAAAAAAGTGACCTTTATTTTTTAGTTGTTTGGACCGTCTTTCTTTCCACTGAGAAAGCAATTCAATCATAAATACAGTTTTATTTACAACGTTCCCATGCATTTGATAAAGTGAAATATCGTGTGTTTTTGATTCTTTTTTCTCTGATAGACCTTTCTTAACAATTGCATCTTTGTCAGTTTTTTCCAAAGGTTTCAGAAAACTTGTTGTTGTGGCATTAGAGTTCGATATATATCCTTATTTCATCTTCTTTTTTGCTCCTATTTTGTTATCATCAGATGAAATATCAGAAAAAAAGATCTTTCCGTATTTGAAAACCGGGTTTTCCATACTAAATATTATCCATTGGCTCGACTTCGGGTGTATTGCTAAAGGTTGATTGAGTTATAGATATATCGTTTGCACTTGATGAATACATTGTGTGTAGAAGACGTATGCAGAGTATGTTTGCCACAGTCTAAATCTGAACCCACATAACTATTAATCAATCAATGAGTTGATTACAATTAAGGTAACTTTGTAGGGCTATTATTTAAGTAAGATAGAGCTACGCCCCTCACACTGTCCATTCTCTGGCTTAATAGACAGTTTTCGTACTCTATCTCTTACAAAAAATCAGATGAAAACTGTATCTTGTTCACAACTAAAATAGAAAAATCCGAAAATGGACCAATTTCATTACTTCAACTAAGACAATACCCCATTGTCCTTCCCGATATTGCCTATTGCTTGCCCCTCCCATTGGTCATAATGGCCCCAGAAAATGGTCAAAATGGCCCTTTGAATTAGTCAAAAATGGCCCCAAATATAAAAAAAAGCATATTTGACTTACTATTGAAATAAATACTTCACAAATTATTTAGTCTTACTAAGTCACATCTCACACTCACTTTCACATCTAATGATTCACATATTATAGGACCAATTTTGCAGCGATTTGCAATTCTTAGAAGTAACTCAGTATCTTTTAGCTGACTTAAATGGGTGAACCAATGCTATAACCTCTTGATTTAAAATTAATAATCCCAATTAATTGGTGTCTTTAATCCCACTAATCTTTAATTAACATTAATCATTCCAGAAAATTTGAAGCTGTCCTTTTGATCCTGTACTTTCCATTAAAAAATTTTAATAATGTTTTAATTATCTCCCTAAAAGAAAATTATAAGTCTTATGAATTTCTTTATTAGGTCAAAGAAGTTTTATATGATTACGATATGATTTAGTTTTATTTAGTTCATTACACATAACCACACGATTATTGTAAATATAACTTTAACCCTGTGCCAGTGCCTTATATTGAATAGTAACTTGTTACTTTTCAATAAGCCTTATCATTAATCATTAAGAGAGATTAGGGTAATTATGTCTAGTATGAACTAACCCCCTTCCTTATTTCGACAGTATAACAATTACCTTTCCACTGAAGATTCCAAATTGACGGAAAAGTTTCCATATGGAACACTGCGGCTTTGACAGGTATAAGCAAAATCATCCCCCTAATTCTTGGTACTCAGCTGGAGTCATGTTGTTATCATACTTGGACATGTGTCCATAGCTTTCAGACATCACAATCAATAGCCGCCTTCTGATTCTACCTTACGGTTTTCGCACAACTCACACATTTCAAAGATATACTAGACATTGTTGCAGATATTTCAAGAATAATATCATCTAGAGAATATCTGATGAATTTATAAGAAATTGCTACATGTTATAATATTCATGGGACCATTTTGACTTTTCTCTTGGGGCAATTTTGACTTTTCTTCAGGGACCTAAAATTTGGTTGAAATCAAAGAGTAATTTTTGGGGCCATTTTGACTATTTTTTTAAGGGGCAATTTTGATCCGATGAGCCATTTTGACCAGGGGCCACTTTTGTTTGGGACCATTTTGACCATATCCCATATTATGGTATATTATAATGCAAGAACGATGATCTACCTTCTGTATTTACCTGATTTGTTGATACCATGATCTACATGCTATTTTACCTGGTTTGTTGATACCATGATCTACATGATATTTTACCTTTGTTGTTGATACCATGATCTACATGCTATTTTACCTGGTTTATTGACACCATGATCTAAATGTCATTTTACCTGGTTTGTTGATACCATGATCTACATGTCATTTTACCTAGTTTGTTTATACATGTATACTATGATCTACATGTTATATTCACCTGGGTTGTTGTTGACATGACTTTCACGCTACACTCCTTTGATCTACAATCTATACTTGTACAGTATGTCGCTAGGTATGTTACATATATATCTATATTGTATATTTTTTTTTCTTTTATTTGGCTTGTTAGTTACTATCATCCACATTCTATATTAATTCGTTCCTAGTCTTCTGACTTTATTTGTTAATAGGGCCTACTATGATTACCATCTGACATTAAATCGCTCAATAAATGATTCACATATTCGACCGAGTGACAGTGGCTTTTCACGTTGACGACCCGAAACACATGACGGAGATCAAATCCATGACTATCTGACACTTTCTTGTGCTCTCAATTCTATGCTGTTGTATGAACTGTAGTGTGTTGCATAACCTCCATTTCTCTTTTTTCTCCTTTTTCTTTTCTTATTAAAATTTATTCTTGCATTAATACTTGTACATGCTTTACATGCAGTCGGATTAATATAAGCCTTGTCCCTTTTACCGAATCCAATTTATAATCATTGTAACTGATATATAAACTTTTATTCAATAAATATTGTTTAAATCAAGACCGATGTAAGGGAAGCAACTTTTATAAAACTGATACATCACGACAACCTAAATTGAGTTTAATGTAAATTGTAAACTTGATAACAATAGAGGAACCGCATGCACAAGAATCATTTTTTTAAACTTTTAACACGGTGCTCAGTATTAAGGTTTTATTTATTCTATAAAAATTCATCATGTATTTTTTTAATAATCACAACCGCAAACTGGTTCATGTAAACATTGCAACTTCCGGTTAATGCATTGACTAAAACGTAAATCCTATTTTCCTGTTCATGTTTTGCTGTTTACCTTGTTCACTGGGATTCTTCTTGTATAGGCCTAGTGATTTTAAAAAGATAGTAAATGTACTTTTAATCAAACACCAACTTCGATATGTCGCTACAAACCATTCCCCAAAGAATTATTGCTGCAACTGAAGTCGAAGAAAAGAAAATAAAAGTGTCAAAAGTAGAACAGAAGAAACCAAAGACAGTTTTAGATGAAGACACTTACACAGAAGTAATATTTTTTCTTTTTTTTGTATTTTTTTTTAATTGGCTTAAATTTTGACTAAAAGCTTGAATATATACGACAGCAATCAACGAAGTGCAACAGTCAACTATATGTCTTACATGTCAACACAATCAATAGGCAATATCAACTGAAAAAAATGATTGTAGTCTACATACTTGAAATAATTCTACATTCATTTATGGTTAAGAGGTAGCCAAAATTGTAGACAAAAGGGGTTTTGCTACGCTACGCCTTCCGTCTACTTTGGGTCTAAGGCAATGACAATTCTGTCTACACTGAGTAGACAAGAATTATGGTTAAATTGTGAACTTATTGTCCATTTTACATATAGAACAACATATCCACACAAAAGTCCATTAAGGTTGAAAATATAAAATCATATCTGCGATTTTTGGGTCAACTTCGATTTGATTGGCTGTCAAAGCAGGTCATGCATTCAAATTTGGACAAATCGATAACCGTACAAAAAACTAAATATTAGTTATTTTAATAAGTAATTGATTTAAAACTTAAAACTTATTAATTAAATTGAATATTAGAATAATTTTATATATTTGATCTTCGACTATGCATCAAAAGCATTTAGTTATTCCACTTATAGAGATTCTTGTCGGGAATGATTGCGTGAATGATTTTACCCAATTCAAAATGGTGGCTAATTCAACAATTTATTGCTAAAAATAGAAAGATTGCAACGGTACGAAGTCATTAACTAAATTAAATGATGGTTTTGTTTATGTGTTTTATATACCAATGATTTCATGTGTATTTTCAAGCCTTATGCTCATTTTCAATAATTGCTATTGTCTCACAAGAGAAATTCATCATGGACACCATAAGTGGACTAGTATAATAGTATATTCTTGTTTGTTGGTAGTCTTAGTTTTCTTTGATATACTCAGCACGCGTTCAATGTATTCTTAAATACAATAGTACAGATGGTCAAAATAATACTGACCACTGGCTAGGTATTTTAGTATTCATTGGAAATGAGCTAGTATACCTTGGAATCTAAGATATACATTACCAAATATGGTTGGGGGGATTTAGCAAGATATGGGAATGTAAACTGTATTTTCTTCAGGTTTGGGTTTAGCTTTAATATATGTAGTACCTGTATGATATTTTCTAACTAGTTAAAGATGAGTTTCCTCATTAATTAGAGCCGAAGTAAACTTACTTATTGATTAATTGGGGTTTCCAATGAATAATCCATGGTTTCTCAAGTTCAAAAGACCTATGTGGACGTAGAAATGCTTGTGGAATCAATTTGACTCTGATCTGCTTTGAAACGCTAAATTTAGACTCCATGTTTGCTCACGTGACCAAATGACATAATATAAATGAAGGTGTATAAGAATAGATTTTGTATTTTATTATTAGTGAGTTAAAACTTATTTAAATTAATTCATAATGTTTTTACAAAGTGATATTTAAACGTTTTATTGCCTTTTGCCAGAGATAATAAATGGAATTCCAAAATGCCATTGTTGTTGTGGAAAATATCAAGGAATGTGGGCAAGTACGCATGCGTGCATACTTAGCAACCACAGCGTTCGGCTATGTACCGAATTAACAGACTGCATGATCAAAAAAAGATCAACCTACCCTACCCTACAGAGAAAAATCCCGTCATAATTAGCCTAATTACAAGTTAATTAAGGACTTGTGGGACCATCTGCCAGTCATTAGAACACCTCTACTTTCTATTGATATAAGTATTACCAGTCCAATTATGGTATATATATGTATTTATATGAAAATAAGGGAACCCTTTTTTAAATATATATACTTGTAATGTTTACCAGTGGTTATCTTTTATACTGTGTAGTCTGTAGACCCTTGATTCAGCTTGAAGAGACTATAAACAAAATTTGTCTTCTGAAAGTGCAATATTTTTTTGTTTTTTTCATGTTAGAGAATCACAGATATTATTCAACGTGATTTCTTTCCTGATTTATCAAAGTTAGAAGCACAGGCTGAATATTTAGAGGCTTTGGAGAAGAATGACTTGGTTACCTTGCGTAAAATCCAGATGAAGTATGGGCCAGGTCGACCTGGAACAGGCTCGTCAACTCAATGTAAGTTTTGATCTTGTCAACAAAATTGGAGATGGACAGATCCCCCAAAGCATGCGTACTTTTATAAGACAATACAATTGATTTCTCAAAATTTCTTTAGCTCTTAGACTTTAATTCCAGTTCTTCAAATTTAAAAAAAAATTTCATTTTTCTTTTGTTTAATCAATTTATATTTATAACTTTTTGTTTTTATAGATTATACACCAGCCACTTTTGAGACACCGGACCCTAGTCACAGACATCACTCACCCTCATCTAAATCCTCAAGTGATAAAGTTCCTGTATCTAGTACAAGTACTCATAATGAGGAATTAGACAGCAAGACTGAAGAATATCAGGAACTTTACGGTAGGTCTCACAAAAAGTTCATTGTGTCAGACCCAATTAAATTATCTTCGTTACTGACCTAATCAAATAATCAAATGTCACTGACCCAATGTTAATGACCCAATCAAAGAATCTAACATCACAGACCCAAAGTTACTGACCAAATCAAAGAATCAAACATCACTAACCCAAATAATATTAATGACCCAATCAAAGAATCCAACATCACTGACCCAATGTTACTGACCCAATCAAATAATCCAACAAAATTGACTCAATGTTACTGAACCAATCAAATAATCCAACATCACTGACTCAATGTTACTGACCCAATCAAATAATCCAACAAAATTGACTCAATGTTACTGACCCAATCAAATAATCCAACATCACTGAACCAATGTTACTTACCCAACAAAATTATCAAACATCACTGACCCAATGTTACTGACTGTATACTTTAATATATTTATATATATTATTGAGGCAAATCATTCAAATTGAACCCTAGTAAGGTGTAATCTACCACTTTTACATGTTGTCTCCCAATCTACCAATCTATTTTAATAGTTCTTTTTATATGTCAATGTTTGTCAATGAACTGCAAAATATTTTTTATTTAGTATCAAAGCTGCCTGTCAGTGTATTTTACTTTGCCTTGCAAGCAATTTTAAAATGTAAAATATATGATATGATGGAGAGTGGTTAAAAAAGAAAATTAATTGATCAGATTAAACTACTTAGGATGATGTGCCGTTACTAAAGTAGATTAATTCAACCACTAATATATAGGCACTAATGACAGATGTATATCGCTGTTATATCATAATTATTATTTATCATTTCATTTCAAAATTAATTGAGTATCATAGCTTTGTAGTTCAAGAATTTATTAATATATGGGTTGGTGAAACTTTCTTTTGCCTGATAGTTTATATAAGCCACAATATATAATTGAATTAGCCAATTTTACGAAACATTTAAGTTACAATTATAAAATAAGTCTTGCGTATAAAATTAAATTAATAATTATTCATGCAGAATAGAATTAAATAAGGCTTAATTTTATTTAGTGCACATGGGTCATTATGAAAACCATTATTTACTTTTCAATGTTTAGGTGTTAAAACTTTATCACTGCCCTAATCTGGACAACACCATCAAGATCCCAAAAACAAATGACCGTTTTGGCACTTGAAGACAATCATTGCAAAAGAAATTTATAAGAATGCATTATATTTGTCTTTTTTTTTTAGATATACAAAAGAAAAGTAAGATGGGTCTAGATAAATTTCTGAGTAAAAATACAAGTGAAGATAATGCATCATTCAATGAAATATTAGAAGAATCTGACAAAAAACATCGAATGAAACATGCTTGGTTATTTAATAAAGAAGATGAACAAATGAAGGTAGGTCTGGATTAAGCTCAGAATGGAGCATCATTCTTAACCATTATTCAAGTAAGATATCACCAGAATGCAATAATCTTGTAATGGAGAATGTAGGCATTCATATGATATTGACAATGGCAAGACATGAAACACTTAAAACAGTAATAGTGTATTAGGAAAGCATTAGTCCTTGCCATAGAGTAATAAATGAGCTTATTATTAGGTATATTCATTATTACTATTTCTCTGCTTCCCAGCGCTATAAAAGATAGTATAACCGCTCCTTAGCAAGTAAAATATAGATGAAATTGTTGGTGCAATAGTAGCTAAAATTTTCAATGGATTTTGATGAAACTTTTTATGAGTAATATCATGGATAACATGAGTTAAGTTTGAATTTGTCGATTTTTCAATGACTAGTTTTGAGTTATTGTTCTGACGGCAGTTTGAATTTGCTGATTTTTAAATGAACAATTTCGGTAAGTTATTGCCCTTGACTTTGTAATATCGCGTCAAAATTTTATTGTGCGTGCAATAGAAGCTGCAATTTTTAGTGGATTTGGCTAAAACTTGATGTTTGCATTGGCATTGTAACAATGTTCAATGAATTATTTTAATACGCCCACATGAAATGGGGGGCTTATATTGTCGTCATGCATGTCCGTACGTTGGTTCTTCCGTCGGTTCTTCCGTCGGTTCATCCGGGTGAACCCTATTGCAAATCATGAAAATACAATTCTTGACAGATTTTATTGAAACTAGACACCCTAGAAAAAAAGTATATGACGGTAGGTTGAATATTTCATTCCACTAATTGTTACTGTATTCAAAAGTTTTTATTCAAAATCAATGCTGCCAGTGGGCGTATAATACCTTGCCTGGCAAGCTATCTTGTTTAATTGTATAGAATGTCCTTTTCTTTAATGCCACTCCTGCATTTCTGATACTAATTTGTAACAGGAAGGAATATGTTTAGAATGTCCTAAGCAAGTTTCTGTCTTTACATAGCCTTGAGTAGTGGTGGCTCAGTGAGTTAGATAATTGCCAGTTAAGGTCTGAGATTCAATTTTGGCGAAAGTCGAGATGAACTTTCAGATATTTAAACCCAGCTTCTTTAGCCCATTATGATGGGCATAAAACTCAAATTAGCAACTTTTCAAATGAAAAAGATTGATTTCAAGGCTTGTTGTGTTATAAATTTAAGGTTATTAGAAGACATCTAAGTGTTGCCCTCCATACTAATTTTATCTCGGTTTTACATTATAGGAACATACAGATAAGTTAGCCTTACCATCAATAGAGGAGCAAGCTGTATTGACTATAGATAAGAGTTCGGTAGATACATGGAAGTATCAAGCTAAGAATGCTGTGATGTATGTTCCTGAGGGTATGTATACAATCAAACTTTCAAATAGGTTGTTGATATGAAGAATCAAGAGCAGATTCTAAAGATCCATACTGGAGTTGCAAGGTAAAAAAAAAAACTAAAACTAGAACCGTGGATGGTTTTGATGCAGTGTGCCAAATTTCAAATTTTCAAAAATTGCAAGTTTGATCAAAAATCATTGGAAAGAAAATATCACGTGTAAGAAGGACATGAAAGAAATTTTGACGTCACTGACAGAGCTTTTCAAAGTTAAAATTGCTATTTTCAAATGGTTGTAGAGAAAAGTTGATAATGCACAACAAAAATAATGATATGTCTCATCTAGGGCAACAACTTTGATGCAGGTCACAAACTCACCAAAGGTCAAGGTTATGATCTTTGGAAGTTTTGGCTTATATTGAAAAGCTTCAACGGGAAATGATGAAAAAGTTAAATTGAAATTCAAAAATTAGCTGCCACTTAATTTTAGCAATCGATTTGAAATAGACATCAAAATTCGGATCCTAAAAAATGGTTTAAAGAAAGTCATCCATTTGAAAATAGCGGTTGATCCCTTACTTCCGGGATGAAATTTATCATTTATTTTTTGAATTGACAATTCTATCACACAGCAAAAAGAATTTTTCATGTTACGGCGGAGTATGCACCACTTTCATTCTATTTTCGTAGGCGAATCAAATTATTTATTATAGTTAATCTGTACTGTTTTCATGAATTATGCAGGGTTGCCCTAGGTGATTTCCAAAAACCTTGAAATTTTCATGCAAAAAAGCGAATATGTTGTATGTGAGCCATCATATTCCTTGGATTGATAGGAGTGAATGAAAAATTTGAATATTTTTTTTTATGTTACAAGATAAATGTGTCTTGTCATGTGCTTCTTTTCTTTGGACTATTATGTCTTTGTGATGGTCTTATGATTGGATTATTATTCTCAGGTGTTGAGCTAAGTGAGAAAGAAATTATTGCTGACAAGAAATTCAAGGCACAAGAAATTGTCCATGAAAACACCAGGTTTTTTTCCAATCCTCATGATATGAAAAAGAACAAGCTCATAATGCAACAGGCAGCTGTCAATAAAGCTTTGTCCAATCAAGGAAAAATTGGACATGATGGAAAGGAACTAACAGCCAATCAAACACCAAAAATTAATGGATACGGTTTTGTAGCCACACCCTCTCCAGCACCTGGGGTAGATGAATCACCATTGATGACTTGGGGTGAGATTGAAGGAACACCCCTAACGCTTGACACTGGAATAACACCTGGTAATACCTCTGGTCCCGTCTTCAAGGTTAGAGTTTATTCTAAATCACTGATCCATCCACGCAATGAAGTATTTCTTAGGCTGATCCATTCTGAGATATCTACATTGAGCTCTAATTTTTTATTATACATGGACCTACTTATCGAAAGAAACTCAGACTAATGTACACGGACATTTCACACTGAAAATCAGCGATATTTGGTTAGTTATTGGTTTTATACACAATTAAACTATGAGTTGATTGAATTAATGATTCACGTCCTGTCCTATTCATTTGATATTGAGATCTTCTTTGTTATAATGTTTCTTACCACAGTTTGAAATTTTCACAAGTGCACAATGCGCCATTGAACATCTCAAACTGCCCAGACATCTCAAACTTCCCAGACATCTCAAACTTTCACACTGGTTTATAGGATCACATTAAAATTAAATTGATTCATTAAATCTTCTAGTAGAAAATGCATCAGATGAACGCTTACAGAAAAAAAAACTTCTCTAATTTAAATCAGAAGAGCGATCAGAGCTATTAAATTGAATGCTGCTTTTTAAAATTTGAAGTTATTTATTGTAGATTCCCAATATACCACAGAGAGATCTGATTGCTATGGACTTGGCCGAAAAAGCCAGTAAAAATCACAGGGCTAAAAAACAGGCGGCATTACAACAAGTCAGTAGAAATTTAACCAGGTATGTTTCACATCAGGTTTTGCAGAATATCTTTTTCTTTGATTGATAGAGACTGCTAGTTGTCATATTGCACTTGAATTAGATTTGCATCATCTTCACCAAAAGAACAGTCGCAAATAAATGACCCAAGATAGATCGATTATTTTGAGTCATACCCTGTTTCTGTATATATTGACTTTTTGTTACCTTTGGTATGTAAGCGTCCGTTTTAAATGAAAGATATCACTGACTTGAAAAAATTAAATATTCCGCCTAATGCATTTCTTTTTTTATCTTTAGATGTTTTGAGTATGTATACCAACATTGATAACAATGTTGGTTTAGACGCAGTCCGTAAAGTATTTATCACAAATTCTTTGTACAAAAGATCAAATCAAGAAATTTTAGAACTCCTACTGATATTTTACATGCGTAATAACTTTACTTTGAATGGAAAAACATTTCTTCAAATTTCTGAAACAGCTATGGGCAAATGTTTTCATACTGAATGGGAACTCGAAATACACCTAATTTCACCTTTGAAACTTCTTTTTTGCAGCAGATTTCTTGATTACATTTTTAAGTGTTTGAACTGAATCTTTAAAAAACTTTTGACAAAAGAGATATCAATTCACAGACTCAACAGACTGATTCTGCATGCAGAATTTTTAAAAATAAATTACGAGACTGAGGGGTTACTCAAAACGATTCCTACGCAAAATTAAAAATGACACGTTATAACAACTTCACATAAAAAATGACCCTCTTCCCATCTAATATCCTAGTGGTGGACTCACTCAACCCTCAATAGACTTCTTTTATTTTTCAGTTTACGAAATGAAACTACCACAGATAATATTTCAGAGACATCCATAACTAATAAGGGTGTCACGATTAAGCGTTTAACCGATGCCATTCCGTTAATGACTTTAAACGTTTAGTAATCTATTAAACGGCTGACCGTTAATCTGGATCACATGGGGTTCTCTAGTTCTGATTAATTTACCCTTATATTTGAAGTTTGTTTACATAACGATGGCCGAAAATACACCAAGGTTAAAAACTTTTTCCGTCTGGAAATACTTTATTATTGATGAATCGGCACCAATACGAGGGAGGAACGGCTATTCTATTATTTATTGTTCCTCCCTTCATTTTTATATAGACTTGATTATCAAAACCCAGTCTTACACAATTTATCACTTGATAACATGACTGTTCTCCGAGATCGTAACAAAATGTAAAAAATGAGATCTACGCGACAAAAAAATATATTCAAATGTATTCCACCCACACAGCCTCACTAAACGGGCATTAGATAAAATAAACTTGCACATCGGTATGCTTACCCGTCTAAGCAAGTCTACAATGGTTTGTTTACATTTTATATTCCTCGCATTTTAGAATTTCTTTGCTTGCATTTTGGAAGATAGATAGGCCTTAATTATAAATTATTTTGGTAGATAGATATTAGTATAAATTAATTTTAATCTCATCCAAACGGTTATAGGCAGATTAGCAAAGTCGGGAGGCCTCACCTGCACAGCATCAGTTCTTAGACTTTGGCCCTAGTACCTAATACTAAACACCGTTAACGGTTAAACGACATGTTTCGTTTAATTGGGAACGTTTAAACGTTTAGTGTAATTCGTTAAGGTGACACCCTTACCACATCTAATTATCCTAAACTTTAACATGCACCTTGTTTTATCATAAATCTTTACTTTGTGACCTAATGTTAGTGCTTTTATGAGACTATGTTCTCAACACCATTTAACACTGTTTTAAATGGCATTATGTTCGACAAATGGCTTTAGAGTTATTTCCTTGTACTTAGGTAAATTTGAAACATTAGTTTTCAATGGGAGGAGTGTGAATTTTTTTTCCATGAACAGCTTTGAGTTATTGCCCTTGATATTTTCTAATATATTTATAATTTTAAGTGTGAGTATCCTATTGATTTGATTTTTATTTCATTTTCAGAATTGTTGCAAACTAACTGGATGGATATAAAATAATTTTTGTTTTCATTTCAGTCCATCTTCAAAATTCAGTCTTTCTTCTACAGATCGTTTGAATTCTTTATCACCAGCTGCTCAACGTCTTGCTAGTAAAAAACTTGGAATTCGAACTCATACAGATAAAGCGTTAAAAGACAGTTACACGCCCTCACCATCTCATAGACTTGCTGGAGATAAAACACCTGTGAGATTAACACCATTATATTCACCAAATTCAGCTCGCTCCTCAATAAAGTCTAGTCCAAGAACACCTGGAACACCCATCGGAAAACATACTGGAAGTGACATTCGTTCAATCACAGACAATTTACTTCAGTTACCAAAACGGGCTAAAAATTCGAGTTTTAGGTCTCCAAAAACTAGTATTTCTTCCTCATGTTCGCCTAAACTGACTGCATCACAAGGATCTTCAAGACAGAGAGCTTCTGATTTTTTCTAACTGTGGTTTTATTATCTTTGTTAATTTGTGCGTTAATATATGATTGGAAGTTTAAAGTGTGTGTTTATATATTCAATGAGATAATGAGTTCTACAGAAAATGTGCAAAAAGCAATTTCCTTCCACCTTTCCTCTTACTCGAGACTACAGTTACAATTAAGGTTCACATATATTCAGAAAATAATCAGAATTACATAACTACCTTATAATGATCATTTAGTATTGTGGTGGATCATATACAATCTGATCAGTGGATCAATGGTGGGTATATTAACTGATTGTTGAGTTCTATAGTGGATAATCAATGAGTTCAATGTTGAATATATATGATCAATGAGTTCTATGGTGGATAATCAGTGACTTAAATGGTGGTTCAATGGTGGATATAATATAATCAGACCATTGAGTTCCATGGTGGATATATAATCTGATCAGTGAGTTTCATACTGGATGTAATATAATCATTTAGTTCTTTCGCTGGATAATAAGTGAGTTAAATTGTGATTCACTGCATATAATAAAATCTGATCTTTGAGTTCCATTGTGAATAACTTGCAAGACATCCACTTATTTTTGAGTTGTAAGGAAACTTGACATCAAATCTTGATTCTGAAAACTATCATGTATAGCTAAGGTTGAGATGTTTAAGCATACTATATCCACTGCTGATGGTGTAGTTTCTTATGATTTATGTTCTGTATATAAAAACGTTATGCTACTGCAATGGATAAACATAATCTAAAGTGAGGTTTAAAAAGTTGATAATGGGGAAATATTTATACAATTTTAATGAATGTTAACAGATAAATGAACAATATGGATATTTGGAAACATTGTTGGTATTATAAAGCAGCTTAAGAGAACAGAAATTTATTATTTATAAAGAGATGTCTATTATTACTTGTTTGTCAAAAACAATATTGTCATTTGCTTTTATCGCCTAAACTTGATTTTATACCAAAAATAGGTTGCACAGCTACATTTTCAGGTTCATGGCACTGTAGTGTAGGAATTTTTGTGAATCACAAAAATTTGACTTTGAAAGTAAACCTTATAAAGATATAACTGTGAAATCTTTTAAATTCTAAAAAAAAATTCAATAGATTATCCATTCCCATTTAATTGGTGAATGAAAGAAAAAAGGGTGTTCATAATGGATTTCAATGTGATTTGTTTTATAAACAAACAGTAATCTAAGCGAAAAAAAAAGGAGACAGTGATTATACTGGACATAGAAATTGTTGTAGTTACTTCCATTGCATTTTGAACATCAACAGATTTTACCAAAGTTGACAAAATCAGGGGCCTGAACTCAGAAAGCCTCAAATATAGTATAATTCTAAAGAGTGTTTTATTATGAATCAAAACAAATGCATAACTAATGCCAAAGCATTACGTCATGCAAAATTTGTTTTTCCAAGCCTTCCTATATATTTGAAAGTAATGTTAACTTTGCAGCATGAGTAAGTAAGTTTAAAGAAATTCATACAATAGAAGATAACAATTTCATCAAACAACATAATGCCCTAAAAAAAAAATGTCTTTCATAACAACATAAGCAATATTCCTAGACCGCATAGAAATATAATTCATAAAAATGTTTAAAAAAGAAACCCTATATACAAGAACACTAATAACATAACAAACAAAAATATTTATGGTAATAAAAATAAACAATCTTTGAGATTCGATGTAATGATCAAAACAATGATAATAATTTGGAATGTACATGATGTTGAAATTGGATGATAAATTTAGCAACAGCGAAACATGAGGTACAATGTGGGCATTAAGAAACCTTTCATTTTTGATGGTTAGCTTCTTAATTTTATCCTTAAAGGACACAGTCGTTTATTAATTTGCTTTAATGTTGCTAGTTAACCAAATACTAATCATTTGATTGGGACTTTTTAAAAGCTACAGGTAATACATTTTCCAGTTGATTGATACATCAACAGCAACTCAAGTTTATAGAGTTTCTATTTGCTACTAAAATATTTCATAGATTTTCATAAGTTGACTTAATTTCATAAATATTCCATAAATAACTCGGTGAATAGATTGTCATTGCTGTGTCCCATCATATAATTTTTTTTTTTTTTTTTTTTTACTTTATCTGTCACATTAATATTTCTATTTTTTTAATTAATGATTAATTAAGTTAATAAACAATAGTACAAACTTTTTTTCTATTTTTTTGATTAATGATTTTTGTATCCATTAACACATAAAATACACAGAAACTCGTCTTACAATAAACTAAGAAGAAAAATAACAGAAACAAAACATATGAAAATTTAACAAAATGAAAATGGAATAAATAAAATGACAAAATGGTCATAGCACTGGTATATAAGATACTGTGGTAGTTTGTATAAAATTTGTATAAAAATACTTAACAAAATCAAAGTTAGTAATAATACTGTGCCCATTATTTTGCTTGGCACTGCTTTTCCTATTCCTACTCTCAACTCAGACATAGATCGTATTAGTTCCTATGTTCTTAACAGAAAACTAAGTGTTACTATGCTCCAGAACTTAGGATGTTCAGAATAATTTTCTAATATTGTCTACTATTATATGCACTTCTCTCCTGTTGAAATGAGTAACAACAACCTTTTTAATCCTTCCAAAATCCATTCTCAAGTTAACTTGAGGATTGCAGTATTTGGTTGAGTTGATAATTCAAGCACCAGGATGTCATTTTCTTATTAACTAGCAGCTACCAATTTGCTAGAGAAATGTGGTTGTTCTGAAATACTGTTTAACAAAGCACTATCTCAAATAATGTTGACATTTAAACCAAATATGGCATGGTATTAAATACACAGCACTCTGGAAATGCCAATATTATGCTATAATATTTTAGATATCATAAAAAATATTCAAGGCACAAATTTAAAAAACATCAGCAGCCATTTTGAATAGTGTAGCACCAAGTCAATATATCAACTTCTTCCAACAAAAATATCTTCTGGTTGTTTCTTGTTTTCAAGGCACCATTTAGCAGCAAAATTAAACTATCACTTTTCAGATATGATTTTACAATGAACACAATAGATGATGAAATGTCTTCCTGACCTAATGAGGAAAGTTTCTTTGAATTACACTTACACACTTTGACTTCCTGAATTACTATCAAGGATATCATCAAATAAAATGATGATTTGTATATATATATATATATATATTTAGCTTTTAAGGATGTCACAGTATTAGAGTATGAACAAATACTAATAACTAATCTATCTATATATCTATATATTCTTACACTCTTACACTACTATATTTCTGTAGGATGCAATGTCAGACAAGGGAATACAATCCATCATAAATATTTATGATTTATATTTTAATAACACATGCAGAAACCATATGAAGAGTCATAGGGCCATTTAATGTTACTTTGTACACAACACCCTTTCCACAAATCAAGTCTAATATTACACTGAAAGCCACGTCACAAGGACTGAATTGGTGCTGAGGCCCATAATTTTAGTCCTTGGTTTCCTTTTCCTCCAGGAAATTTCGAAAAATGAGTCCGGAGAATGTATTTCTGAGGATTCTGAGGTTGAACAGGCTTGTGGGCCTAAAACTAAGAGCATTACACACACTTACAACTTTAAGAATTTCAGTGTCCCTATCTACATTTATCAGAAGATTCAATCTCTTGTAGCAAGAACAAGCCACTGACTTTGCTAGAGATAACATAATAAAAATTCTATAATCCATGTCAATAGGATCAATAAATTTTGGAACATAGTATATCTACACAACACCACGCTCATTGTTTTCATAGCTATCTTGGGCTGAATTATCCACACGGTAGGCCTATATCATGCAGACAAGGAAAAACTGACTCAGATAGAGAAACCCAACACCATACAACTAAAATTCATACTGCACAACCCTCCAAACATTTACATTCATGGCTTTTTACAATGCTGAGAATGTACTTTCCAATTTGCATTCTGAAAAATACAGAAAAACATAATATGAATCAATCATAATACATGTAAGAGTTAAATTGGCAGTAACAACAACAATTGTTATAATTATCAAAAAAATTATGGCCTACCTGGTTTTTGATTTTTGAATTTCATCAAAAGATTAGCGGTAATGCACGCTATTATAAAGAATGTCACAAGCAGAAATGGCTCACACTAATCTGTTTTTCAAATTGATGATTTATAGAAATGCAAATAGTACTCAACAGATTAACTGACTGACCTTTGCTGAACAGACAATTTTTTTAACTGGGCATTTTAAACGCACAAACAGACAGCAAATCAACAGTCCTGCTGGACATCTATCATAATCTTGAGTTTGTTTTATGTGTTAGCTGCAAATTGATCAGATCGAAAGCAACGGCCTTGGTATGGCCTATAACCATTACAGTAAATTTCCTACCTGACATAGGAAACTACAATACCAGACTTTTCTACATCCAGAACAAATAAAGCAAGACACTTTATTACATACACAACAAGCTCTATTGTTGTCAATGATTGATGTAACTGGTCTGATATGACTCCCTGTATACTGCTGCTAAAAAAAAATCATTAAGATAGCTTGCTTGGCATGGTAATAAACACCCACAGGGAGCTTTAATTTTAAATAAGCATATTTGGCAGTACAACCACCAGTATGTAATATTTAGTCATATACTTCTTTCAAAATATTTTGGGAGATACTAACAATATTCCCTAATTTTGTCAAAATCTGCCAAAAATTATTCCTTCTAGGTCATAATCAGCTACATATAAAACGCATTTTGAGAACAAGGCAATAACTCCATTTGCTTGATACTCAAAAGGTGCATCCTTGGGTATCACAATTTTTCCTCCAAATTCTTCATGATATGTGCCTTATACAGTGTTTATTAGCGAATTGTTGCGATTTTTTTACAAAATGCTTAAAGTATTTTCCAAATTCCTGCAAGTTTGCTCACTCCAAATTTCAACAATATCAAAAATTCTAATTCTAAACTTATTTACTTCAATAATTGTAAACCGAGGCCCATGTGCTACAAACTGTTTACGTTAAATATCCCTCGACAGTTGGGAATCCAAAAAGAGTAGGCTTATGCCACTGTCCTGACAAATTTTCCCTCATTGCACCCTGCATGGCATTACCTGTATTCATTAGCCCATTAGGTGCAGAGGAGTAAGACATAAAGCTCCATTCATTTCATTTCAATAACTGTACTTTTAAAGTAGCCTCTCTATTTTTAGTATCAGTTTATTAGCGTTATGTTATGTATTTTTGTGCCAATTTAGTGCAGTCTCTATAGTGTTCATTAACAAATTTGATGCGTTTTTACTAAGACAAGGGTACTAACACAGGAACTGTTTTTCAAGAATTGTCTAATTCGACACTTGACCAACATGACATCAGTTTAAACGATCAAAACAAATTATAGCCTCTATTGTGTTCACAAATTAAATTTGAAGCATTTTTAACTAAGTCAAGGGCAATCACTCAAAAACTATTTATCGAAATATAATCAATTTCAAATTTGACCAAAATTTCATACCACCAATTTTTTTTAATTGAATGAAAACTGTAGTCTCTATAGCTTTCATAAGCTAATTTCCACATAGTCAAGGGCAATAACCCAAAAAATGTTCATCAAAATATCGTTTAATTCGAACTTGACCAAGATCTCATAAATATAAATGATCACACTAAATTTCATTTAAATCTGATGAAAACTGTGTTCTTTATAGCTTTCAAAAGCCAATTGTGGACAGACAGGCGTGATGACAATATTATAATAAATGTGGGCGTGTTAAAGAATGTTGATAGATGAACTGACAGGTACGCCAAGGCAATATACGTCCACATTTCCATATCTTTGCCAAATATTATAGGTGACCGCATGGTAAACGCACTATATGTAATCACCGTTGTAAAATAGTCAATTCAAATTATCAATCTGAATTTAATAAGTATCTTCAAACTTAACCTACCTGAATTTCATTTGATCTTTGCATAGGTTCCTGAAATGGCTGAGTCATGCCATGAGAAGGAAACACCTTTTGTGTAACATTATGTGTAGGTGTTCGATAGGGACCGGGTGGCCCATTTGGATTGTGAGACTGTTCTGTTGGAATTTTTTGTTGAGCTAAATGTTGTGCCATTATTTGATTTATAAAATGAGGCGATAAACCATGCTGTCCTGGAAACATCCTTCTTTCTGCAACTTCTGGCATGTGTTGGTTTGGTGCTGCAGCAGACATCTGAAAAGGTTGCTGCCAATCTCGTGGAAATCTGGTGGTTATTATTTCACCAGGTTCCAAATGTCCATATGGATTATTTTGAGGCACAGGTGGAAAAGGTGCTTGATGCTTCTGCATCTGTTGTTCTGGTCGGATTTGAGGATTAAACTTTTGAACGTTTGGAAGCCTCATCAAGGGATTAGGCATACCTGGTCTCATGGAATATAATGCATTTGGAGATGCACCTCTAGAATATGGAGAGTTTCTGTCATAATGTAGTCTATTTTGTACAGAAGAAGTTGCTGTTGGATGAACCATGTTCTGTTGATATACAGGAGGGGAATGACTATATGAAGATGCCTTGAGTTGGTATCGCGGTACAGGCTGCATTATTTCTTGACTATTGCAGGTGGCTGTTAATCGTTGATTGGGGGATCTTAATATCTGTCTTGATGAAGATTCATCATATGCTATATGAGGGTTGTTCAAAGGGCTTTTGTTTAGTAAATGTGACTTCTCAATTACTTGATCCCTTTTTATTCTCTTTAAAGGAGGTGGATCACTCAACACACTGTACGTATCAATAGTTAAATCTATCACTTCATTGTTTTGTTTATTTAGTTCATCTTCTTTTTTAGATGATTGGGTTCGTTTATACCCTGAAGTTCTGGATTTTTTACTTTCATTTTCTCCCGGATAGTTATAACCTAAACTTTCTTTCTGAGAGTCGGTTATTTTGGGAACTATCAGACATCCTGCTGATTGGAATGCTGGTTGGTTATGAGCCTCTTGTATTGGTTTGTCAATTGATTTCTTAGTTGGATTGATAGAGGGATCTGTAAGAGACTCAGAACGCAGCCGAAAAGGACACAAAGAACTAGCATCATTGGGAAGTTTACAAGGTTCATCATAAGGAAGAGTACTTTTCACTCGTTGATGTGCTGGCTGTGGGGTAATTTGTTTTTCCCATTCTGAATTTGGATTCTTTATTGTCTTGTTCTGAACTGCCTGCAGTAGAGCTTCAGTAATTCTTCCTGTCATTGTCTTCAAGTCTTCAGATTTCTCCTCTTTGTTTAATCCAACATTTATTTTGCTATGTGATATATTTGAGGTAGCAGTGTTATCTTCCTTATTAGTTAAGTTCATTCCTGCCTCAGTTTCAGCAGCAGAATCACCAATCAATGTGTTGGAGTTTTCATTCCTTGGCATAGCATTTGAAGCTATATAATCTGATGAAGAGGATCCAGGACTAGAGTTTCTAGCAGACAATTCAGGCTGCACTTCACATTCCTCATCAAATGTCACAGTGGATAAGTTCAATGCTGCAGCTCTCTTTTTCTGTAATTTTAGTTTCATAATGGTCTCAACTTTCTTTCTACTCAATGCAAGTACTTGAGCATGTTCCTGTTCCTTCTTTCTGGCAAGACGTTCTAGATGTCTTAATTCTTCTATATGATGTTGGAATTCAAGATCTTCATGCAATTTTTGGCCAGCAGAAGCAGATGTGTTTTCATCAAGAGTCCCTCCATGATCTGAAGTTGCTGGTAAGCAATTAGAGCTGGATTCGTGACTTTCTTGAGAGGGCATATTGGTGTTTGATTTTGCCTTCATTGAAAAATCACACACTTCAACTTGTTCATGTACATTGACCTGACTGTCCTGATTTAAACATAATGATGTCTCATCGGAGAAATTACATTCATTTTGGATTTGCGTTCTTGTGGATGTTATGGATTGTATAGCCATTTTGGTGGTTTGCATAAGGTTGGCCTGTTCTTCTTTTTTCTTTGCTGTTGGTGATATAACTTGAGGATGAACTAATTGAACTTTTGGTTGTGGTTTTTGAGCAACTGGTTTAATCTGATTATCTGTAAATATTTTTAACATAAAACAAGAAATTAAATTTCACATGATGTGTGCTTTTGGCAACATGAAAATATGAGAATTTCTAAAATTATTAGAAGCTAATTACAGCAATTTGGGCATGAGCTATTCAATATTTATTCCTGATATAAAGTTTGGATAATTGGACAATGTTTCCATTCCGAGAAAAGAGCATGAGGATTTTTGGGTTTCTGGATTATCATGAACCATATAAAACTTGGCCAAACTGCAATAAACTTTGAAGAATTTACCTTGAGAAACTTTCAGACATAAATCCAATGGTTGACTGGCATCAGAGATATTAGTTGTCAGATTGTAGGTTTGGTTATCACAATCAGGTCTACTCATCTCTTCTCTACAAATAACAGACCTATAAAGTTATAAAGTTACATCATGTCAAATCACAACATAAAATGCTTTTTATTATTACATCAAAACGTATAAGTACAAAGTTTATTAGTTAAGAATTGTCATCTGTTCTGGAAGTCCTGTTGCACTACAAAGGTAGAAGGTCATTCACTACCATAACATACACTTTACAGTCCTTAAATATGGCATTAATCATGAAAAGTGTGTGAATGTTTACAACATGCCAACTTCGTTGACTGATGTATGTATTCTTCCCACTATTAAATAACTTTAATTAAATCATGTGTGACATAACTTTAAATTTATATTGTCCAAAGAAATAAAGAAATTGAGAGAAAGTGAAATGCATTGATTGTGAATGTGTGAAAATTTGCAAGGGCGTCAGCATTGAGCTCTTGTTTACATTTCTTACTGTTCAGGGATTATGTTCTCAATAAGTTGCACAAATAGGCCTTGGCTCATTTCATATTTTTTGGACTTGATCATCATGAATACATATATTTTATAGTCTTCATTAATAGAACTTACTCAATTTCTTTTTCTGATGATTCACGCAACTCAAGTTCAGACCTGGAATCTTTCTTCTTAGTATCTGCATCTTCCATTTTTTGTAAACTAGGCACATTTTGGTCTGATATCTTTTGGGATGTTGAAGTGTCATCAACTACCAATTGACCATCTGCAAGATTTTCATCTCTATCCATTAATGTTGCACTCACATCATCACCCTGAGGACTTTTCAAGTTTGTGTTAACCTCTTGGGCTGGTTGTAAAAACGTTTGACATTCTAAAGGAGTTGAAGACAAGACAGACTCTATTACCTCTACATTATTTTCATGTATATCCTTGTCAACATTATTTTCTTTTACTTTGCTTTGTAATTTTGATCTTGATAATGCAAGTTGCTGTCTCCAAACTTCAGATGTCTCTGTAGAACTTGTTTTGTGAGAAGATGTGGCTGAACTTGCAGTGTTATCTGGCAAACCATCGGACTCTTTACTCAGTGCTTTACTTGTGTCTGAATCTTTGAGATCTTTTGAATCTTTAGTCTCCTTTGGTTTCGTGTCTGGAGGCACTTGTTTTATCTTTTTCAAATTTTTCTCAGATTTTTTCTTCACAGTTTCATTACTTAAATCTGATTCCTCTTGAACATCTTCGTTAGAAGATTTTGTGGATTCTGTGCCCAATTTGATTTTATGTTCGAGCCAATTGTGGAGTGGTAATTCCAATCTAATTCTGTCAGAGTCTAAATTTGATCTGATGGCAGTTTCTTGCATGTTGAGTTTTTGGAGTCGTCTTCTTTTTGGTGGATGTATGACTGGCAATTCATCCAAGTCTGGAAAGAGAAAAAAATGTATTTCTTAAAGCTCAAGACATTTGCCAGGTGATATGAATATTTTAAAAAATGAGGACAGCAGCATTAACCTACTCTTTTTTTCAACCTGTGACCTGCATCAGTGACAAAAAGAATCCTGCTTTTAAAATCTAAATGTTCAACACAACATATGCCTAGTTGTCATTCAAAATAACAGCTGGACTCATCAAATCATCAATACAATACAGCAAGACTGAGACATCCAGATATAACAGAGCAGATTTCACAGTAATAGAGAGCAACTCGAAAACAGCAAAACCAGAAAACACAACTTTTTAAAAGAACTAGATCCTGTGATTTAACATACAGAAATCATATCAAAATAATGAAAAAAATTATGATCTATGACCATCAATTATATATATTGTTGATCTTATCATATAAACCAAATATGAACACTGATAAAATGAAGTGTGAGTAACTTTTTTTTTTAAATAAAAAATAAAGATATGGTATTTAAGAAATGTAGCCATGAGCAAATTGCTTCTAAAAATAACTTTGACTTTCTTCAGATTTAGTTATTGATGTAAGTCTTCACTTTATAATACACAAATCAATAACCTTGGTTTATGCTTAGAAAAATATATGTCACATGCCTTGCAGTCTTTATGTTTATTAACTATAAATATATTTAATCTTGTGGTTGCTTGACGTGTGATGCTCCTGGTTGGATCATTCCAATGGCTCTCTCTCCCTCAATGGCTATTGAACATTTCATATCTTGTGTTTTTTTTGTTGCTGTGAAATAAACATGTCTGATCAGCTGTTTAATACAGTTTTTATGTAAGTGCAGGACATGCTAGATAGGGACATGTCACTTTCATGAAATTTACGTTTTTTGCTGGAAATGATCAAGTGTTCCCTGAATGATTTTTGAATGACTATGATGTGTTTGGGATGTGCAATACGCAAAAGTATATTTTCATACTAAAAAATTTACTTAGTAAAAAACTTTATTATTCCACTGAATTTTCTTATAGGCCTCTGTTTAAAAGATCATGACTTTTGAAACCTTGAAATACTTATCTTTTTATTAATAATATTTAATCCTTAAATGATGCTTTTGTTTTGCACCCAGTAGATGTAACAAAGGCTAAGCAGCTGGGAAATTGCAAGATCTGTCACAAGCAGGTATACTTGTGTTATGGCTGCAATGAGCTTAAATCTATAAATCTTTTTCTATTTTAGTTTGGTTTTATCTGTCAATCTTAGATATTATTTAGTATCACTGAAGGCTGAAATACTTCAAGTTCACTAACTTTTAGGTTTTTACTGACTATTGTTTGTGCCACCAATAGAACTTCATATCCAAACAAATTTAAGAAATATCTCAGAATGCACCAAATCTATTTCTAATTTCCAAAAATGATCTTGGTGAGAACTCTCTCAGTAGCTCCATCAGTGGGTTGCAGCTATGCCACTAGAAGTGGCTGTGCTGGCCTCAGAGACTAAGGGTACAAAAAAAGAATAGATTGACTTGATTGCCTCCTATTTGTACCCTATCTCTGTAGGCCAGTGTAGTCATTGGAAGTAATATTTTTTTGCTTTAAATTCTCGTTCATAATCATTAGATCACAATTTGATGTAACAACGCAATTGCATTTAAGATCTCTGATCACTTCCTGATCACCCATCACAACCCCTGATGCCATTCTGCAACTGGGTTTCAGAATTAGCATCTCTTTAGAGTACATGTGACTCAAATATATGTCTTGATTATGGACTTAACAGCTGCTGCCATTTATACTATTTAGAACCATGTATCAGGGATATTGAATTATATCCTGCTCTCATTATAATTAACAAAGTTATTATTTATCTAACACGTTTTCATTTGTATATGAAGGCGAAATATAATCCTAACTTAAGCCAGTTGTTATCAGGGCATAAACTTATTTCTGGTTATTGAGCCTGGTTATTATCAATTTATTTATTAGCTATTATTTAACTCTCCGTTAGTGGTCAGTGAATTTGAATGTCCAATGAAGGCCTCATTTCATGTGTAACAAAACTCAAACTCAAACTGAAACCCTACAAAGATACCAATAAAGAGGGCTACAGACATCTGGCAAGGTGGCAAAATGTTGGACGTCACTGATAGTAAAGGGCCTAGAAAATTGGGTTGGTGCAAATTGATCAGTGTTCCAAATAAAAAGTTAAAAAACCTCTTTATAATCCCTTTAAATATCTTCTTCCAAGGGGTCAGAAATGTTCACAATTCTTTAAACACATACGAATATAATTCTTGCCCAACTTTCTGTAAGACGTATACTTGGGCTTATATGAAGATGGTGAGTGTATTTTGATAAAGCCACTCAAATAGCAAACTTTTATAGCATCATCTTTGCAAAATATTACCACCACATGAATTGAATCTGTCAAAATCTATATAAATTATTGGTCGAATTTAATTACAAGATTATTTGCTTGTTAGATCAAATATCTCACTACTATGGCATGAGTCAAATAAACCAAGAAGACTCGGGAAGTTTCAGTACCCGTATATGTCGAGAATTTTGCCCGAATATGATCAAGTCAAAAATTTTGGGGGGGCCTCTGTTGTATTGTGGCTATGTGCTGTAATGAGGTGATCAATGAATATCATCAATATTAATTCATTTTTTTTAGCTAGGCTTGTTCAGAGATCATATCAATTTTAATGAGTTAATAAAGACTACAATTAAGTTTTTATTACAGCATACTGTTTCCTATGATAACCTACAAGACTAGTTTAATAATAGACCAATGACTATAATCCAATCTAATAAATCTATATTATAGTTTATTAGTTCATTCATGGTCTGAATAGACTGACACTTTGCAATAAATAGTGATAAATATTCATTAATAGATCCTAATATAATAAATACTATAAAAACAAATTGTTTTTGACAGCAACAAGAAACAATAGTCAGTATAAATATCAATAAAATATTTTCCAAGTTCCGAGGGTACAAAATGCTTTACCAATAGTGAAACATAACATTAATGATTTACCCTCCATATGGGGATTTTTCAAGAATAATGGTGAAAATAAAGCTTAACTTGAATTACCGACTTTTAAAAAGTTTTAATTTGTATATAAATTGGGTTTCCAGGAAGGGAGGGATTGATTCGCCCAGATGTACAGGCCTAGGGTGGAATTCTAATTTTTATTATAATTTTCAATCAGACATCTTTGGTTCCTGTAATTTCACTGAAGTTAAGTTTTTGATGACATCACTAATCATAAAATATGATTGTATCACATAATGTACTCCAAGACTGAGTTTCAGTTGAAAACCTCCTTACAATCCCTTTAAGTTTATTGCCTAATTCTATTGCAAAGGCAGAATTTGCAATAGAATTAGGCAATAAGCTTTCATTTTTTGAATTATGTAACTTTTCAATTTATGTCAGGTGAAATGTTTAAATTGAGGAAAAAAAAAAACTGTGATGTGCAATAAAATAAATGTGGCATGACATGATGCATTACAACATCCATTAAATGAAACAGTTGTGTAACAAATTTAAAGTACATGTAAAGTGACATTTTCAACAGAAAGAAGACATTAATGATACTCCATTCATACTAGACGACCCATTAGCAGGGAAAGTGGAGGTTCAAGAGAACCCAACCCTGCAATAACCTTGACCCTAGAATGTATCTGTCGTATGAACAGCTAAGCCTCTCGAGTCAAATCCTTACAGAAACCATAAGACAATTAGAGTAGTTCCCAAAAATAAAAACAAAATAGTTGCATAACAAACTGAGGAAATCGATAAATCAATTGACACACAACTGAATTAATGTTGCTTTGTCGGAAGAAAACACACCAATAAACCACATCAAATCATATATATATATATTAACTAAGTGTGATAAGGGTACATTATTCAATTCATTGAAATTCCAAACTTCACAAATACAAGTATATATTTCCCTAAACTATATCAAATTTGGAAAAAATGCGTAAAAATTATGGATAATTACTTAGTTTTATTGATTTATGTATCATATAGGACAGGTAAGATGAAAATGAGCCTTTCAGGTTTTCAAATTTGGTCTTAAGAAAGCAAAAGTGAAGAAAACTCAGCAGCAACCTATTGGACTAAGATATTTCAGGCACGGTCCAGTTATCATTGTGTTCAGATAAGAATGAGTAGAGTTTTACGTCCTACTCTTTTACACCTATAGGGCTAATGAAAATGAGCAACCCTGTTGTGCGCAATTAGGAAAATATTGCCAGGACTATTATATTCATGTTTCCTGATCATGGGTTCAAAATGACAAAATATTTTGCAATTTCCTTTCTTAAAATGAAACATATTAACTTCTTCGGGTCAAATTATATAGGTTACATCGAAGCCTACAGTGATTTTGTCAACACTTACTTATACAACACAGATATATATACCTTGCCTTACCTTGATTTGAATAAAGCCTTAAGAAATATTTCCTCTCATACTATTGGTAAATTATGAACATTGTACATGTAATATATATGTCATATGTTAAGGGTCTTATCTTATCATATTTGTTGATAGTAGGACATTTAAACACTTAAACTTCCTCACTTGAAAATAATACATAAAGATGTCATCTTTTAAAAGTTATTATCGTTTTTGTTCAGTTTCTTTTACTCTATTGCAAAAACAAGGTGAAATATAAGGGTAATTTACAGGCTCTGCAGGTTTAAGAACCTTGACAGATGGAAAAACTAAATCTAGAGACATATCTATGCTTGACTATAAAAGAGTACTTAATTACATGAAAAGACTTATAGATCTTTGAATGTGTATCTGAAACTTTAAAATTTATAAGTTGCACCATGGTGATCTCCCTGTTATGAAGGAAATTGGTTACACAGAAATATACCTTATTTTAATGTGAAAAATGCGAAAGATATGTAGGGGAGACCGGGGCAGAGTGGATCACAAAAGTTGTTATTCAATATAAGTCTTAGGGAAATATCACAAGATAAAAGTTCTGTGTGCTAAAAACAATGTTGACCACTAAGCTCATTTAGAGTAATTCATTTGGTTATCAAATAAGATTACTTTTTTCTCTCCTGTTCATTTAAAGTGAAGTGGCTAGCTGATTCACTGAGCCCCAGTACCGGGGCAGAGTGAATCTTTCCATGGGGCACACTGAATCATGCACAGATCTAGAATAAAATAAGAACTGAGTTAACCATAAACAGTATTGTAATCAAAAATAAACAAAACAAAAATACAATGAGCACAATGTTTGTAAAAAAAAATGTTCACGGAAATCAAAATTAGAAAAAATTAACGTAAAATATCTGAGTAACATGTGAGATCAATGGGAAATATCATGTGGCGTGCATTACGCGCAGTTCCTCCATGCTGAATGGGAGCTGGTAACTTGCGAAACCACATCATCAGCGAAAACATCAGATATGGTACCTCATCCACCTCTGGGAAGACAAAACTGTGTGATATTGGTCTTTTCCTTCTAAGGAATCTTACTTCGTGGTGAACCACTGTACCCCAATTCACTGTGCCCCAGATGTACCTCAAAACAGTTTTAAGTAAATGCAAGTCATGTAAACACTAGCAGATGACAAGAGTTGTGTAAAAACATTTCACTAAAAATAACTTAATTAAACACTATGTCAAAGTTTTCTAATTCTGTCAAATTCACTTTCCTATATGAACATGTTTGCAGACTGAAAATTTTACTTTTGGTGCTTAAAAACATACTTTACCACTTAAAAAAGTTCTCAAGGGATCTCTTTCCAAGAATGTAAGAAATTTGAAAAGTGATGACATAAACACATAAATTGATGTCATCATCATGGAGAATCCCCTGAAAACTTTCTGTAAATAGATTCAGATTCACTGTGCCCCATGATTCACTGTGCCCCGGTCTCCCCTATATAAGCTAAAATTGTCTGTAATAATGTATATAACATGTACAACCTTTTAAAACCCTTTGAATCTCTTTAATATAACTATGTTACTTACATCTTACATTCTATAAACAATACAATATTCCAAAATCTATGAAAAAATATCCACAACACTCAAGAAAACAAATTCAAATATTATTCACGCATGAACAACAGCCTTTTATCTACATTTCATGGTACTGGACTCCTATTTGTCGAATCTATGTATTATATTGCGTTGAATTATATCATTCTTGATAAAGAATTTGACAATATATTGCAATAAAACAGAAATAAAACAAAAAGCCTACAGGTATAAAAGTGGTTGATATGAAAGGTTAACATGCCCTTATGGGTAGGACTATGTGTTAAAGGGTTTCAGTGAATATCATGATAGTTAGCATTCATTATTAGTGATATCATCACAATTATTCTCCAAGTCTTCAATACCCTACAACTTTTAATAACGCTGTTCCTTTGTATATAAATATTGACTAATTCAGATATATCGGTGTTTGCAAAACACCTATCATACTCATCTTATAACAACCATTTTCCTCGATCATTTTTAACTTGTTATATATATTCTAACCTAATTCAATTTTTTACAATCTTTGTCTGATTCATCTAATATCAACCATGTTTCTCGTTAATCTTGTAAAAACCTTCCTCAATCTAATTTATCTTGTAACAACCATGTTCCCCAGCTCCTTAGTCTTGTAACAACCATGTTCTCGAACCCATTGAACTTGTAACAACCATGTTCCCTAGCTCATTAAACTTGTAACAACCATGTTCTCCAGCTCATTAAACTTGTAACAACCATATTCTCAAGCCCATTAAACTTGTAACAACCATGTTCTCAAGCTCATTTAACTTGTAACAACCATGTTCCCCAGCTCATTAAACCTGTAACAACCATGTTCTCAAGCCTATTAAACTTGTAACCAGCATGTTCTCAAGCTCATTGAACTTGTAACAACCATGTTCCCCAGCACATTAAACTTGTAACAACCATGTTCCCCAGCTCATTTAACGTGTAACAGCAATGTAATCAAACCCATTTAACATGTAACAACCATGTTCCCAAGCTCATTTAACTGGTAACAACCATGTTCCCCAGCTCATTAAACTGGTAACAACCATGTTCCCAAACCTGTTTAACTAGTAACAACCATGTTCCCCAGCTCATTAAACTGGCAACAGCCATGTTCTCAAACCCATTAAACTGGTAACAACCATGTTCCCAAACCTGTTTAACTTGTCACAACCATGTTCCCTAGCTCATTAAACTTGCAACAACCATGTTCCCAAGCTAATTAAACTTGCAACAACCATGTTCTCAAGCCAATCAAACTTGTAACAACCATGTTCCCAGCTCATTAAACTTGTAACAGCCCTGTTATCAAGCTCATTTAACTTGTAGCAACCATGTCTCCAAGCTCATTAAACTTGTAACAACCATGTTCTCAAGCCAATTAAACTTGTAACAACCATAAACTTGTAACAACCCTGTACCTAACTCCATTTATCTTGTAACAACCCTGTACCAAACTCAACCATGTCTCCAAGCTCATTAAACTTGTAACAACCATGTTCTCAAGCCAATTAAACTTGTAACAACCATAAACTTGTAACAACCCTGTACCTAACTCCATTTATCTTGTAACAACCCTGTACCAAACTCCATTTATCTTGTAACAACCCTGTGCCTAACTCCATTTATCTTGTAACAACCCTGTGCCTAACTCCATTTATCTTGTAACAACCCTGTACCTAACTCCATTTATTGTGTAACAACCCTGTACCTAACTCCATTTATCTTGTAACAACCATGTACCTAACTCCATTTATCTTGTAACAACCCTGTACCTAACTCCATTTATCTTGTAACAACCCTGTACCTAACTCCATTTATCTTGTAACAACCATGTACCCAACTCCATTTATCTTGTAACAACCATGTACCCAACTCCATTTATCTTGTAATCTTGAACTTTCCCAAGATAGAAATAAACCTACAAAACTAATTTAAAAGACACATACACTGTGTCCCTGAGGCTTTTATTGCATTCACAAGCCAATTTTGAGCAGACAAAAAAACTGCAATACAATTATTGATTATCATTGTCACTTTCATGCCTAAAATTTCAAGCAAGTCTCAAATACCTTCTCATACCACAAATCCCCTAAAATAGTTATTGATCAAGTCTTGTTGGATTTGTGACATAGCGATTGATATTGGACAACAGCTTTTTGGCCTAGAGCAAAACAAAATTACAAATTGTAATTATTTTCTGTAACATCCCAACATCTAAAATGATACAAATTATCTGAATTTGAAATGGATATTCCATGTAGCTATGCAATAACTGGATTTCCCAAATTATTTGCTTATCTTTCAGAAAAATTGAATATAAATATTCAATAAATATATAAAAATACTTAAAAATAAAATAGTTTTAATTAATTAGTAGGCCTACTTGCAATTTTTCTGTTTTATTATTTACTTATTTATGATTTATATTCACAACTATAGGGGTCAATTTCTGAATAGTGATTTTAATGTTTCAATTTCTCGAAGGAAAATTGTAGTTCGTCTAGATAACATATCTATGAATAAGTGTAAAATTTGAAAATTATCTGTAATTAAGAAGTCGAAAACAATCAAAGAAGATAGCTTGCCAGGCAAGGTAACATACGCCCACTGGCAGCATTGAATTTGAAAAATAAATTGAGCAATGGCTCAAAAACATTCACTAAATGGATATTGAAGTCAAGGGCAAAAACTCAAAAACGGTTCATTGAAAAACTGTCAAATTCACACTTGACTGAGGTCTAATCAATTCCAATGCCCCCACCAAGTTTCATGAAAATCCTCTGAAAATTGGAGTCTCTACAGTGTCCACAAACAATTGTTGACAGACGGATGAGAAACAGTACATTCGAAATTCCAAGTTCCAGAATTCCAGGAATTTTTTTCAGAATCATATCAAAATCAATAGGGGTCTTCCTTGGATGTATTCCAGGAATTTTTTTCAGAATCATATCAAAATCAATAGGGGTCTTCCTTGGATGGTAATAAACAAATATACCAAGTTACAAAAAGATTCATAAAGAAATGGAGTCTCTACAGTGTCCACAAGCTTTTGTTTACAAACAGAACAATTTGAAATTCAAATCCAAGAATTCCAGGAATTTTTTTCGGAATCATACCAAAATCAATAGGGGTCTTCATTGAATGATAATAAACATGTATACCAAGTTTCAAGAAAATCCAATGAAACCTGTAGTCTCCACAGTGTCCACAAACAATTGTTGACAGACGGATGAGAAACAGTACATTCGAAATTCCACGTTCCAGAATTCCAGGAATTTTTTTCAGAATCATATCAAAATCAATAGGGGTCTTCCTTGGATGGTAATAAACAAATATACCAAGTTACAAAAAGATTCATAAAGAAATGGAGTCTCTACAGTGTCCACAAGCTTTTGTTTACAAACAGAACAATTTGAAATTCAAAGTCCAAGAATTCCAGGAATTTTTTTCGGAATCATACCAAAATCGATAGGGTTCTTCCTTGAGTGATTATAAACAAGTATACCAAGTTTCAAGAAATTCCAATAAAAACTGTAGTCTCTACAGTGTCCACAAACAATTGTTGACAGACGGACCAACGGACTGACGGACCGACGGAATTTGAAATTCAAAGTTCAAGAATTCCAGGAATTTTTTTCGGAATCATACCAAAATCGATAGGGGTCTTCGTTGAATGGTAATAAACATGTATACCAAGTTTCAAGAAGATCCAATAAAAACTGTAGTCTCTACAGTGTCCACAAACAATTGTTGACAGACGGATGAGAAACAGTACATTCGAAATTCCAAGTTCCAGAATTCCAGGAATTTTTTTCAGAATCATATCAAAATCAATAGGGGTCTTCCTTGGATGGTAATAAACAAATATACCAAGTTACAAAAAGATTCATAAAGAAATGGAGTCTCTACAGTGTCCACAAGCTTTTGTTTACAAACAGAACAATTTGAAATTCAAAGTCCAAGAATTCCAGGAATTTTTTTCGAAATCATACCAAAATCGATAGGGTTCTTCCTTGAGTGATTATAAACAAGTATACCAAGTTTCAAGAAATTCCAATAAAAACTGTAGTCTCTACAGTGTCCACAAACAATTGTTGACAGACGGACCGACGGACCAACGGACCGACGGACAGGGGCGACAACAATATACGTCCACATTTCTATGTGGGCGTATAAAAAATCAAACTTCATCTTAGTCTAACTGATAAATCATTAATGAAGAAAGTTGGTATATTTACATATTTTATGGGTTTGTTATGACAAATTACAATACATCATGTGTTTTTATAAATATTATTGGGCACAAGTAAAATTTGCTTGCACCAAGTTTTTAATGAAAATCCTTTGAAACCTGCAGCTTCTATGCACCCACAATACCATTTTGAAGTCAAGGGCAGTAACTCAAAAACTGTTCATGGAAAATTGTCAAATTCAAACTTGACTGCCATCTTATCTATCCCAATGCTCATACCAAATTTCATCGAAATCTATAGATAATTGTAGCTTCTATTGCACCCACAATTAAATTTTGACACACTTTAATGAAGTCAAGGGCAATTACTCAAAAGCCAATTTCGAACTTGATCCCCGTTTTATCAATTCCAAGACTCACACCAAGTTTTATTAAAATTCATTGAAAATTGTAGCTTCTATTTTTTCTACAACAAAGACAGAGGCAGGGGCAACAACTCAAAAATTGAAAAATTGTCAAAAAAAAACTTTTATAAATTGTTTATAAAAACAATTATTAATCTCACATTTAGATAAACAGATTATTAATGTCAAATTTAGATAAACAGACTATTAATGTCAAATTTTGATAAACAGATTATCAATGTCATATTTAGAAAAAAAATCATTATTGTCATATTTAGCAAAAAAAATTATAATTGTCAAATTTACATGAACAGATAGATAGAATAGATGCCATATCTAAAAATTACAATATACACCCATATATACATGTAGGTGAATTAAAACAACTATATAATGTCATTTTTCTTAAACAGATTATTGTCTTATTCTAAAAATTGATTATTAATATCATAGTTCGAAATACTACATGAATACTGCTACATTAATGTTGTTTTTGATAAACTAATCATAAATGTCAAAGGTGATTAAAAAAAAAATGATTATAAATGTTGTATTTGTAAATAATCTTTAATGTTATATATGAAAAAACTGATTATGAAACTCATTCAAAATTCATGCTAGACTGCACAGTTGATTATTCTCGTCAGGCTGCCGACTTAAAAGTGAGTCAAGCTTAACGTAGTTTTGCAATCTGACACACTATCAGAAAGACAAGTAGACTGTGAGGAATTAATTGGCGTTAATAAAGATAAATGATTACAGAAATTATCTTTATCAATGAGATGCAAGATTTAAGGGAATTTACTTATTTAGATCAGGAAGTTCTGTGAAACTTTTGACCTGTATCAAGCCTACCATTTATTTCTAAGAGCCTCTAAAACATGCTAATATCACAATGTTAGACCATCTAGATAAACATGATCTCCTTGACAAGTTATGGACTGGATAAGATCCTTTGTTGATGGTGGTGATATTGTCCAATAAGTGCTTCTCAATATGTAAGCTGCAGTTGACACAATAGACAATCCAGAACTCCTAAATTGACTCCTTTGATTATGGATTCAATATTGGTGCACATCCTATTTATTAGATAAATCAGTCTGTCCTTATAAATGAAACATTTTCAAAATGTATTTCATCAACATGTGGCCTACCTCAAGGTCCTGTTTTTGGACCAATCATTTCTTGTTTATGTACCAAACCACTTAGCATTGTTATAGATCCTTAATTACATCACACAACTTTCTTATGCTGATGATACCAAGCTATTAAATACCTTTAGACCCAAAGGTGACATAAAATATAATAAATAGGTATAATATAACATTTTTGATACTAAAGAATTGTAAATACATCAGTTACTATGAAATCAGTGATTCATTTAAGATTAAAACTCACCCCAATGAAATAAATGGCATTAACTCACACAATAGTTCAAATTTACTCACAGAATAACAAACTTACTGTATTCAATCACCTAAATTAATTTTAAGTATGCTCAGCTTCTAGAACACCTGATGCTGCTCTGCAACTGTGTTTGTCCAAATACCTACTATTGAATATTTGGTTTATTCATTAAATCCATTCTGAATATTTTGTGAACTGAATATCAGTAAAACCATTAACATAGGGGCAGTGTGCAATGAGGGATATTTCACTAAATCAATGCATTTCACTTTGAAGGTTTCCAACTGTTAAATGTTGAGAGAAAAGTAACACATCTAGCCTAGATGATCTAGGTAATCAAAGCGTCAGACAAGGGTGACAAATCCAAACATATTATATTCATCTCAAACACCATCTGATTCAACATCTAGTTAAAAGTCATACATATATAGAGAAGATTTGAAGACAATACAAATAGAAAAAGGAGGTTGAAAGGGAAGAAAGTGGTAAAGATATATAGGTAGAGTATAGAAAACACAACCAGAAAGAAATAATTGTAGATAAATCAAATAGAAAGAGAAGAATGTAGATAAAACAAGTAGAAATAGAAGATTGTAATAAAAGACAATAATAAAAGGGAGAATAAACAAAAAGTATGAGAAGATTTTAGACAAAACCAATGTAAAGAGAAGAATGTAGACAATAAATATAGAAAGATAATTTTTAAGACAATAGAAATAGAAAAATGTAGATCATACATATAGAAAGAAAAGGAATACAATAATGGACAATACATAGAAAAAACATTGTAGATTACAAATCATTCCACATAAATAGAAACATTATAAAAATTCATTCTGGTAAATCGTTTAAAAGTTTCCTTTACGAAAAGATTGTACGAAGAGGTCTTGAAATTGTGACAATTATTCACTATAATTTCAGAAAAGAGAATAAAAAAATGACTAACCAATAGAGACTATCAGGCAAGGATGGTACTCCTGACACACTATGTAAATACATTCTATTTTAAAAAGCTCAATAAAATGACAATACAAAGATCAATATTAGCTACAGGTAGAGGTTGTATATTAATATAAGTCTTTATGCTCTAGTTCATAATAAGTATGCATTAAACTAAATTAATATTGATTGTCATATTCACCATTGAAACCCAACATATCTAAAGGATTCAAAACTGGTGAAATTAATAGCCTCTGCACCATTCTAATATCCAAAGTGGCATCTGTGGATTTTGAATTTCAAGAAACCTGTAGCAGATTATAATAAGTATTATTCAATCTATCAATTCATTAACCAGTCTCCCATAGACATGTTTGAGGATAATATGCCTAGGAAATTCATTGGAATTTTTCCACATCTTGAAATCTAGTTAGAACTATAGAGCATTACACTTTAAAGCTAAGGGTTATGAACTAGAAAACACATCCCTTACAATGTTATTTAGTCAAAAAACTTTATATACTAAAACAGATCAAGTCAATCAATAGCTTTCAAAGTTGAAATGATCCTAAACAAGTCTAATAAATAATATACAGTAGACATCTGTCAAATATGCTCACCAGAAAATTTTCAATTCCCAGGTGTTGCCATATGCAAGCAGTTATGAACACATAAAAAATAAAAAAGTGTTAGGATTCCATTTGAAGAAACAAAATTTTTGAATTATCTTTAATAACCATTGACATACATGTAGTTTCAAGATGCAAATCAACCCTAGAAAAATGTTCAATTAATGTTAATTTTCCATCTTTAACCTTTCAAAGCCAGGACAACTTTTTTTACTTGGATTTGCTTCTCAAATTGTTAGCAACCATGAACCTTGTGTCAAGACTTGACAAAATATAACCAATCAAAATTATGGAGAAAGAGTCTGAGTAACAGCCCATGAGACCATGTTTTGTGCATGATCTGGTGTGAGCATTTTGAGTATGAAAATTACCCACCATTTACTAGAGTTTGAAACTAAATACTTATATTGAAATTACGTACCATTTACTAGAGTTTGAAACTAAATACTTATTTTGAAATTACGTACCATTTACTAGAGTTTACAACTAAATACTTATATTGAAATTACGCACCATTTACTAGAGTTTGAAAATAAATACTTATATTGAAATTACTCACATCTTACTAGATTTTGAAAACAAATAATAATATTTAAATTACGCACCATTTACTAGAGTTTATAACTAAATACTTATATTGAAATTACGGACCATTTACTAGAGTTTACAACTAAATACTTATATTGAAATTACTCACCATTTACTAGAGTTTGAAACTAAATACTTATATTGAAATTACTCACCATTTACTAGAGTTTGAAAATAAATACTAATATTGAATTACGCACCATTTACTAGAGTTTGAAACTAAATACTTATATTGAAATTAAGCACCATTTACTAGAGTTTGAAACTAAATACTTTTACTGAAATTATTCATCATTTACTAGAGTTTGAAAACAAATACTAATATTGAAATTAAGCACCATTTACTAGAGTTTAAACTAAATACTTTTACTAAAATTATTCATCATTTACTAGAGTTTGTAACTAAATACTTATATTGAAATTACTCACCATTTACTAGAGTTTGTAACTAAATACTTTTACTGAAATACCTCACCATTTACTAGAGTTTGAAAACAAATTCTAATATTGAAATTAAGCACCATTTACTAGAGTTTGAAACTAAATACTTTTACTGAAATTACTCACCATTTACAAGAGTTTGAAAACAAATACTAATATTGAAATTATGCACCATTTACTAAAAGTCTGAAACTAAATACTTATATTGAAATTACTCACCATTTACTAGAGTCTGAAACTAAATACTTATATTGAAATTACTCACCATTTACTAGAGTTTGTAAGTAAATACTTATACTGAAATAACTCACCATTTACTAGAGTTTGAAAACAAATACTAATATTGAAATTATAAACCATTTACTAGAGTTTGAAACTAAATACTTTTACTGAAATTACGCACCATTTACTAGAGTTTGAAAATAAATACTTATATTGAAATTACTCACATCTTACTAGATTTTGAAACTAAATAATTTTATTCATTATAACCACTCACCACATCAAACAAATAGTTTCCAACAAATAAAATTTTATTATTAGAAATATAAATAATATTATATTATGTTAAATGAAATATATGTATAAATTAATCAAATAACTATATATTATATATAAAAATGCAATTATTATTGCGTGGCAAATAAAATTTGTCACGCTTTGTTTTCGTTCGGATTATTTTTTTTTTTTTTTTTTGCGTGGCAAATAAAATTTGTCACGCTTTGTTTTCGTTCGGATTATTTTTTTTTTTTTTTTTGGGAAGCTCGCTAGCCCAAACGGAAAAAGATAGACTATTTTTGTTTTCACCAATGGTTTTTATATGGGCTGGAATCAAAAATGAATATCTAACATAATATTTTCGCTAACCCGAAAATGGCTAATTGCATAATATGCAAATAAGATTTCAAGCTAGCTCGGGCCCTAATAGTCGGATCGGTCTGAAATTTACAGGATATAGATAGATAGGCAGCGCAATTAAAACTACATCATCAAAATTTTTTGATCACTTCCGGTTTGGGCGTGGGGACTTCCGATTTTTTCGTCTCATGTCGGGCGACCCTGCTTCCCATGTAATTCAAGAATCTAAACAAAAACAGTATATTTAAGCTATACTAAATGATTTTAATCCCCTGAGATGAAGAAAAATTAAATTGAATGTTGCGCATGCCCAGTTTTCGAAAATGGCAAATTTTCTTAAAAATTTAATAAGTCCGCCAATTATTGACCGATTTTTATGATTTTGGTGTCTATCAAAACCTTGATACTTTATCTAAAAAATGTTGGGAACAGAATTTTGATTTTCGAATTTGAATTTTTTTTTATGCCCGTTCGAATTTTTCAAAAATTTAAAACTCTATATCTCGTGACCTTGACCTTCAATGACCTTGACATTTGAGATGTAGAATGTCCTTGACCTCAGCTGTCTATAGATGTGCTGATATTGCATGACAAATATTAACTTCCGGTTTTATAGCCCACCGAAATCTGACTATTTTGCAATTTTGGACGGTTATATTACACTTTCGGGCTCTAATGTTCGGATCGATCTGAAATTTACAGGATATAGATAAATACGCAACACAATTAAAAATATATCATCAAAAGTTTTTGATCACTTTCGGTTTGGGTGTGGGGACTTCCTGTTTTTTATCTCATTTCAGGCGACCCTACATCCCGTGTAATTCAAGAATGTAAGCAATAACAGTATATATTAGCTATACAAAATAATTTGTATCCCCCGAGAAGAAACAAATTCCAATTGCTAGTTGCGCATGCGCCATTTTTCCGAGAATGGCAAATTTTCTTTAAAATTTAATTAGTCCGTCATTTATTATTTATGCCCGTTTGAATTTTTTAAAAATTTGAAATTCTAAATCTTGTGACCTTCACCTTCAATGACCTTGAAATTTTCCATATAGAATGGCCTTGACATCAGCTGTCTATAGATCTAACAATATTGTTACGCTTGTTCCACAATTGGAGGCTGAAAAGTACCGGAATTGAAAGCTAGCAGGTTAGAAGTTTCAAAATGTTCGAAATCCATGGGATAACGCATAGTTGCCACGCTCGGAGCTGTTCACAGTTCTAGTTTTAATTATATTTGTGAAAAATTATATTAGATAACAATAATTAACATAAAGATTTTAATATATTTCCAATCATTAGTATGAACTAGATTTTGTTTTGTTCCGATTGCATTTTGTTTTGTAATAAAAGAAATGAATTTGGTTAAGGGGGTTGACAACCTTATCGTTCGAAGTGTATTTCAATCAAGAAACGTATTAAGTTTATATCCATTCTATTTGGCATTAAAAGAAACTCATCTAGTAAAAATTTTAGCTCAATCGCTTCAGTAGTTCGTCTGATATCCGTCCGTGAAGATAATCTATTTATAGAACAAAACGGGGTATTCCTCTATGTGGACGTACAAATTACGTTGTCAGTTGACATTTGTGATTACAACGTCATCGGCTAAATAAACGTTCTCTACGTTTGCCGGTCAGTTATTGTTAATATCGGCACGCGAAGTAAGAGTTTGTGTATCGGGGGAATCCAGAAGTCACGTGATGTCCCATAAATCTTTACGTCACAGGTAAACATAGAAAATTTTGACATGTGCTAATCCATTGTTTTAGCACTCCAATTGTGTGGATATCGGTGCATATCGATGCCTAAAAGGTGCTTAAAGATTTCTACAGCATGAAAGACAATCTTTTAACAACATGGTCGTTAATTTAGTAAGGTTTACATGTGTTTGCAAAATGTTGAAAAAAAATGCCATTTTTCCAAAAGCATATCTCGCTTACAATTTATCCGATTTTTACAAACTTTGGCTTCAGATAAAGCTTACGATGTCCTCTATAACTTTACGTTGGCTTTTTTTTATAAAATAAATAGTTTTTTAAAAATTCAATTTTTCGTAAATGCACTCGCAAAATTTTGATTTCTATCAATATCTTCAAAACAAAACAAAATTTTCCAAAAAGCCAACGTAATTTTGTAGAGATACATGTAGACTTGCGTTGTGCAAAATTTCAACCTTCTATATTAAATAGCCTAGTAGATATGCTAATTTAAGGGAATAATTGACGTTTTTTTCGTTCATCTTTCATACCCTATTTCTTAAAGTTGAAATGTCATAAAGAAATAAATTTTATATTTTTGGATAGCTGAAAGTCCCCTCTTTCCATTGATATATAAATATTTCAGATAGGTGGAAAAGAAGTGGTTGAAATCGTCTATTTTTTGTACATAGGTTTAGGGTTGTCAACCCCCTTAAGGAAATTTTTTAATTTGAACATTTGTATTAAGGCCACAAAAAAAAAGTGTCTTGGTTCTCAGGCACCGCCACACCGGCAAAAACCTCCCGCTTCAAACCATTTTATTTGTTAAAAAAAAAAAAATAAAAATTCGTTGCCTGCCCGCATCATCTTTGCAATCAATAAAAAACTGCTTATTCTTGAACTGGGACACATCTTGACTGCTTTACACTACTAGCCTCGATTATCCAGGTTCGTTGCTACTCTTAAACGGGGATTAACGCTATTTGGGAAATAATCGTAATTTAGTCGGCTTGATTTCCAGACGTACGTCATTTTAATTTAAACATACATTATTTTGAGTGCCGATTTCGGCATGACAATGTTTGAAAACTTCTCTCTACATTTCTGGTAGATTGAGATATAAATTTTTTTTTTATTTTTTTTTATTATTATTATTTTTTGGTTTAATAAACTGATTTGTATGTAATCTTGTTTTAACATGCCACGATGATATCAACCTAATTAAATGTTTAATTTTGACATACTTTTCACAAAATAAATTGTCATCATTAAATTTCAACATACTTTTCACATCATTAAATCAAAACCATTTATTTCAACATGTTTTTTCGGAATTTAATAAAAATCATATATACCACTATACATTATAGTGTAGCTAAAAAAACTGTTCATGTTCCAAAACACAAACATTGTCTTTGTGGAACATTATAGCAATAATAAGCATCAAAAAGAAACCCAAGATAGGCAGTTAATCGGAATCCGACGCAATACGTTAAACAGATAAACACTTAAGGTACTGGTATTGTCATTAACAGTCAAAGAAAAGTATCATCAAGAACATGAAATATGACCAGTACAACTAGTGCGAAAATTCCCAATAATTCCAAATTTCTAACTTTGTTGCTAATTTTCTGATCAATCTGAAATTTTCAGAATATAGACATGTTGTCCATAAAAGTTTATTATAACTTCCAAAAGTATGGCCAAGTTAGCTTAACTTTTTATGTCTGTCTGAAAACTTGCCAAAAGACTGTTAACATGACTCCAAGAACACTTGATATCTGAGCTGCCTTAACTTTAGTCGTCTGAATGCACGATAAGATTAGGCTATGTATCATTCTAATGAAAATATTAGGCTTGTCTTTGTATCCTCTTTTTAATTGCCTTCGTGTATTATATTGTACTTATAATAAATAAAATATTGTTTAAATCAAAAGATTATAAATGTAAAAGAATTTCAAAAAAGTAAAGCTATATTTTGGTTTAAGAAGATATTCCAAAAAACAGAACAACCCTGGCTGATTACTTTAAATTTGAGTATACATCCTTCTGAAAAGCTTTTGTTAACTGTAATAACTATAGGGCGACCTGCAGAATACCTTCACCATTTAACAATCAAATTTTTATAATTGGTGGGAACCATTTAACAGGAAAAAAGATGAAACAATAGAAAAATATTTTGTCGCCATTTACTCATTACTGAACATTCAATTCTAAAGGCTTGTCAAACTTTTGTAATTGTTTCTTTCTTTATATTAAATTATAATTTGCATTTAATTGAGCCTTTAACAGGATGGGCTAGGTGATATTTGATAACAAAATGTAAACATTTAGTAACTTAAATAAGTAATTATTATCTCACCTGAATAACTTCCATACAACAAGGTAATTACCCCAATAAATGGTAAATTACCTCATTGTATGTTCAAATTGTTATCCAAATAATATCATTATACAATTTGACAGCTCATAAGTTGAAACAGATGTTTTTTTATACTGTCAAACACCGAGTTGATTTAGATTTATAGTTTCTTTTTATTGATTTTGAAAAAAAAAAGATTGTAACGTGTATGTATATTGTATAAAAAATATTTAACAATAGATGTGTATAGAAGAAAAACATGACATCCAAAATTTGGAAACTTTGTTTGATATCAGTGTCATCGTCCATTTTCTAAACAATGGTTGCCTAGCAAGATTCGCCTACCTAAATAAAGGAAATTTTCTGTTTTAACACAGGTTGAGACCCAACATTATTTGCCAAAATGAACAACAATTTGAGCTGAGTCCAAGATCTCATCAATATACATGATAATAAATTTTCATTTAATCAAATCTGATGGAAACTTTAGTCGCTGTTAAGTTCATAACAAATTTCAATGGATTTTTTCTTTAGTCAGAGCAATAACTCATAAACCTTTTATTGAAATATTGTCAAAATAGTCAAATTCAAACCTGACATAGATCTCATCCAAAATGATCACACAATTTCATTCAAATCCGAAGAAAACTGTAGTCTCTATCATGTTCATAAGCCAATTTCTACACATTTGTCTGAGACAATGGCAAAAACTCAAAATCCTATCATCGAAAAATCGTCAATATCAAACTTGTCTAAGATCTCATCAATATAAATATGCACACCAAATTCCATTCAAATCAGATGAAAACTGTAGTTTCTTTTGCATTTACGAGCCAATTTTGACGCGTTTTGACTAAGTGAAGAACAGTAACTAAAAAAACATTCACCAAAAAAATCATCCATATCAACCTTGTCTAAGATCTCATCAATATAACTGATCACACTTAATTTAATTCAAATCACATCAAAACTGTATTTTGCGTTTAAACAATAAAATTGTGGACAGTTGGACCGACTGACAGACCGACGGACTGACATGGGTAAACACAATATACAACTACATTATAATGTGGGCCCTTAAGAACTTTAAAAAGCCTGTTTAATACAATATTTGAACTTCAACATTTCAACTTGGTGAAAATAAACAAAGGTATATAACTCTGTATTTCATATGAAATGAAATTCTTATAACTGGTCAGCTACATCCTATCAGACTTGTTTCTTCAGTCAAAATCAAATGCCACCTCCAAAATCCAAGAATTCTTATTCTTATCAAACTGAGCAATATTTGGCCAATCCAATAATTATATCAAAACCATTTTTATTCTCTATTAAAATCAATTTACAGTAGCCAACTACACTATAGAGTTAATCCATGGGATTGTGTTATTGTAATAAAGACTTAATATATAAATATAAACAATATCAATGAATGGTGACCAATAAAAATTTACCTGCATTATTATAGGATTAAACAAATAATTGATTATTTTGTCAACTGTTTCTTTTATTTGTAGTTTCAGACGATCTTGATATCTATGCGAACTGGAAGCCCAGCAGCTGATTACAGACAAATGGAACTGGAAGCCCAGCAGCTGATTACAGACAAATGGACATGTCCAGCAAATATGGTCAAATCATTTAACAGTCTATGAGAAGTGGGAACTTTCAAAATAGCAGTGTATTACTAGCTATTTATATAACGGCTGTATCAGTAAAGAAATATATAGATATATGTATTGCCATGTAACTAAATTGATGGAAGAACAAGATGCTGTGCACAAGATATATAAATATAATCACCTACCTGAATCATACAGTACTTCATTATTAAGTTCTTTTTTCTTCCTAAATTTCTGTTTCTGCCATGAACCTCTGGATTTGTGGACCTTCTGAACAGCTCTCTGAGTTAAACAACTATCTTCGTTTGCTTTTTGCACGCCAGACTCTGTATCAGCCAGTGACTCCAGAACCTTGCTTCTACGCCTTTTTCTTATAACAATGTCATTGTTTTCCATTTTATTTTCAGACAGCTCCTGTCTTAACTTCTGAACCACTTTGAGAATTCTTTGTTTCTCAGATTTGAGCTTTTCATTTAATATCAGTTCTTGATCAATATCTTCCAGTTCATCACAAGAATATATGAGAGTCTCATCACTCATAGTCTCTTCCAATGAACTACAATTCTTCCACACTTGCGTTTCATCTGTATTAGCTGATCCACAATCAGACAATGCATCCAATTCTTCAACCTCAACATCTTCATTAAGATTTGTCGTCTCAATTGCAGGACTAAGTTTGGGTGGACTTAGATCAGAGGATGAGGTTGAGGAAGATTCTGATGATGCAACTAATGATGTTGATGCTGAAGGTGATGGATGGATGACTAAGTTATTTGCTGGTATGTGACTATATTCTATGCGACTTAGGGGAATGGAAATATGAATGTGGGGATTATTATGGTCTAGTTCTCTTGTTAACGCAGTTTTTGGATTTCTGTCACTGTTTGGCAGTGCTAATATCTGGTCTACCTTTGAATTGACTTTCTCTTTCTCTAAATTGTTTGGTTTTGCTTTGGCATGCTGCTCAATACAAAGTTCTGAATTTTGTATTTTGTCAAAGCATCCAGGTATATCCAACTCTTTGTTCATTTCATGTCTCCCTTCTACACATCTATTTGATATTGTTTCAGCCACACCATCAGGTTTTGAGATATCATCAGACGATTCTACTGTCTCAGATATTTTCAAAATAGTTCCAAAGGAAGAGTCAGAAAGAGTCATAGAAGTTACTGAATCTACTGGCAGTTTTAGTGGAAATGTCACTATATTAGTACTATGGACCTCAGAGATTGAAACTTCTTGCTCTTCACTGTCCTTTATAGCCACATAATTCTCACTTCCGAATACAACTGTCTGATTTGTATGAAATTTAATATTATCACTTGAATTACTTTTTAACAACTTTTCAGTTACATTGTTTGTGTTTCTATCAAGTAACCCCTTGTCTATTGGTTTTTGTTGTAAAGTTGGTAATGTTGTGTCAAATCTTTTAATAGATACTATAGGTCTAACAATAGAATTAGTGGTAATAGATTGAGGGAGGAATTTATTTGTTTTTGTTGATGCAAAAGGTCTTCCAGTGGCAATCTGTGTAGAAAATGATTCAACACTAAAGGGAGCTGTTGATATACTGAATCTCTGGGCTATAGATTGAAGCCCACCACTTGAAGGATGGGAGGTCATGTGACTCGAGTGCATTGTAAAGGATTCATTCGGAATAAGAATTTTTCCATTTTCACCAGGCTGTAAAGGAGTTGTTGGAACAATTTCAGGTATAGAAATAGGAAGTATTGAAGTCTGTTTAATATTTGCTCCAGGGGGTAAGTTTGTAGAACATGGTCTTTGGGTACCAATTTGCTTCAGGCATAATGGGCTTGTAAGTTGGGGTTGCAATTGTGTGGCTATTGATTCACTTATAGTCGTAATGGAATTGGCTTCTGTTGGAGCTACTGGAGTTTCTGTGTTATCAGGTTCATCTAGTTCAGTTTCATTAGTTAGTTCATGTTCTTCCTCAGAATGAACATGTGCACACACTCTGGTTTCAGAAACTGGTTTGGATATATTGTTGTCCATACCAATTGTCTCTGTCATAGGTATCTGTTCTGTTCCCTGGAACTTTGAAGTCCTTGGTACTTCATAATAATCGTTTGTAGCAATTCTTACAGGAAGTTTCATTCCTTCATTGACACACAGACTTTTTATATAGTACAAAGGGCACCCTTCAAAAAAATATTTTTGATTGGCAATATCAAGCTCATTTGGTTTAAGAACTTTTAATGTTTTAAATTGATCTGATTTTATTGTCCTCAAATTTTTGTCATAATTTTTTACAAATTCCAAATATGGCATCTCTGCACTTTTGATTTCAATTAATTTCTTTTCAACTTTGGACCTACATTCAGACTTATTTTCGGAATCAGGTAAGTCTGAAAAACTAGACGAGTCACTTTCGTCATCAACTTTGGTAATTAAAATTCTATTACAGCCGCCCAAGCTATTATCATCAACTATCAATGTTATGTCGTTAGAGGATAATGAATCTTGTGTCTGGTCTGGTAAAGATGTACATTCAGCCTGGACTTCTGAATTTTTATTTTCAATGGATACATCATTCATGTCAGCACAAATTGAAGTCGTGGTATCTGGTAAATCATTTGTTAACTCATGTACATTTTGTGATACATCAATAGGTTTGTCCACTTCAAACTGTGAACCATCAGTTTCATGAACTTTTTGTATGTCTTCAGTGGATTCAGTATTATTCTCCCTATCCTTAGAATGCAAATTTGTGGAAGCTAACTGTAGTTCTGCTGCATCATTAATGGAGAGCAGGTTTGGATCAATACAAGGTTGACCTATATGAACTAAATCTTCTGCAACACTTAAACTGCTCTTTTCTGAGAGTGGAACCTCTGCAACAGGTTGAGATTTTTCTGAACCAGGTTCATTGGTAGAAGACGGGCTAGTTTCACTTGGAAAAGAAGATACTATAAATGTAATACTTGGGTCAACTCCTTTTTCTCTACTGGCAGGAGTGTATTGTTTTGATAATTCATCTACCAAATCTCCATTTATGTTTTGTGAAGAAGAATTTTCTGCTACAACATCACTGTCTCTTGATTCTTGTAGAATGTTAAACTCATTCTCTTCAATTTTAGATTCAGGTGAGGGAACATAATCTTCAGATATTGATGAATTAGAGATGTCTTCATAGAGTACACTCTTTGACAGTGTAAACATGACATTCTTATTTGAATTATTTCCAACTGGTTGAGGATATTCTTCTGAACTTGATGCATTTTGATTGGAGATGTTTTTATCCAAAGATTCAGATACAGATAAAGTATTGCCACAAGATGACTCAGTGTTATTAATTTCATTTGCATTGTCAACTACTTCTTCTTGAATGGCAGGTTTAATATTATCTCCCATGTTGGGAGGTTTATCTTCTAAAACTTGTGGTCCATGAAATTGGTAACAAGTCCTGATTTGTTCTGTATCATCCTTTTGTATATTTGTTGATTCTTTTAAATCTTCCATTTGCTGACTACTTATCATTAGAGTTGGCTGGTCTATTTCATTGGTTTTGGATATTTCAGATTCATGCATTTGCTGATCATAATCTACCCTTGAATTACTACATAAAGTTAGTGAACTTTTTCCATTACTTATAGGATCTTCTGAAATCTTTAATGAGTTCTCATTCTGGTCCATGCCAATCAATTCCCCAGTTACAAGTTTACTCTCACAGATTGTGATATTGCAATGTTCAACTGAGATGTTGCTCACAGTGTCCACACTACCAATTAGTTTAACCTCACAGTTGGTCTGATGCACACTTTCAATATGGCCAATTTCATTAGAAATCAAATTTTGTTGATGGTCTTCATCCACAAATGAAAAGGTGTCTAATAAGGCAGATGTTTTACAACCTTCTTTGTTTTCCTGTCTACAGGCAAGTGATGTGTCAGCTAAAATTAGCCCAGAAAGGGACATTTTGCACGCTGATATTTTTTGAACTAAAGTTTGTGAATGTTCAAAATCAGGAATTTGATTCCAGATAGGAGTTTGAGTCACTAAAGCACAAGAGACAGAAGCATGTTCTAACACTGTGTCTTCAACAACTGTTGTCTCAACTTCTACTTCAGACACAAAGGATTCCAAGGCAAATTCATTTACTTCTTGATCCAGAAATTCACTTGATATGGGAGATTTCATACCTATAACAGATGTTTGAAGTTCTAGTGAACTAGATTCATTTTGATCACAATTATTTTTCACAGTCAAAGTGTCCTCTAAATTAGCATTCTCTTTCAAAGCATTGGGAAGCAATATATTTTCATCAGAAGCAACATCATTTGTAGTTGAAATATTATGATCTTTATCCTGAACACAATGGGACATACAAATTTTGTCTTCAGAAAAGCTATTGTGAGTATTGGACTCTGGTTCTATGGACACCTTCATAAAAGAATTTTCTTGGTCTTGGATCAATAAAGCTGATGTCCTATTGCTTTTAGGTCTAGAGTCACTAATAATTCTTGATGCTTTGTCTAATGATGAGTAACTCTTTTGCAATTTGAAATCATTTTTACCATCATTTGCTTTTCTTTTTCTGTTTGATCTTTCCCTAATATCCCATCTGCTGCTAGGCTTTCTATCTTGGACATCGTCTTTGATCCTTGTAATAGTAATTGGCTCTTTTTCTTCTGGTATACTGGTGGAATCATTAGTACTACTTATTTGTGGATACTGAATAGACAAAGATGATAATGGGTCAGAAGATTGTTTAATAACATGTGAGGAATCAATCAGTTTAAGCTTGCTTTGTTTGTGTTTTTGCCTATGTTTAGGTTTAAAGTTTTTTTGAAGGTTGTGCTTATTTCTCTGAGAGTTATTCCTTTCAGCTTGAGTTTCGTGATCTCTAACAGATTGTCTGTGAGTAGTTCTAGTAGTTCTCCTTTCCTGGAAGTCATCTCCACATTCATTTCTCTTGACATAATTAGCAGGCATTCTTTCATCATTTCTACTTTTATCTTGAAATACAGTTTCAGAATCTTTGGAACTACTTTTCATAAGGTTCTTAGAACTGTTCATAGTTCCTTGGAGACTATTTCTCAACTTATCCAAATCAAACAAATGTCCCTTTTTCATGACACCTTTTTCAGGGCTTTTGGGACTTTCCTTTAATTTGAAGGCAAGGGTACTGGCATTTGAGTGTGTATTACATGCTTTTTGTAGAGTTTTAGACATAGACATAACTTTTGGATCCACCAAAATTGAGGCGCAATTGGTAGAAGATGTTAATTTCTTAGTGTCATCTAACTCTTTCTCCATAGAGCTCAGAAAACTTTCACGATCACGTTTTTGTTTAGGATATTCACAGTCTGTTTTCAAAGAATCTGCATCCTCAGGACTAGGTTTGGTAATATATATATCTGTTTGAACAATCTGACTAACTGTATGTTTTGAATCTTCAGTAGTCTTGTTCACAATTTTCAACTTATACTTCTTTCTAATACTGCATGGAATTTCACGTAACACTACTTTTGCTTTTTTAATCCAAATATTTTCATAATCTACTTTTGAAAGAGGAGGAAACACTTTGATTTTGATGCATCTGGCTTGATGTTTCCTACTCTGATTATAATTATCCATATGTTTCTTTGAAATATCTTCAGCATTAGGATTGGCAGTGTCATCCTTGATATTCCATTTAAGTAAAGATTTATTAGTAGCAGTCGTAAATGGCTCTGTAAAAGCAATCCTTTTTGAAGTAACAGGTTTTCTACCTTTTGACATTTGAATTATTTCTGGATTATCCCTTCCTTCATCACATCTTTTACCAGTTTCAGCTGTAGGTACTTTTTTCTTACACTTGACTTTTAGATTGTACATTGATTTATCTGGATTGTTTACAGAAGGTAGCGTAAAACCAACCATGGAAGTTTTGAGTCGTGGATCCCTAATATTTGGAAGGCATTTCTTTGAGATTTCTTCTGAGTTGTCATCCAAATTTGACTTCTTCCATTCAATAACTTTTTTATCTTTTTGGTAATAGTCTCTCTCGTATCCATGTTTAGTGGATTTTGAGATTCTAGACAATCGGAATGGTTTGGTATATTGGTTTTCACATTCAGAGGATTGAGGTATAGTTTTCCGAAAAACGGGTTGGAGGCCAGACAATTGATCAAGATAATTGTGCATATCTTGACTGCTAGATATATAGTTGTTATCATACATCTTTTGGTAGACATGATCACTTGACCAAAATCAAACAAGCCATTGAATGCCTGAAACGACAAAAAAAAAAAAAATCAAAAGCGGCTGATTAACCCTAAAGCAAGAGGATAACAAATCCCTGTTTATACTTGGCAAACTGATCATCACCAGAATTCAATTAAAACATATTTAAAACTTAAACAAGGATGTTAACTACTTTAATTATTTATTCAGGTCTTTCTCATTTACACAAATTTGGTTATAAAAGCAGGGATTGTAAGCTAGCAAACAAAAAGCCACAAAAGCCTTTCTGTCAAGGACTCTAATTGGCTATGCACAGTGGCACACATTCCAATCAAATTGCTGTATTCCATGATACAAGATTAGTGGCTATAGCAGTCTGTCTATAATGGCATAGAATATCAATAATGTCCAACTGATTTTCATGTTCTAGTTTGACAAATAGTTATTGTTTATTGTACTGAAAGTGATAATCCCCATGGCTGTTGGCCATACCATGATGTTCTTGCTTATTTAGCATTTTAAGCCAAGTCATATTTAGTACCAAATAAAGTTAAATGTATGATTATCTATTGAATCCTACCCTGTTTTAACTAAATAGTCAAACTTGTTTAGGCCTATTCTGTGGCTATTAGAATTGTGTAATCCTAGGCCTTCTGACACTCATCAGGTAGGCCAAGTAGGGATTAATATATGATTGAAAAAAAATCTAAAATATTTTTTTTTCCTTTTATTAATTTTTCATAATGTTTTATGTCAATTGACACCCCAGATCTTTAACAGGGCAAAATCTTGGGTGGAAATCATATGATGTGCAATATAAGCTTAGGAAAGCAAGTGATCCTTCAAGCTCATGGAGAGACATAGATTATGAGGTGTGGTTATTGTACATGTTAAATAGCTCAAAACCAACTCAAGCTCCATCATCTTGTCCTGCAAATTTCAATGCAATGAATAAGCTTTGAATGCGATAATAAAGAATCATGTAATAACTCAATGTCATTTGTTTCTTGACTGTCTTCTCTGTAAGTATTGTGCAAAAATAGAGGCCATCAAAATCTCAGTAGTTTTCAAGGGTATGATAACAGGAATGTAAACTGATATGTGTTTAGAGAATGTGCATTGTGCTTTAGTTAAATATATAAGTTCCAGTCTGTAAATTGATTCTACCATTGATATCAATTGAACATGACTGTATAACCCAAGATATAAATATTAAACCTGATGAAGTTTAATGCTTCAAACTGATTCACTGAAATCTCAAATTACTGTTCACAATTGAACACTGCGATTACAACTATAACTCATAAGCTAATATATGAACAATAAATTAAATTAATATTGAGGACAGGAAACAAGATGAAAAATGTTATTGAAATAAAGATAATATTAACTTGAATAAACACAAAATACTGATAGTGAGCTATTATTCAGGAGGAATTTGATATTGTACAGGAAATATGATCATCATAATGTTCAAACAACTATTAAAGGGACAGTCTGATTTATTTCATAGTTTTTTTTAGGTTTTCTACATCACTTTGAGTCATCCATCTATTAGCTTGGAATTTCAACCTCCGGAATTCTTATGTAGTTTTAAAAAAAAATGAAATGACTAACTTTTGTAAAACAAAATATAGTGACTTAGGCGGTAATTCAACAACTGTAATTTTGACGTCTATGTATTCTTCAACGAAACTTATTATATATTAATATCAGTATGTATGATTTGACCTAAATAATTATGTCAAGCTGCCATACCAGCCGCCATTTTGAATTTTCGCTACAATTCTTAAAGCCGAAATTCAGACACTACTGACAGACTGATTTCAATGAAATTTAGCACATAGATACATTGGATCATTATCTACCTTTTCTTGCAAACCGATTTTAAAATATCGTATTTTTTTTCGAATTATTCAAATTTTGATTTTTTTCAAAATTAGGTCGTATAGTATATTCATATCGATAGGTAACTTATTATATATAAATATAAGTATGTAAATTACAATATATTCATATCGATAGGAAACTTATTATATATTAATATCAGTATGTAAGTTATAGTATATTTATATGGATAGGTTACTTTTATATATTAATATCAGTATGTAAGTTATAGTATATTCATATCGATAGGTAACTTATCAATATTAATTCAGATGTAAGTTATAGTATATTTATATGGATAGGTAACTTATTATATATTAATATCAGTATGTAAGTTATAGTATATTCATATCGATAGGTTACTTATTATATATTAATATCAGTATGTAAGCTATAGTATATTCATATCGATAAGTAACTTATATATATTAATATCAGTATGTAAGTTATAGTATATTCATATCGATAAGTAACTTATTATATATTAATATCAGTATGTAAGTTATAGTATATTCATATCGATAGGTTACTTATTATATATTAATATCAGTATGTAAGTTATAGTATATTCATATCGATAAGTAACTTATTATATATTAATATCAGTATGTAAGTTATAGTATATTCATATCGATAGGTTACTTATTATATATTAATATCAGTATGTAAGCTATAGTATAGTCATATCGATAGGTAAGTTATTATATATTAATATCAGTATGTAAGTTATAGTATATTCATATCGATAAGTAACTTATATATTTAATTTTAATATCAGTATGTATGTTATAGTATATTCATATCGATAAGTAACTTATTATATCAACTAGTGTCCAAAAGAAACGATACCACCTGTTTGCAACAACATTTAAGAAAAACTAAAAAATTCAGAAATTTAGGATTGGTGTAATGCTTTTGAAAAATCTTTTATCAACATCTGTGCAGAAATACAATTCAATAAAATCTGTACAATCAATATGACAAGCCTTTAAAGATGGGTGTCAGCCGTTTGATACAGTTTATATGCACATACAGATTGAGAGGGAAATGTCACTTTCACGAAATTTGTAATTTTCTCTGAAGTGATCGAGTCTTCCCAGAATTTTTGATTGACTATGCTGTGTTCGTGATGTGCAATACATATTACCATGTTTTCATAATAAAAATTCACTTGGTAAATAAAAGAATTGAAAAAACATTGGTATCGTTTCTTTTGGTCATTAGTTTATTAATATCAGTATGTAAGTTATAGTATATTCAGTATGTAAGTTATAGTATATTTGTATGGATAGCATAGGTAACTAATTATATATTAATATCAGTATGTAAGCTATAGTATATTCATATCGATAAGTAACTTATTATATATTAATATCACTATGTAAGTTACAGTATATTCATATCGATAGGTAACTTATTATATATTAATATCAGTATGTAAGTTATAGTAACATAACTTATTATATATTAATATCAGTATGTAAGTTATAGTATATGTATATCGATAGGTAACTTATTATATATTAATATCAGTATGTAAGTTATAGTATATTTATATGGATAGGTAACTTATTATATATTAATATCAGTATGTAAGTTATAGTATATTCATATCGATAGGTAACTTATATTATATTAATATCAGTATGTAAGTTATAGTATATTCATATCGATAGGTAACTTATTAGATGATTAGAAAACGAAAATTTCACATAAACATTAAGTTTTCTCAACAGTCTGTTTCGTAGTAGATTTGCTACCACTCGTCAGGAGAACAAGACGGTTTGGTTTGAAATATTGCTATGCATGCACGTGGGCACAGTAACTACACAAGGTGAATTAGACGTCATTTTGTAGGAGAAATTTGCGTGAATGGCGACACGTGCTGATTAGCTCCGAATGCTTGTTTAAGGTTGATTTTTCAGGGTGACAAATGATGAAAAACTTTTCCAGGGTACAAAGGTTACATCTTTTTGATATATTTGAGTATGATGATGAGCGTCCTAGAATTTTCCACTTTATCTTATAGTCTTCGTTGTTTTTTTTCAAAGTCCAAATAAATTTACTGAGTTCGGTGCTGTTTTTTAATCTCTTATCTCGAAAAGATTGGCGATGGTTAGCGTATCTCGATTTAAATTCAGTATCTGTTAGTCCGACGTAGGTTTCTTGTTTATTATTTGCACTGACTGTGGCCTGGTAAACAATGCTGCAGGCCCGACATTCACCATTTAGTGGACAGTCTTGCTTCTGATGGCAGTTGCATGGTTTATTATCATTTACTTTACGGATCGTTCTGGTCGCAGCATTATGTGAGTCTATCAGGTTTAACTTATTATTGAATATAACTTATTATATATTAATATCAGTATGTAAGTTATAGTATATTCATATCGATAGGTTACTTATTATATATTAATATCAGTATGTAAGTTATAGTATATTCAAATCGATAGGTAACTTATTATATATTAATATCAGTATGTAAGTTATAGTATATTCATATCGATAGGTAACTTATTATATATTAATATCAGTATGTAAGTTATAGTATATTCATATCGATAGGTAACTTATTATATATTAATATCAGTATGTAAGTTAAAGTATATTCATATCGATAGGTTCTTCCCGAATTGCAGTCTCCAACTTAATGCAACGTTACAAACAGACGAGGCAGACCTCGGATCGACCAAGTACATTAAGACCAAGGTCAACAACACCCACGGAAATTGATATCCAAACACCCTCGATCTTTGAAATCGCCTCCTGAAAGTGATGTTATCGGTCGATTTTATTGGCTCGATGTGTACAACATTGGCAATGTTGTAATTGGCAAGTGTCATGTTCACCGACAAAGATCGCCTCTGCATGTTCAAGGCTGAAGAACAACAACGCATATATCGCCAAAGAGGTGAATGAACAGCAGCTTGTTGAATTCAGGAAGTGGCTACACATTCAACATGACATCATCAGACAACTGACTTTTTCAGTGCGTAAGGCCATACAAGCTACTAATGTTTCAGTGCTATAGAGCTTGGAAGACTTTTATTGTGCATCAACTGTTTTATAAGTAGGTTGCACCTTTTGCATCCCTACTGTTATGCCAGCTCCTGTGACAGCAATATTGCATACCTTGAAATTGAGATTTTCTGCTTGCATTACCATAAAACATTCATATAGCCATAAAATTTTATTCATACATTTGTTTTTGATGGTTTTTATTCTAGAGCGTCTTTAATCTAGTTTGAGGTTTCTTATGGAAATGAGTTAATTCAAATAAATATTAGACAATAACTAAAAAAAATATATTTTGGACTTTGTAAATACTTGTGAAAATAGGGTTGTTAATGTTGTAATAGCTATCTGTTATCAGGTGTTATCATGATTCTGATTACACTCCTGTTATCATTTTTATCATCATATCTATGTAGATAAATTAATATATATGTCATCTATAACTTATCTATGTAATGAAGAGTCTGTTTCTCCTGACAATATCAAATAGTGAATGAAATCAAATAATGGGAACTCATCTGCACCCATTACATGTTTGATGTTTGAAAACCCTATGTTGTTAGCTTTTTTGAATTCTTACTGGTAATCCCTTAATTAACTAAATTTTAATTGGATGATAGTGTTCAGAGTCTCATTGACTAAAGATGATTGTTCAGTAATTTAAATTATAATTATTTTTTTTAACATCACTGAACCAAACTTGATGTCCAGCTGTCTGTCGGTCATGATCGGCACATGTGGCCAACCAACAGCCCGGATAAAATATATTATTATTTTAATTTACGGGCTCTGATACTTCGCGTATGGCTCACAAGTCACGAGTTGAGAAACGCTCCTTTATTTTATATATTACACCTTTTATATTTGGAGTAGAAATGACCTAAGAAGTGATGTTACGTTATCTACTTTCTAGCCAGCCTAGTTAATATGTCTATCTATCAGAGTGACAATCTTGGAAACCTGGTTGTACACTGCTGTGAGTTAATTCATCATATTTAATTTACCTCAGAAACAGTATGTTGTAACTTCTGAATAACTACTTTCTTCAATATTATTCAATCTGTAATATAAAGTTTATTAAATACCATTAAAAATAGTGACTAAACAAATAGAAGAAAATAAGAAGATTATAAAAAATATGTCGCAACATAAACAAAAGATAGATAGATAAACATCAAAATATACCTACTTGCAGTATTGATTTAAATAAAAAATATATTGAACTACAATTAAAATAACCAGTATGAAATATTCAACCTCCAGTCATACCCTTCTTTGAATTTTCTATGGTATATGAACAATATTACTAACTTGCGTCATGTTAAGTGTTCATGAGATAAAAATTTGGCAATATATTATCATATAAATATGTTTTAAATTATTTCATTTTAAATATAGCTCAACACATAGGTGATAAAAAAAAATATAAAAACATCTTTTAAATCCTTCTAGAATTGTGAGTGTTTGTGAAGACATGGTGATTCTGATCCATGTTAGGGAGATTGGGCTTCTTCACAGATCTAACTTTTTTTATTAAAGCACATTCACTTGAAATAATGAAAAATAATACATATATACATATAGGGCTGAGTACAGCACTATGCTTAGCCTCAACATTTTGATTTATAGCTTTTAGATCCGTTTAATTTTGATTGATTATTAGCCTACTTACTTTTTGAGACATTACTTGCAAAAAATAACATTTCTTCAAATCAAACTGAGTACACAATGATCTTATTAAATAAGCCAGTTTGTCTTGAAAGGACAGTTCTTTCAGATTCATAACTCAAAAAAGGGCCTTGATCTTTTGGGGGTCATAGAACATTAACCTTGGCTATCTATATTTTCAAAGATACAACATGTCATAACTTTAGACAATTTAGGCATGTGATCTAATTAAGCTACAAAGTTAATTTTTCCTGCAAATTGTCAGATTAGCAAAGTGTGGTTCTAGTCAATTTTTTTAACAAATTGTACTTACAAATTTCAAAAATATCTCCATTTATAGCTGTGAATTCGCAAGTTTCAAAACTGATTGAATTTTTATCCTATCTTCATTATAACTATAATATTTCTAAAGGCTTAGCAGATGATACAATTCAGTTACACAACACCTTTTATTCCGTCTAATAATTAGCTTTTTCTTTCTATTTTTTTCACAAATCTCGTTTATGCATATTATTTCATATATTAATTTATAGATTTTAATTTACACATTATAATTCTGTTTGAGTTTTTTCTCTAAGTTAATTAAAAGTTGAACAATAGTCTGCAACAATATCTAAGATCATCTATATTCAATTATTCATATCACGGAAAGTTAAATGTCGACAATTTAAATAAAGGAATAGTTAGTAATTTGATTTCAAACATATTACAATGTTGTATGTGATATGATACTTAAAACTAAAACTAAAATCAAAAACCAAAAGATTAAAAATATTCGCAGAACACTGGACAAAAGGTATTAGGAGTATAAAAGGCCTTAAAGATATGGGGCAGATGTCGAATGATGTAGCCTACTCAGTTCTAGTCTATACTTGATGTTTGACAGGGCCTACCGTTATTTTCAATCTATCATTTTAGACAGACAAACAGACAGGTCAAATCAGTAGGCCTGATGACTATACATGCTTCATCACTAAAATACAATTAAATGCAGACTAAGTGAAATATTGAAATTTAAAATTATAACATTAACATATCTATAGTCAATGACTCATTAAAGATACAAAACCTAGTAACCTAACTACTAGAAACTGTTTTAAAATTAATCAATAATAACAACTTTCTGTTAAATATTAATAATGCTTATTATAAACCTCTAGTGACATCATCCCATTGTTCGGGTGGAATTTTATATTCTATAAAATCCTTTTTATCTAAAATTTCAAGATACTACTTTCAACTCTAGAAGGCTTATCAAATATATCTAGCACAATAAGCCACACTTGTTGCACCCTTTTGCCAAATGACATCTGTAACTTAATTAAGATTATAATAACAAAGAATAAAAGGATAACATTCTCAGGCACTAATTAATGATTGAAGCACTACAAAGGTGGAGGGTGATAAAGGATAATTAATATAACAAGAAACACAAGGAAATAAATTATGGTATAACACACTTCTTTAATAACAAGGTACATAACATGAGAATATATAGCACAGCAAAGGGAAACCATGAAGTAGTAAACATAACAATAACATGATAATAACATGATATAGCACAGCAAGGGGAAACCATGAAGTAGTAAACATAAGAATAACATGATATAGCACAGCAAGGGGAAACCATGAAGTAGTAAACATAAGAATAACATGATAATCACATGATATAGCACAGCAAGGGGAAACCATGAAGTAGTAAACATAACAATAACATGATAATAGAAGGATAAAAGAAAAATAAGGTTGATCTAACGATAAGGAGGGGGGAGGGGGTGTAATTATAGGTCATCCCACAAGTAAGACAAGCTTATTGATTGACTGACAGATGATTAAGGACATGATTTAAGCCCCTGACTTCATTATCATTTATTGAAAAACCCAGTATATGGAGTTTGTAAATCAGCTAAAAGCACTTTCTCTTCAGTTTTTATACACCCACAAATTTATTTGGGGCACATATTGTAATCACCCCATCAGTCCATTCACATTTGTTTGTGCTCACTCTAAGGCTACAATTCTTTACGGATTCTTTTGATTTTTATATTGTGGGTCAGTGTCATTATGAAGATGATCCCTATCGATTTTGGTGATGATCCGTTTCACCGAAATATTGTGTCTGACTTTGCGTTTTTCGTCCTATTACTGATAGGGTGCTTCTCGTGCTCACTCTAAGGCTACAATTCTTTATGGATTCTTTTAATTTTTATTTTGCGGAACAGTATCTTTTTTTTTATTATTCACAAATTACAAATTATACATACATCTATAAAGACGATGGTTTCAGAAACAAGTCGAGACTTATATTAATCTGTTTCCATTTACTGGTAATACAATTACAATTCATTAATACAATATTATATACAATGTCTTTGAAATTATGTGTAAGTGTTGTGCAGTCCTGTTTTGTTATAGTCTAAATCTACAGATGACGTGATTTTTCCAAAATAATGTTCTTGGGAGATCTAAAGGTGCAATTAAAGGTGGTATGGTTGTATATTGGTTGGAAAGTTTTGCTCATCGAGGTCTCGACAGTTATCAAAAAAAAAAAAAAAAAAAAAAAAAAAGCAGGACAGTCGATATCAATGAACAATAAAGACAAGATAAGAATGTTAGATCAGATCAGGTAAGCCTCAGTTTGACGGACGATTTGTATCAGGTAACCTTCAATAGGTCGAACGATAGATAAGGTAGCCCTCAAAAGAACAAACAATAGATCAGGTAAGCCTCAATAGGACGAACAATAATAGATCAGGTGAGCCCCAATAGGACGAACGATGGGTCAGGTAAGACTAAATGGAACGAACGGTTAGTTCGGTTTTCACCCTGAAGTGGCAAAAGTAAGTAATTAAAACGACTATGCTTTAAAACGATGTGTTAGTTTGATATATTCATGGACAATGCTGACTATAGTGGTGTTCTCATCAGGACTAAGATCCGGGGATCCATGTAGAAGTAACTTGATATCTAGAAGATAAATGGGGAGAGTATGAAGAGTCTTGGAACGTTGAACGAGGACAGTAAAGAAGGAAGTGCTCAGCATTTTCGAAAGAGTGGCCACATGGACATGATGCATCATCAGTAAGGTGTCGAGCAAACATGTGCGAGTGGAGTTCACTCATACTGTTCCTAATTCTACAGTGAGTTATTTCTGATGCTCGATCACCATGATAAAAGTGGGATCTGAATATCTTCAATTTTTAGCTGTTGTTTAAATTAGTGAATAGATGTAGCTCCTTTGATGTTCCATTAGTACATTCCAACAGTATCATTAGAAAACCAGATTTTTCTCTAACTTATTGTGTCTGACTTAGCATTTTTTTCCATTAGCCGTAGAGTGCAACTTGTGCTCACTCTACTGGCAACAGTTCTCTATGGATTCTTTTGATTTTTATTTTGTAGGTTATTGTCAATATGTAGATGATTCTTATTGATTTTCAAAATGATCTGATAATTTTTCACTGATATATTGTGTCCAGCTTATATTCGCGTTTTCATAGTGCAACTCTGCTCACTCTACAGACAACAAGTGATTCTTTTGATTTTTATTTTGTCTGCTTAAAATTCTCTATAGAGTAAACATGAACCGAGTGTGAATTGACACGGACGATGATTTGAACTTGCAATTAAAGCTGCTGGTTCTGCTTTTGTCACCTTGCTTTGTAAGGCTATCTTTATGATATGATATGATATGCAAAACCCTTTCCTTCTAAATATCCCTATAAGAATGTGGGATCTAAATAAAAACCCTCTGCCATGTTTTATACTATATTTGTTGTATTCTAATCATTATGAAACATACAATGTTTTGAGGTTATATGTAAATAGTAAAACTTGATTTCTTATATAACCCATGAATCCAATTTTGATCAGGATAGCACTGTGGTAGATTTAAAACATAACACCCATTCTAAATTAACATGAAGATAATATTTCATAATCTTAATGAACATCAATTCAATACTATTCATTCTAAATTAACATATAGAAATAAATACCAAACTAACCAATAATTTATAGACAATATCACCCACACTTCACTAATATATAGACATTATCACCCACTCTACCTTACATACAACAATATAACCTACTCTACAACACCATACATACAATATCACCCACTCTTACTTACCATACATACAACAATATAACCTACTCTACAACACCATACATACAATATCACCCACTCTTACTTACCATACATACAACAATATAACCTACTCTACAAAACCATACATACAATATCACCCACTCTTACTTACCACACATACAACAATATAACCTACTTTACAACACCATACATACAATATCACCCACTCTTACTTACCATACATACAACAATATAACCTACTCTACAACACCATACATACAATATCACCCACTCTTACTTACCATACATACTACAATATAACCTACTCTACAACACCATACATACAATATCACCCACTCTTACTTACCATACATACAACAATATAACCTACTCTACAACACCATACATACAATATCACCCACTCTTACTTACCATACATACAACAATATAACCTACTCTACAACGCCATACATACAATATCACCCACTCTTACTTACCATACATACAACAATATAACCCACCCCTACAACCCCCCATTACATCCAAAAATTTTCCAACCCACTCTTACTTACCATGCATACAACAATATAACCCACTCTACAACACCATACATACACTATCACCCACTCTTCAACACTCTACATTAACATACAGACACTATCACCCATTCTACATTAACCTACAGACACTATCACCCATTCTACATAAACATACAGACACTATCACACACACTACATTAACATACAGACACTATCACCCATTCTACATTGACATACAGACACTATCACACATTCTACATTAACATACAGACACTATCACCCATTCTACATTGACATACAGACACTATCACCCATTCTACATTAACATACAGACACTATCACCCATTCTACATTAACATACAGACACTATCACCCATTCTACATTAACATACAGACACTATCACCCATTCTACATTAACATACAGACACTATCACACACACTACATTAACATAGACACTATCACCCACACTACATTAAAAAAACAGACACTATCACCCACTTTCATTAACATACAACACTATCACACACACTACGTTAACATACAGACACTATCACCCACACTACATTAACATACACACACTATCACCCACACTACATTAACATACAGACACTATTACCCATTCTACATAAACATACAGACACTATTACCCACTCTTCATTAACATACAGACACTATCACCCATTCTACATAAACATACAGACACTATCACCCACACTACATTAACATACAGACACTATCACCCACACTACGTTAACATACAGACACTATCACACACACTACGTTAACATACAGACACTATCACCCACACTACATTAACATACAGACACTATTACCCACACTACATTAACATACAGACACTATTACCCATTCTACATAAACATACAGACACTATCACCCACACTACATTAACATACAGACACTATCACCCACACTACGTTAACATACAGACACTATCACACACACTACGTTAACATACAGACACTATCACCCAAACTACATTAACATACAGACACTATTACCCACACTACATTAACATACAGACACTATCACCCATTCTACATTGACATACAGACACTATCACCCATTCTACATTAACATACAGACACTATCACCCATTCTACATTAACATACAGACACTATCACCCATTCTACATTAACATACAGACACTATCACACATTCTACATTAACATACAGACACTAGCAAGTTTCACCTAGATGGACTAAAATATTCTTCTGATTGTAAAAAATTCAAAATTGTTCACAATCTCATCAATATGTACATATTTACCAAGTTTCATTAACATCCACATATACACTGTTCATCCAAATTTTATCTTGACCAAGATCTCAATATATACATGCAGTCATTGTGGATAACAATTGGAGCCTCTATTATTTTAAGACAAAAGCAGAAAAACAGACAAACAAGTCTGTTTCTGGTCCACTTAAAAGTAATAAAAGACGTTCAGTCAACAAAGGTAAAAGTTAGTCAACTAGAACAGTTTGAATAATATAAGGTAATTGGAATATGATGCTTGGAGTTAGATTACTAGATAAAATTAAATGTTTATTAAGCCACAGTATACAATCATATAGATATACTCTAGCTGTTAGACAGAAGTGTAACTTTAATTGATAATTAGACCAGTTTTCAATAAGGCAATGCATCAATGCATAAAGCACACCTGTAAAACCAGGTAAAATTATGCACTGAGAACCATACAGATCTGAGAATTGAATTCAAATAAATTCCAAATATAGATCATTTGTGTCCATAACAACAGGATGATTACAATATAACACTTTTACATATGAAAGACATGATACAGTTGTACAACAATTCAGTGGCGCCATCGAGAGCCAGATAATAATGTACATGTTTTGAAGATTGTTATAAATTTGAGACAAAAATCATAAAAATATGCAATTGGTCGGGTATTGTTGATTTTATCAAAATTAAATTGATTTTTTTTGTTTAATCTTAAAAAGAACATTATGTTGGTTGTCTGGTGCTTGCATAGTACAACAGAATTCACTTCTGGAAAAAGTGCATTAAAATAACCAATAACGGGCCTATCTGAACATAAATACTCCACAGAATGGGGAATTCATCAACTAAAAGACAATCCACATGTTTTAGTAGGACTGCTAGAATAGTCTGTGACCTACAGATGGTTTTTCGTTGGTTGAATAGAAACAGTAACACCTTCACTGTTGACATAATATGAACAATATATTTAGCAGATTTTATATTTCTATTTTTAATGTTTTAAACAAAATGTTTTTTTTGACAAATTTGGTATGAAGCATTTGCCTAGTTTGCCATGCTGTTGTTGCTGCCCTGAACAATATGTCTGCCACGTTTATCAGTATATGTTACTTGAACATTCAATATGTAGGCCAAAAAAGACAGCATCTGGTTACTTTTTTAACACATAGAAATTTGTTATGTATCTTACCATAGTATTGATCCATTTCAATCTAGTACATCAATGATTTATAGATAATTAAATAAATTCAAATAGTTCTTGTTATTAGGTAGCATATTCTTCTTATTCACTTCTCTAACCTCTGTATTATTGGGTAAGTGAATATGTATTAGGTGTTATATGAGAGCACTGGCCTGGGTCACAAGCAAAATTATAATATAGATTTCTGTACGATAACTAAGTATTCCTAGAATTATCACTTCTTTAAACAAATGAATCAAATATACAATGCAAATTGCTTCAGGTACAAGAATATTACTAATATTTTGATATATTTTGATTTTTCTGAGTAACTCTACGAATAAAAGATACCCGATCCAAGAGCACCTAACCTTCCGGCGAGTTATTTTATTTTTTTCTAATTTCAGATCAGAAGAGAAGAAAATCATCCAACAGATCCAGATCCCAATTTCTCAATAAAATATTTGTTCCACCCTAGGCCTGTACATTTGGGAGATTCAATCCCTCCCTTCCCCGAAATCTAATACTGTCCGTGCCAGGCCAGACCAGACCAGATAATTTATTTTGACTTGGGATTCCTTGTATTATATCATCCTCTTTATGTATTTTTCACGCTTTTAATTTTTATTTGAGTTTTGTATATATTGTATATGTATTGATTATGAAATTTGTTTCTCTGTGCATGTAACAAACTTCCGCCCTAAAAATTTGCATTAGTCCCCATTATATTATTATTTGATCACTTTTTTCATTGTTATAGTTTGTATTTTCTTTGTTGTAAATTGTACTCTGAGATAACCTAATCCATCTTAATTACTAATCAGATATAATCAAAAGTTATAATTAGTTCTCATTAATCCAATCTATAATTTATTTCTTTATTCTTTTATTTTTTATGTTTTTCTTATACATGTATGTAAATTAAACTCTTAGTACCCCAATCCTGGTACTAGGTATAATCAAAATTTATCCTTTAAATCCAATTTTTAATTCAATCACTAAATCCTCATTTGATCAAACATATGACATTATTCACTCAATTAATTAACAATTATCTCAAATAGTATAAATCACCATCAAAATTTTTATCTTTACTGTTTCTCGACACTTGATAAAGAATAATATTTCGAAAACCGGTTCGTGTCATTTATGTAAGTTTTTGTTTTGCCTTTCCACATTATTGTTAGTGTTATTTAATTAATATATATTTTTGCATTTTTCACTTATATTTTCATCTTACTTTATTTCCAACACCCAATTCGTCTTCTTTTGCATACCTGATTTCTACATTTTACGCTAGCATATTAAAATTTCACAAATATTTAAATACAACTGAACATTCCCCGTCTAACCTAGACTTATTTTCATTATGCTCCGCAACTTTGACAACCACTGGCAAGAAGCCAGACATCGCAACACTTATCGCCATCCAAACCAACATCACGAACCCTATAACGGCCCAGTATTCCATCGACCTCTACCATCTACCAATCGCCGACCACCAACCAATCAAGCCATTTATATCCCACCCCACCAATGATGTACCCACAACACTGCCTATTCATCCAGAGATAACCATCGACCTGTCCACAACACAGCCTACCCATCCAAAAATAACCACCGGTCTCACCAATAGCAGAAACGCACACCAAACCCACAGACGCCAACCAGTTCCCACTCATAAGGAGGAAGAACCATTTGTTAAGATATTCTTCCAGGTTTTGCAGTGTCTTCACCATTTGGCAATCCTTACCCTCCAACAGCAAGGTCAACCTGCGTTCACCTTCAAGCGCAAAGTCTCTGAGTTGGATTGTTTTATTCGTCCAGCTATGAAAACGTCAGCTGTTGACGCCAATATTAGATCACTCAACCGGACATGGCTCTCTAAGGTAACGCAGACCCTGATCGACCATTACCAAGCAATCCTGCAGGAGAAACTCACCTTCATCCGAACCAAGTCTTTATCACAACCAGCCATCGACCACATTATTTCCCATGCCCTCACATGGGCCCGTCGATCCTATGGGAAACGTCTAACTCAACCTGTGATTGCCAAATTCTACCAAACGATCAACGAAACCAAAACCAGAGTAACCATATCCTTACCAACTGAAATGGAGATTGATCCACAAACACCTGCACCAACAAGAGTCACCACCATGTGTCACCTAAACCAGCCCGCAGTTCACCATCCCCTAGTCCAGCAGATTTGGGTAAACGTTCTCGTAGAGAAGGTACCCCCCTTCTCTTTTCCCTTTCAGATTCCTCGCCTACACCATCTGAATCTTCACCACGTGACCCAGGTTCGGTCGACCTTTCTTCCTTCTGTAAGTTTTTGGATCAACAAACCACCCCGAATTCTCCAACCAGGTCGAGTCGTGTGCCCAGACCATCTCCACCACGAACCAGATCTCAGTCCGTACCCAATGGCACATTTGTAACAAATACAAATCCAGTACCTATCACCCTGTCGACAACCATTATATCCGCTACCAAACCCTTTTATCACCAAACCAAGGACAAGTTATAATGGAATCTACCTGCTCTACAGAAATCTGCTTTAATTATTGGGTCCTCAAACCTCAACCGAATTATCAAAACAGTCCAGACACCGAAATACACGCGTATCCTGGTGCCCAAATCCACCATCCAGTCCATCCTTGAATCTTACGACCATGATCATAAACCGGCTACGATCATTCTGCATGTAGGCCTCAACAATCGTGACCAGTTAGCCAAAACCTCATTTAACCAAGCCCAGAAATTAATTTCCACAGCCAACCAAACCTTTCCTAGCTCCAAGATCATCTTCACATGTATACCTATCTCTAATAAAATCTCTAAGAAAGCCCAGCAGAATCTTAAGACATTCAACGATATGATGATGAACTCCGACACTGAGAACGCAATAATCCTGTCACCCTACGAAGAAGAACTCGAACCAGTTGATAATCTTCATTGGTCTTTGGAAACAGCCAACAATATATACCTGTTTTGGATACACCAGCTTCAAGCACCGGGTAAGTCTTTAAACTAATTACTGGGGATAAAAATATTGAGAGGCTGCCGCTAGGCCAAACCGTCGTTAACTTAAGCCGAAAAATTCTCACACCCCTCCAGCATTCAATCTTAGACCGTGGACTTAAATTTATTCCGACTTCTAATTACCTAACCTTGATTATCTTCAACCGTACTTAAAAAAGACAATAGCATTGTAATTAAAAAGAGTGACAAAGGTTCATGTTGCGTTATATTAAATAGGGAAGATTATATTGCAGAAGCAGAGCATCAATTAAATAATCCTAAACACTATGCAATTTTACCGGAGCCGATTTTTAAAGAAACTGCTAATATGATAAACAATATTCTTGCCGACTTAGTTCAAACAAGTCATTTAAAACAGAAACAATATGACTATCTTGCCAAACCTGATTGCCGCGAGAGACACTTATACACTTTGCCGAAAATTCATAAGAATCCTACCAAGGATTGGTTCATGCCTAATAGAATCCCTAAAGGCCGCCCGATTATCTCTGACTGTGGTAGTGAGTCTTATGCAGTGTCAGAATACATCGATCATTTCTTACTACCACTAGCATGTCAACATCGAGCCTACCTGAAGGACACAACTGACTTTGTCAATAAAATAAAAAACCTCAAAGTCCCTTCAAATGCTATTCTAATTTCAATAGACGTAACTTCTATGTACACCAATATCGACAACACTACTGGCCTAATGGCAGTTCGCAAAGCTTTTGATAGAAACCAAGATCCAGACATACCTGACGATGCAATACTACGGCTTTTAGAGATTTGTCTTAGTCGCAATGATTTCACATTTAATGGTAAAACATATCTACAAACCTCAGGTACAGCCATGGGCAAACGATTCGCCCCTTCATACACAAACCTTTTCATGGCAGAGTGGGAACGTGAGGTATTACCCCTTTGTCCATTTGACCCACTTTTCTATGGACGCTTCTTAGATGACATTTTCATGGTTTGGACTTACTCCATAGAACAATTTTGGCAATTTTTTGAAATCCTCAACAACCACCACCCGTCGATCAAACTAACGGCCAAACTTACGATTTCACCGAATTTGCACAAGGTCTTCTGATTTCAACCAAGCCTGTACGATTGTTTTCTCAAAACTGAAAGAGCATGGATACTCTAAACGATTTTTAAGAAACATAAAAAATTCCACATTAGCACAGTTAGCAGCTAAAAATAGAGTTTATGCCGAGGTGCCTCCAGGTTTAAGGAGTGCCCCATGTATGTCAACCAGAAGCAAAACATGTCCCTTTATATCAGAAACTCATTATTTTCTAAGTAACTCTACGAATAAAAGATACCCGATCCAAGAGCACCTAACATGTGAAAACTCGAATGTAATATACTTAATTTCATGTAAAAAATGTCCCAAACAATATATCTGGGAAACAAAGAACAAATTACGCACTCGTTTTAATGCTCACAGATCAGATATTAAATTAAAAAAAGACAAGCCTGTTTCTAATCATTTCAATCTTGACGACCATTCACTTGACGATCTCACCCTAACCCCAATTGAGCGCATAGAAATTGACTTGCCCGAAGATGAAACTACCAAATTCCGTCAATCAAGAGAAGCCCATTGGATTGAGACATTGAATACAGCAAGACCCATAGGACTTAATATTCACCACAGTGTAGGCATAGCACCCTTTGTAGTTCCATTTAATACAACCAGGAATAAAGCAAGTAAGATAGTTCAAACCCATTATAAGAGTCTTCAAGAGAAATTTCCTCATGTCTATAAACAGAAAATAATAGTGGCATATTCAAAAAATCAGAACTTAAATGACAAACTTGTTCATATCAAACTAAAAACAATCTGTACTTAATAGGTACTATACTTCTCGCCCTTCGGGTGAGTTATTTTATTTTTTTCTAATTTCAGATCAGAAGAGAAGAAAATCATCCAACAGATCCAGATCCCAATTTCTCAATAAAATATTTGTTCCACCCTAGGCCTGTACATTTGGGAGATTCAATCCCTCCCTTCCCCGAAATCTAATTATAAAATCAACACATAAGGCATAAGGCCTACCCTATGATCTCTGCTAACAGGGTCAGAGAACTTTCCTCATGCTTAGTCATAAATATAACATAAATGCAGATTTGCATTTGTCAGCATTATTTCCCTTAATGTCTTCATAGGCCTAGCAAATTCAATTTCTTAATATATGTAGATAACAGACGGTGACTATAAAATGATCTCGCCAACTTGACAATGAATTATATTCAACGTATTCAACAATATATGCAAACCATATTAATGATATTCAAATGATGAAATTCAAATCATAACAGCTCAACCAAAAATAACCCATATATGCTTTCAGTATAACATGCTCTATTGCATTCTATGTTTAATGCATTGTAGAGTTAAGTGGCTTAAAACTGTAAACTGCTTCCCAAAGGAAATTTGCTAAGTCAAGGGCAATAACTAAAAATCTGTGGCATTGTTAGTCACTTGAAGGTGGTTGATTGGTCGAGCCATAGAGTCTAGGATTCTAGAGTAGGCGATTGAGTAATAGATATTCAATAGTTGGTAACATTTATTTGATAATGTTTGCCATTGAATGTATTCATTATGTTTTTTATAATACAAATAATTGTGTATTAATATTGTACTTATTATTAATAAAATATTGTTTAAATCAATTGTGTTGAATTCATGTTATCCTTTTAGACTCCTCCTGAGACCACTGACCAGCATCTTGTTTGAAAAAGACTCCTTATAAGCATGTAGCCCAGTCACCAGGACTGAATTACTACTGAGGCTCTTATTTATTTGTTCCAGGTTCACCCCACCCCCTTCCCTAATTGAAATGGGTTCTTAATTCTCACTAGCCGGGGCCCCAGCCCCTGTGGACCTGATTCATTAGAAAGTAGAACAAGAGTTTCAGACAAGTCTGTAATCCTCAGTTCCATATACAATATATTATCCTTCTCACATGACCGCCTCTATTACGACGACACTTTCAATAAGTGACCACAATAAAGTCCCTCCTACGAGTTTTCAATGTATTTAACAACTGATAAGCGACCACCTTCATTAGGTGACCAGCGACCATGTATTTACACTACCAAGTAATGAAAATGACTCAATTAAGTGACAATGACACTTCTGATTATCAACCTCTAAACAAAGATTGCGTTCACGCGTCTGTGATATTCAATGAGATTATCTATTGGTAATTAGATAATCTTCTACAGATTAATTTTATTGCTTGTTGCTGATTAATATTTATACATCACCTCTTATGGGGATTATTATAAAGTACTGTAGGCCTAAAGGCTTCAAGTTTTTGTTTAGAAAAAATAAGGCTACCGTTTTATTTTTTAGAAAGCGAAAGAAGAGTACACCGGATGTCATAAAAAAATTAATGAGTGACATGGAAAAAAAATTATTGATTGTAAAATACAGGTAAAGAATGATATTTCATTGATTAACGGTTAAGAATTTTGATAGTGAAAAGAATAGTTCCTGTGAAAACTTTGGCATTGAAGAAATTGGGTCTCCTGTCAGTTCTGTAGCATACAAAAGCCAACTACTCACGTATGAGTAAAAGTAAGATCCCATCATTTCTAAAATGTCAAGACAAAATGGTCTTGCAGTTCATAAGAGACCACCTTCATTCAGCCACCATTTTGAATATACCCTTGAGAGGTCTCTGAATACAGGTTCTATTTTAGTTCCAAACCACTGGGTCCCTTATGCTACAACAAAATAAAGGGACGCAAAATACAGTTTTGAGCCTGTCAGTGAAACTTGAGCTGAAACCAATGGTTAAATCATGATCAAACAGGAAATGATTATTATGTAAAAAATAGTAATGTGTGTTTTCAAAAGATTTACACAGGCTATTTCAAATTCCTTAAAATAGTATGCTTACCCCTTAGAAAAATACACTCTGGTTATAGTGTCAACGATAAATGCTTGTTTACAGCATCTACACAACTAATAAAAAGTCAGGAAACAACACCAGGAAACTCTCAATGACATACCCTTCCTAACTGTTCATTTTACCATTTGTCATGTGACTTAGTCAGACATCTTCATAATCAAGTTTCATAAAGCTAAATGTGTCAAACAAGCTCGTCCAAGCATATGTATACCCACTATCTTACAAGCAGAGCATCATAGTCATAACTATAAAGAAATACTTTGAGAAAGTTTAGACTTTAGTGTTCAGCTGTTTCCATTTTGAATTTAATTAAGCTTATGTGATTCAATTAATTAAATCAAATTATATATGCATATACGTGTCTCAAAAATTTATCCATAGATATACCTTTATAATGCTATTGCCTGAGCACCATATATTAATATCCTTATTTAACTAACAAAAAATATATATCTCACCTTAATGTTTAGCTGTATCTTCATTCAATTAATTAGGATAAATGATGCAATCCATCACTTAAAATCACTCCTTTCAATACTCAGTGGATTCAATATCTGCAAAACAATTTCACCACCATTTATTACAAATTATAGTCAATATCAATTAGTAAATAAGCACAAATCGAACAATAGTAGGTTATAGTATATGGTATTTTTTTTAAACTGATAAATAACCATAACAAAGGCAGTATAGACTGTATTCCACGTTAGACTTTATGATTGGTAGGCTATTAATGGTTTAATATTGATTCTTACAACTAAGTATCAGATGACTTTTTATCTAGTCAAATAAATCAAGAACATATCAACACATTGCCTTTATATGTAGTTAAAATATTAGGAAATTGAATAGGATAATGTTGTGATATGAACATATTTGGACCCTTGCCAAAATTTAATTAAAGTGAACATATCCCTATCAGATATATTTTTTGAAAGTTTATATTGAAAATTTACAAATTTGATTAAAATTTTACTAGATAAATTTTCAATCCTAAAGTTTCCCCCATAACAAAAGTGTTAAGCGTTAATACAGGAAATTTATAATATTATAACTTGTCTTGCCTTCCTCATAGTTTTCCTGTACATAAATGATTAAAATATGCATAATTCAAATATTTGCATTCAAACATAGATATTAAACTAGAGGCAAAGTTAAATCCAAAATTATAAGTGAGTATGAAAGATGAACATTTTATGATTTTCTTCGTGGGAATCCAGCTTTATTAGAAACTGGTATTGTAATGCTTAGCTGGTTTTGTAGCTAGTATAAAGGAAAGTGATTCACTGAGCTATTCAATGTTGGCTAGGTTGTCAAGCGACACACACAATCTATTGAAGAATGCACTGTTTCTATTGAATAACTCAATAACTGTAAATTCAATCTCATTATGTTAATTTCTCAGGACAGTCATATTCTGTATAATGCACATTTTAATACAATATATTCATGTCTTAACTATAAATAGATGGTGTAACTGTTTACGTGGCATTATCTGCTATTACTGTTAGCATAAAATTATAATACAATGAACAACCTGTTTACCTGTCTTCCCTACAACAGAAATCAATAATTTGACTCATCCTATAGAAAATACATCTGTGATTTTATTGATTTCTACCAATTTCAATCAAAAGACAAAAAGCGATAGCTAAATACAGTGCCCTTTAGCTGTAAGCATCCATGTTAATTATTTTTTAAGGACGAAATTATCCACATTTGATTGAAATTCCTTTTATGATGATTAAGACAAAGTATATTTTATTTTCAAGTCTTTACTTGTCCTCATGTTATCTATTTATCCATGTACTACAACCTGTGCATGTTAAAGAGACCTTGATAGTTGGAAATTGCTAAAAGGGTAGACTAATGCTGTCCTGGTAAACTTCATTTGACACTACATGAGGTTGCACCTACTTTCTTAGCCTATAAGGTGCGAAAGAGTAGGACATATTTCTCCATTCACTTCATTTTTTCTACAAAACAATTTTTGTTTCAAAAATTAAGCCAAAATACTGTCACCTTTATCTCACCTATATGTGAAATCATGTGATTTTTATAAAAGGAAGATAGTGTGAAGTAATTTGCAGCACTTTATTTTTGTGAATGAATGAAATGAATGGAGTTTCTTCATCTAATGGGCTTATGAAGACAGACAAGGCCATGAAGTGTGCAACAAGGTAAATTTTGCCCCCAGGACACAGGCGCCGGCCTCTCTTTTTGCCATTTCCAGCTGTCAAGGGATCTTTAATGTGCACAGCCTGTAAAAAAAAAACAATCAGTCTTTGGTTATCCAATGGACTCTGTACCATCTACCACAAGTCAAAAGCATGGATATAAACCTGTATGTATTAACATAACATACTTTTGTATTTAGGCCTACTTCATAATATTCAATTCATTCAAGTTACGCAAACTTGCATATATTTTTCGATAAACTATAGTTTCTTACATGACATTATGACATCAAAGTAAGGTTTATGAAAAATTCGAAAAATGGATCATATTTAACAGTGACTTTGCGTTTGTGAAATCTATCTAACTATAATAAATAAACCTTGGCCTCATTAGCATTATTGGTGTGTAACCGCAAATAGTACAGGCCACATACATACATGACTCATTTATTTTGCATGATCAATTGAATTTACACACCAATAATGCTTATGAGACAAACATTTAATTCTTCAACACTTTAAGTTAATTAGAGAATCATTAAAAGGTTAGATCTTATGCTGCTCTACGATAATTCGTTAAACAAAATTCATTCATGGTTGCTCGTTGCTATCCTGTCACAATCTAAAAGCTTTTTCCTACTGATATTGAAACTGTTTTTAGTTCACAGAAAGGAACTTGAAATTTATAATACCTCTTTACAATCCATGTAATTCCTTGATCGTCTCTCTGATATCTAATATCTATCAGAAGGTCATTGCTCTCTGTCTTCATCAAGAAGTTTACTTGATCTAATCTCATCATCGAAGACTTCCAGATATAATCAAAATTAGCCTGAGACGTTCTGAAGCAACTGTCTTTATATCAAGGTATATCCAGGGTGTTTCGGACTGCTGAATGTCAGAAAGATTTACTTGATGTGTGAGCGAATAAAATATGATCAGATCTCAGAATACAACCAAGGCCCTATACTCTTGATCATGGGGTCAAATCGCAACGTGGGCAATTAAAGTCAACTAGTTCTGGGTTATGGTCCTTTGACATAATGCAAATCTGACAACTATTGAATAAAGTAGTATTTTTGAGAAAATCATCATCTGCTGCCCACAATGAACTATTAAATTATATTTGTTAGGCATTGATGTCGTCATAAAAAATAATGCCGTACTTCACACTAAGTCTATACAAGCGGCAACCAATCCAATAGCTTTTTGACGGAAGTATTTTTCCAAATTTTATTCATATCAGAAGAGAATTTTAAATTGATCACACTTTATATACATATCTGTTTCTCCATTTGATCATAGTGCAGAATTTACTCTATCCATATCACCTTTCACTCAATTTCCCTTCGCCAGCGATTATGCTGTAGACAAACAAGGTGTGAAAGTGACAACAATGTTATGTTCAGTGTCAAAACAGTCTACATTTAAGTGGCTCATAGGAGCTGGAGAAAGAAAATCCCAAAAGAATGTTCGTTGTTATCAAAACTACATTCCTAAAAATAGTCCCATTTATTTTCCCGGTGGTTCAAAATAAAAGATGTTTGCCGAGCAAAAATTTTATATCTCAATGGATATAATATTTCCCACTAAATCGTGTTTAACATAGCCTATGCCAATTATTATTGTTATAGGGTATATATTTTAAGTGTAAATATATTGTATGTTTTTTATCTTTAGCTAATGAGCATTTTACTAATGAGCACTATTAACCACAAGCTTTACTCAACTTTCTCTGTCACTATCTTCAGTCTTTAGAGTGAGTGAACTGTTACTTTAGCTCACTCATCTGTCCTTTTAATCTGTCCTATCCTATGAGTCTCAGTTTAGTTTTCAAAGTTGTAGGATCTTCTCCTATAATTGTGATTTTACACTGGATTGAGATATTTAGATATTTTGAGAATCAGGATTTCAGAGTTTAATATATATATAGTGAATAATCTAAAGGTATGTATATAATTACTTTAATAGTTTTTAGTTATAAAATAGGTTTTAATGATAATTTAAGCAATTAATTCTTTGTTGTATTTGGCAGCCATCTTTAATATTTGGACAATTAATAAACTCTATATTTTATTAAGGTTATGTTTGAAGTATTTCACTTCAAACATAGTTAATATAATATTAGGTTCTTCACCTTACATATATATTACATTTACACATCACATTATTTCATATTACAGGTTTTTAGATATTCCAAGCAGTAAGCTTGATTTCCAAGCTATAAAAACCCCTTTCAGGGTAAGCTTATTAAGATATTTCTATTTATTGTACTGTAGCCTTAACTATGGACAGCCATCGCCGCCAACTATTTAGTGTATATATTGTGTTTATGTTAAATCTATTAAGTAAATAACCATTATTAGAGTATATAGTTATATGTGTTAATTTAGATTCATGTGTTAATATGTCATTAACAGGTGAGATGCTATAAACTCCCCTGTATACTGAGAGAGCTTGTATTGATGCTATTAATGTTTGTAACTATGAATTTGTGTTATCTTTTATTTGTTTTTTGGTATTAATTGTAAACTTTGAATTCTTTCAGGGTTTTTGTTTGGTTTTGAATAAACCGTTGAAATCGAACCCTTGTGTGGTCATTTCCCCATCAATATATGGTTAATGAGACCAGCCCTACAATATTATGCTGACCTGTCTTACATTCAGAATGAGAAGGTGATCAGAGCAGGACCAATACAAGGATATACAATGCCCACAATACCCCCTCCCGCTCTCCTCCACAACCCCCGAAATGTGGAATGACCATGTCGAAAAGGCTCAGGCAACCGCCCTTCTTGAACACATACAATACCCCATTGCCCCGTCTGGATATATTACTTGTTCCTCCGAACAATCAAGTATTTTCAACAGCCAAATAAACAGCACAGAATCATCTAATTTGAACCAATGCAACTAACAACTACTAATACCAACAACTACCTAGTTTATGATATCAGCATTTGCTGGAAGCGAACCATAACTTGTCATCTACAACCAACAAACAATCAAGCCTTACTACGGGCTTGTAACAACGACTGTTCAAATATTTTCTCGCTATTGAGACCTTAGTCCCTTATCTTGAAATCTTGATTAATATCACTCCAAAGCGACAAATAATAGATGAAATCGATTCAGGAACCCGGAAAACATATTATTCTATACATAACTCGAGCTAATTAAAAATTAAACATTGGTCTCATGAGAATTATTGGTGTGTAAACGTAATAAATCACATGACAAAATCAAAAAAATGAAGTTATGTACAGTGTATTTATGATCTATTGCGTTTACACACCAATAATATTAATGAGACATGCGTTTAATTTTCAAAGTTATATTTTGGATGCAAATTACATTTTACAGTCTTTATTCAAAAGTTGGCAGATTTAGGTTTGATTATACAGTATTGCTCAATACCAATGTTAAAAATATAATGTAAGCTTAATAAAAGGCAAACACTCCAATCTGTTGTTGGTCTACCGTTTAATTATTACTTGGGGAGTTATTTCCCTTTATAAGTGAATAACGCTGAAAATACTTTTATATGGTAATTTGGAGTTCCCCTAAAATTATCATCTTACTTTGATATAAAATACAGATCCCAAAAAAGAAGCATATAATAATATATCCGGCAACGGGGTATGGTCATAGCAGAAGTAAAGAAATCGACAGGGTTGTCGGGGAAGGAGAAGGGCAATCATTTATTTGGAAGGACAATGCCTCTCTTGTATCATTGTGTTTTTCTCATCCTACCTGATATTTAGTCCAGACTCCATATAGGCTAAGTCATATTCTGGAAAGGCCCCATTTCAAATATTAGCTATACATGCAGCCTACTCATATGGAGTTTATTTTATATGGGTATGAGATGTGCCTTAATAAAATAGTATATTTAATTACACTGACAATTGCATGAATTCTGTTTGTGCCATGACACACACTTCAAAAATCCCACCCTCGAGGTCCTGGCAGAATTTCCTTCATTTCACACTACTTGAGAAGAGTAGGACGTAAAACTCCATTCATTTCATTTTAACGTGCCAATGATGAAAGTCTTCGTAAACTAGTGATTATAGTAAAAAAATAGTTTTAAATCTTAAACAATTTGGCACAAATTGCGTAATCCATGTCTGAACACAGCAAACAATTGGCACCATGCACCAACAATATTCAATTTTATAGGGTAATACAATGCGTTAAAATGCAAATAATGGCCGCAAAAGCTGCGCTCGACTATGAAGCACCGAAATGACAGGCCTCGCCACGAGACCGTGCAGTGTGGCATTAAACGTCTTGTTATGGTACGTGGAACATAAAACTTGCTTTCGAATGTAATAAAAATAAATTTTCTTCTAATTATCATACAAATTATACCAAAATATAATTTCATCTGTATGAGTTATGATAGCTAACAATGAACTACCCCCCCCCCCCTCCCCTCATCTTCTCTATCTTTTCTTAATCTTGATATATAAGTCAAGTATGTTCTAGAACTGAATTTTTGTCTCCAGGTCTACAGTTTTAATTTCAGTGCTTAACACATTGACCATATTCTTATAGTAGGGCATTTCTTTCCAGGACAGTACGAGTATCAAGTTTCATTTCTCCCCAGTGTGGAATGTGTAATTTTCAATTTAAATGATGACAGTGAACTAATTATCATATTATTATAAAACAATCAAACTCAGTGACCAAACTTGACCCTGCCGACTTGTGTGAGGACTGTGTGGTTGCGTCAAAGTTTTAATCAAGAATTTCAATCGCTCAGTCGCTATCTCAAATTGCGTGCGCATTAAAAAATTCCGACGTGAAACTGTCACGTGATAGAAACAAACGTACCATCATCTTGTACTACGCGCAATTTGAAATGACGATTGAAATTGTTGCAAAAAAAATTTGATGCAACCACACAGTCCAACACACAAGTCGGCAGGGTCCAGTTTGGTCACTGAGTTTGATTGTCTTATAATAAGATTATAATAAGTTCACTGTCAGTTTGCATTTTGATGCAGGCATGTAATGACATGAGTGTTGTAGGGGGGAAATGATCTGTTTCCAAATATATCGAGGTTTAGTGGAATCGAGGTTTGTAAATACGTTTTAAAACACAAGTATTTGATGCCTAGTTTTTCTGAATCTCCCCCATCCATATCAGTCCAAATAGCCATCAGAGGTTGGGAATAGAGTCAGCAAGTTTCGGACTAGCCACTAACCAAACCTTAGTGTATCATATTACGATTGCGACAATGGGAAACAGTGACTGAGTTTTAAATTAAGATTTCAATTAATTATTCATAATTTATTAAAAGTAATGAGGTGAATTAAAGTAAATATTTAAAAGAATTCATGAGCATCCGATAAAATAATGCTCTGAGCATTTTCTAAAATCATGTTCAATGGTAATATAAGGAAAAAGACAAAATCTCTGAATAAACGATATAAGAAATTACTCAATGGTGTATAACAATTAGAAATATCTATTTGATACGTGGCTAGTATTGTACATTTTTCTTTCCCTAGATAGATCCCTAAATCAGTGAACTTACCTGAAGTCATAAAGTAACAGAATCCCTGTTAAATCTAGAAAAATCACAAAACTTATTAACTATTGAAAAAGCGCTTAATCAATTTATTAACCGTTTTCAATAATTAATTTAATTTTTTTTTTTTTTTGGGATAATTAATAATTTTTTTTTTTTAGAATTATCGGATTTTATAAGGATTCTATTATGTTATCTATCTATACAGCAAAGATAAGATCTTGTATTAGTGATAATGCCATATGAAATTTATGAAATGAGTTGTTGGATAAAATATTTCCAGAAGGCGAGTTTCATAAATTTCTTCACAAAAGCATGGTATCACACAGCTGGGATCACATGATATCGCAAAACTAATTTCAATGTCCCATTTCAATTGTTTTCATTTTGACGTCATCTCTTTGCACCTTCTTACAATTTCCTTGCGCGTAAGCATTAAGATCGCGCTTACTTTTACTTAAAAAATATTGGCCTACCAAATCCTTTTGGAACAGTTTTGGTGGCAATTGAATGCCCCTTACTGCTTATTGTAACTCGACAACAAGAAACGACGCCATTTTTGTTATAGGAACGTTGAGCATTATTTGCACTTTATGTGACATACACATTTAAATTTTGTATAAATAGATTTAAGATTTTAATTTTTTGAATCAAAATGCCCTCTGATGTAGGGCCTTCTCAAAATTATTATGTTACTAAAAAAGAAAAACATGCCCTCTATAACTTTTCATGGTGTATCGTGTATCTATATAGGCCAAGTTGTTTCGAATACGCTCATTTAACTGGCCAGACGATGAAATTTGAGATGAGTCAAAATGTCTACCGTTTTCAGAACCTCTAAACACATTAAACTCACAAATAACTCTTCATGTCAACGTAATTTGAATACTTTAAAGGAGAGTTACCATGAATGGAATCTCACACTCGAGCAATGCAATACCGTTACAATCGCATAGTCATTGTATCAAAACGGCCATGCGTATTTAAACTGAAGATGGTCAAATGTGAATGTAATTAATGGTTTCAAGGTATCTAATTACACGTAACAATGTTAAGGCTATCACATATTAAATGTAAACAATTGGTTTAAATGCGGATCATCACCAATCCTTTAATTTAATAATTTATCCATGCTGAATGATAAAAATGTGAATTGGTCGTAAACTTTGTTAATGTTCGTATTATAAGCTTTCATTCGATTTCATAATACATATCACTTGTGTACAAATATTACATGTATAATTTCTTTAAAATATCATCAAAATAATCGAATGAATCAACAGTGATGCATTCTTTAAAGGGACACTTGCGGAATTGCATTACATGACTGTAAGTAACCATTAAATCGTATCATGATATGAGTAACATGAGCTCGTCACAAATCTTCAAGTGTCCCTTTAAGATTCTTATCTCAACTGATATCTATATAAAATATACTCTAAATTACTTTTTACTTGTGTTAAATATTTCGTTACAACGTCTGGGATCTACATTATCTGCACACATACATTTTCTACCACCCCTTGGCGTGGGTAAACATAAGTATCTACAGCCTCCGTTATTAAAGGAACATGCGTTAGTGATTTGAGGGCATGTATTTCGTACAGCTGTAATACCATACAGTTTACCGTTACCACCTGGGGCAAGGTTTAAATTACCGCTTGCACCTGTATCGCGATTAAAACTAATTATTTGTTTCTTTTCCCAATCTGTCCAATATAAAACATTATCAACAAAAGTTAAACCAAAAGGATACTGGGCCTGGTCGAAAATGATACGACGCCCGACTCCATCAGACCTAGAACATTCAATCTTGTGTGCCCCGGCATCCGCCCAGCATAATTGCTGCGATGTCACATCGATTGCAAGTCCGTTTGGAAGTCCTAGATCAGTTTCAACAATGGTTTTTCTTTCCGAGCCATCCATGCTTCCGCGTTCGATTTTAGGTCCATTTCTATTCCAGTCGGTCCAGTAAATGGCAGAACGACTCACATCAATCACAATCGATCTTGGGTTTTCTAAATTCTGTTTGAAAAGAGTTGACTTGGCGGAGCCATCTAACTTGCTGACTCCAATAACATCTAGACCCGAATCAGTATAATAGATATTTCCTGAAACATAATCTACTGCGAGTCCTTCCGGTGAACTGAGGCCATCTAAAATTACTTGAGAGTTAGAGCCATCAAGATTGGAACGTTTGATCTGACCTCCATAAACATCCGTCCAATAAAGATAACCTGTTTTACAGTCAGTTTCGACAGCTATAGCCAACTGTTCTGGGTCGGAAACAACCTGTTCACCATATGTGAATTCAGATGAGTCGTGGGGTGTCTTCATTAATTTATAGCCCTGGGCATAAATTAAATAGTTTCCTTTACCAACGATCGGAACACAACGGGCACCATTTCCTCTGTATTTATCATTACAGACACAGGCATATTGATCTACCAAAAACAGACAAGATGCGTTACTGTCACACAAAGAACTATTTTTGTTGCAGTCAACAAGATCTGTGCGGCGACGACACTGATATCCGTCACCCTCGTATCCAGAACCGCAACGACAACGGTAAGACAGGTTGTCGGGATTGTACAAGCATTCCGCATATGGTGAGCAGTTGTTTACTTGGTTGCACGGCACAACTCTTTGAATACAGACACGGCCATCGCCTTCGTAACCCGGATTACACTGGCAGAGATAACGACGCGTGTCTCTCTGATCGGGAATACATTGAGCGTTCACATCACAATTATTGACTATATTACATTCCGCCACAACACACCGCCTTCCGTCACCACGAAATCCACTTTTACATTCACAAATATTAAACTCTCCGTCCTTTACGCAATCTGCATTAGGATCGCACACCTGCTGACGCTGGCAGTCATAGCGTTGACAACGATTTCCGTCTCCATAGAATCCCCTACGACAATAACAACGATTCTTATTCTCTGTCCTATCCACTAAACAATCAGCGTTGGGATCACATAAGGAACAGACATCGAGTGGAGAACACGAATATCCGTTTCCCGTAAATCCAATGTTACATTGACATCTGAAGACAAAACGTTCAACGTCGTAATTACATTGAGCGTTAGCGTCACATTTTTCACAGTCAATGCGACCTCTAGTTGGCTCACAAACCATTCCATCTCCACTGAAGTCGTCCATACATTCACATCGATATTTCCCAACATCATTGTCGAAAATGCATTCAGCATTTTCACCGCAAATGTCGACTTCTTCGCAACCAAATTCAACTGGGTAGCATTCTATACCATTACCAGCGAAGCCGCTCTTACATTCGCACATTGGTCGACCTCGCCGGTCACTGCATATTGCATTATCATCGCAGTACCTGCCACCACACTCTTCGCGATCTGGACGACAAATACGACCATCTCCTAAATATCCAGTTTCACACTGACATTGGAAAGAGCCTGGAACGTTGAAACACCTAGCATTTTTGTCGCATGTATTGAGTTCAAAACTACATTCGTCTACATCTTGGCATGTAACTCCATCTCCGCCGTAACCAACTCGGCAGGCACATCTATATGTCTCACCAACTGGGACACAGTCTGCGTTTGAATCACAGTTTTGAGCTGCGTTGCTACAAGGATCCTGTCCTGCATATACGCCAACCTTATTTGAACCAGCGTATCTGACGACTTGATCCTGTGCATTGTAAACCACAAAACTTCTTGTTATTGAATGTTGAGTAATTTCGCCTTCGTCTTTCATGGGGTCGCTCATGCATTCTTTGTAATATATAGTTTGATCCCATGTATAGCGGTAAGCTACATCGTTAATGCGATATGTTCTGGTAGAGAACGATTTTATAACACCAGGAGAGACTTTTTTATAATTTTCTTTGTAATCATCAACTGTGACTTTCGCATCAATAGGAATCTTTGGAATTGAACCATCTAATCTGCTCTCCATTCTCATGTTATTCAATGCATCGTGGCCAAAGAAATACTGATAGATACGAAGTTCTTTTTCGTTATTTTGGTCAAAGAAAGTCACAGTTACAGTTCTGTTGAATTCGCCACCAGTAAAAGCGTATCCATTTTTGGCACTCGGATTAATTGGAATAGCGAACAACCAACCGATCACCCCACCAAGAGTATTCAGTGTTTGTAGCCCAATGCCCAGCTCTGGTGGTACTCTGCTAATGGCAGTATAAGCACGTCCGTCTGATGTTACTACATATGTATGCTGATCTAAATCCTGAAGTCGATATCCATTGACGGTTCCAAAAACTTTTCCATTAAGACGTTGTGGTACTCCTGGTTCCAAGCATTGTCGACCATTTCCGTAATACGGCTTTAAACATTCACAACAGAAACCAGAATCGAAATCGACACATTTGGCGTTCATATGACACTGCCTTGCACCCTCTAGACAGGATTGTTCTTGGTCAACTTCGAAAATAATAACCTCACCCGTGTTTAGATCAGCAGAAGCAATATTTGATCCTCCAGTGTTTCCGATATGGAACATCCACGAGCCAGGAACGTTAACGTTGGTATCATTGACGTAAGAAGTTGTCGTTCCAGAATTGGGCAGCTTAACAAACCTCTGACGCTCACCCGAGTCAAACCCGGCTTGCGCTGGAACGTCTGGTAAACTTGGGGTTGTTTTTCCATCTCCGGTAACCCAGCCCATACCGTTATCAAGGTAATTGAAGATGGCGAAGGAATCTCGTCCATCGGAAGCAATAACTAGTTGAAAGGTATTGGTTTTGTTCGTACCCTGCTTATAATATCCTACCTTGTCCCAGGTTACGATGAACAGGGATGTTGGTTCAAATAATTCCTGGCCTGTAAAGTGAGTTTGAATGTCCAGAGCAGCTCTCTGTAACGATGACGTGTCCTTTGTTTCTCTGTAATACACCTTACCAGTACCCCGAGTATCAACATCAGACAGGTAGACTGCTATGATTTTAAATCCAATAGGCAATACCAATGTTGCTCTGTAGTCTGGTAATTCCGTTTCAAACGACAAATGTCCGTTAACGTTGATGTACACATTTCTATAATAAGTTTTCATAAAATGCAATGGGTGTATTCAGCGTTACTTCCTCCGAACTTACATCGTCTCCAATATTTAGTGTTACATTGTTTCTCGCGTTTTCACCGTAAGGGTAGAACAGTCTCAGTGGTACTCCGTGCACTAAAGAAATCATACACAAGGCAAGGTAAAGCGGTGCCATTTTCTGTCTGCTGTTTAATTCTGATTCATAATCTATACTACTTTAGCTACACACAACAGGCCAGCTCTTCAGCTTTCTTGTCCAAATAACATCTAACACATTAGCGATGTAAACATATAACAGTATCTTCACAGCAACTGACTGACCGATAGGTAAGGAACCGACCAAATATATACCAACTTTTGATTGGCTGTGAAGAAATTATTTTGCGGGGAGTAGGTCAAATAATTTAAATAGCTTATGCCTGCAGTAAATCGTACTACAAACTGGAGCTATTTGGAACGATAAGGAAGATATGGTAACCGTTCTGACACCCCACACCACTATTGTAAGAAGCACTCACATATGGCTCCTATTACTCGCTGCTGTGTCGGTATCTTTAATGAACGATAACGAACCATAGATAAAAAGAAAACCATTACGAGAACAACTTAAGACGTGTCACTTCAGAAAATATATTTAGTCTACTAGACTTCCATTTAAAAACGAAAAAGTATTTAGACATAGAGTAGTTTGTGGTTTATTTGGTGATTACATGTCACGTTAACCATACTACGCTCCGTCAATTTCTCGTGAAATCGTAGTTTGTTTCAATTTCAGTGATTCAAGTAGACTGTTTCATAGGCTACTTTCTTTTCTCGAGTCATATAAATATTCGAGGTGAGTCTTGGTCTTCAATATTACCATATGCTAACTTATATGTCATTCTCTGGAGATTAAAAGCGTGTAACAACTTCTCACATTAAATCCCCCCATACGTCCTCAATATGGCAGTGGGTTATGAGAATATAAAGTATGCACAAATAATAATAACAGATTGATTCTGACAAATCTAAGTGATAACATTTATACAGGGTTTGCTGCTATGGCCTTATGGATGTGATTTGAGTTTTCATAAAATCATATGGAATCACTCAAGGCTTGCTTCTGTCAACTTATCTACTACTATAAGATGTCGATAAATATAGCATGCCAATCCATCTTGTTACAAGCTTTCAGAAAATGATTTCATTGATTTATATATTCACTTTGATAAGTGCAAAGAAATATAGATTATAAAAAAATAATTCAAGAGGCTGATCAATTGATGGTTTTAAATCTGTCATTATGTCATGATTTGCTTTTATCATGGATTGATCAAGTATACGTGGATGTAATTTTGAAATTTTTCCAAAAATAATTCACCCTGATTTTGATAATGAAATTTTGCATATTGCATCTAGAAAATTAAAATTGACGCAAAATATAGCTATAGGGGTTAGATAAGAATACCCCTGGTATTGTCTGGTATATTTGTATTGATGTTTGAAACTCGAGTGAATTAACTTAAATTAAAATGATATTCATGTTGCGTTTGTGTATGATAATAATGTCTGCCTAAAATTAATATTTAAGATTTCATTGTCTATATATAATATGCAATCAAGTTTATAAATAATGACTAATGTTTATTTCACCGTGCTCAGAACTAATTGCACAGGGATATAACAAAAAATGTAGTTTTGTCGACATGGCATTTGGTTCATTATTATTCTGTCCATGTGCAGTTACAAAATATGCATATTATCTTCAAAATCGACCTAGTTTACTGAATATTATTCGGTTTAATAATATTGTATATTCAATTACTGGAAATATATCCGAGTTATTGCAACGTTTCACATTGTATAATATAATCGGTTTTAAATCGTAATATGCAATTACAACATAACACAATCTCAACCTAAGCTACTAAGTCTTCGAATTTATTACCGTATGTTAAAATAAGGCCCACTCTTTATACCCATAGATTTATACCTACCTGCTATAATACTTGTATATAGATTTGCTGCTTCAACAATATATTTGAAACAATTTTGTACATGTATATAGATACAGTCGAAACAGACTAATAGACCAATAAGCTTTATGCTTGTCTCTGGTTTGACTAAAGTGTATAGGAGCATTTTATTACAGTAAAACCCCTTAAAACGACAGGCTGTCGAACCCCTGATAAATGCTGGTTTGGAGGGGTTGCCGGTTTACCCGCAGCAATGGTAATACCATAAAGTGTAATTAATTGTATTAGTGATTAATTAGCACGTGTCATGTTCATCTTTTATGCCGTCAACGGATTAATTTCAATAAATACGAATTCAGATGCCGGTTTAGAGACACAAATTAACTATGGATTAACTACCTTGGGACTTGATTTTGATGCCGGATTGCGGTTTAGAGGGAGTGCCGGTTTACCGGGGTTATCTCCTATGTATCGGTGAGTGATTCGGCCGGAACTTTTCAAATATGCCGGTTTACAGGGTGCCGGTTTATAGAGGATACGGTTTGGATGGGTTTCACTGTATATATATATATATATATATAGGTAAAGATAAAGTACAAGTACTTGCTTTACTCACGGTAAAATATATAAGTAACAAGGGTTGTCATCAATTATTGGTAAGATAGCTTGCCAGGCAAGGTAATATACGCCCACTGACAGCATTTATTTCAAATAAAAAACTTTTCAGTAAGGTAACAATAAGTGGAATGAAATATTCAACCTTCCACCATATATTTTTTTCTAGGGTCTCTTTCATTAAAAACTGTCAAGATTGTACCTAATAACAACTCATTAAAATATTTTTCGGTATTTTTATGATTTGCAATAGAGATCACCCTTAATAATATTTTGATATTTTTAATTCTTAATAAGGCTCATCCTTGGTTGATATTAAACAATTTCAGCGAGTTTTGTCAAAAATGAATGTTTAGAGTGTTCACAAGCCAAAAGTTGAAAGCGTTGAAAACAGGGGCAATAACTGACACAAAACATTTTTCGATTTATCTGATTTTCAATAAGGTTCATCCTTGGATGAAAACAAATACTAAAGCCAAGTTTTATCAAAATCCATTCAAAATTGTCCTTTCTTGAGTGTTTACGAGTTAAATTGAACGCGTTTTCAAAAACAAGGGCAATAACTTGTACTAAATATTTTTCGATTTTCAATAGGGTTCATCCTTGGGAGAAAACAAATACCAAAGCCAAGTTTCATCAAAATCCATTCAAAATTGTTCTTTCTAGAGTGTTTACAAGCTAAAATTGAACACGTTTTCAAGAACAAGGGCAATAACTTGTACTAAATATTTTTCGATTTATCTGATTTTCAATAGGGTTCATTCATGGGTGAAAACAAATACTCAACCAAGTTTCATCAAAATCCATTAAGAATTGTTCTTTCTAGAGTGTTTACAAGCTAAAATTGAACACGTTTTCAGGAACAAGGGCAATAACTCATACTAAATATTTTTCGATTTTGCTGATTTTTAATAGGATTCATCCTGGAGTTTAAAGACACTCTCACACTAAGTTTCATCAAAATCGGTCAAGAATTGTGCCATGTAGAGTGTTTACAAGAAAAAAATCAAACACGTTTTAAGGAACAAGGCCAATAACTCATACTATATATTTTTCGATTTCGCTGATTTTCAATAGGGTTCATCCTTGAGTTATAACACACTCTCACACCAAGTTTTATCAAAATTGATCAAGAATTTTGCCATGTAGAGTGTTTACGAGACAAAAATTGAACACGTTTCAAAAAACAAGGGCAATAATTCATATTAGATATATTTTATTTTCAATAGGGCTCATCCCTAGGTGATAAGAATTAATTACAGCTAGTTTTGTCAACATTGATCATGAATTGTGCCTTCTAGAGTGTTTATAAGCCAAAAAGTTGAACGCGTTCTCAAAAACAAGGGCAATAACTGACACTAAATATTTTTCGATTTAAGTGATTTTCAATCGGGGTCATCCTTGGGCGATAACAAATACTCAAGCCAAGTTTCATCAAAATCCATTAAGAATTATTCTTTCAAGAGTATTTACAAGTTAAAATTGAACGGGTTTTCAAGAACAAGGGCTATAACTCATATTAAATATTTTTTGATTTCGTTGATTTTCAATAGGGTTTATCCTTGAGATATAACAAACTCTCACACCAAGTCTCATCAAAATCCGTTAAGAATCGCACATTGTAGAGTGTTTACGAGCCATTCAAGAACAAGGGCAAGGAGTCATACTTAATTTTTTCAGATTTCGCTGATTTTCAATAGGGTTCATCCTTGCGTGATCATCAACACTCATATCAAGTTTCATCAAAATCCGTTAAGAATTGCACTCTCTAGAGTGTTTACAAGCAATTGTGGACGGACGGACGGACGGACGGACGGACGGATGGGGTGACGCCAATATACGCCCCCCCATTTCACGTGGGCGTATAAAAATGAAACACTTTTAGTTCATTTCTAAAGAGAGAACAAGTTGCCATTTAATCCATATTCAATTTATATATACACATTATCTTAGCATGCTTTCAGCTTATAAGCTTCTTCAGAGATAATAAAATAGTTTAACTTTCAACAATATATACATTTCAGCGGTAACTATGCAAAACGAACATAAAATACTATAGTTACATACTTATACATGGTAAACATCATTAGGTTGAAGTTAATTAAATCCATAATCAGGGTTATGAGACAATTGATATAAGTAATAATATAATTGAATAACAATATAACATAATTGATAGAAAGGGATTATTGAACAATAAATATGATCAAGAAAAGAATTTTATATTAAGTTCAGGTTTAAACTTTTTAATAAACAACGATTCTTTTTGTCGTCTCAATTGTACATTGTCAGTAAATAGCTGAAAAAATGGGAAGACTTTGAAATGAAGTGTGCGCACTTGTTTATATGCCTCGAGACCGCACATGGCGCTGTTTCTGGGTTTTTAGAGTCTCTCCTATGGTTGTTTATATAGACAACCCTTATATTTTACCGTGAGTAAAGCAAGTACTTGTACTTTATCTTTACCTATATATATAGGCCTATATATATAAATATCGTATAAATCAACCTAAGTGACAAAACAATTAAAAAGCATTGTCGAAAGTTCATGAAACAGTAAAGCCAATTGTGACTGAAGGCGGATACCATCTGGCGTAAATCATCGATTATCATCTATTTCGTCAGACCAACAGGAATTTAACAAAGCTGTAAATGTTTATCAAAACGCGCTCACAGAAAGTGGCTATGATTACAGACTGAAATACGACGAGTCAGCTAAATCTAAGGAACGTAGTAAGCGGAAACGGTCACGCAGAATAACGTGGTTTAATCCTCCGTATGATAATAACGTGAGAACCAATATCGGAAGACAATTCTTAAAGTTAATTGATAGCTGTTTCCCACCCGATCATATATTACGACCAATCATTAACAGAAATACTATAAAAGTATCATACAGCTGTATGCCATCAATGAAAAACCTGATAGACTCACATAATGCTGCGACCAGAACGATCCGTAAAGTAACTGATAATAAACCATGCAACTGCCGTCAGAAGCAAGACTGTCCACTAAATGGTGAATGTCGGGCCCGCAGCATTGTTTACCAGGCCACAGTCAGTGCAAATAATAAACAAGAAACCTACGTCGGACTAACAGATACTGAATTTAAATCGAGATACGCTAACCATCGCCAATCTTTTCGAGATGAGAGATTAAAAAACAGCACCGAACTCAGTAAATTTATTTGGACTTTGAAAAAAAACAACGAAGACTATAAGATAAATGGAAAATTTCTTGGGGAACGTTCTTTAAAACCCAAAACTGGGGAAAATTATATCAAAAATTTTTGTAACCTTTGAGGGAAAAAGGGATTTTCATAAATTTGTCACGAAAAATAATTTTATATAAAGGGTTCGGAAATTTTTAAAAAAAGAAACTTTTTTGTCGCCAAATTGTACGCAAAATTGCCCTAAAAAATGACGAATTCCCCTTTGTAATGAAGTGTCCCGCACTTGCTTTAAAAATATGCTCGAGACCAAACCGCTTTTTTCCCCTGGGTTTTAGAAATCTCTCCAGGTTGTTTATAAAACCCCCTTAATTTTAGGGGTGAAATTGTTCTTTTCTTTATCATATATATAGGCCTATATATATAAATATCGTATAAATCAACCTAAGTGACAAAACAATTAAAAAGCATTGTCGAAAGTTCATGAAACAGTAAAGCCAATTTGTGACTTTGTGTCGGATCCCTTGATTGTCTAGGCACGTATGCATGTTTATATATCAAGCCAGTTTTAAGCCGACTTAGTGCAAACCCATATAGGTACGCCATTCATAAGAGGGTCAAGATGCAGGTCTGGTCTCGAAACTGTAATTCAATACTTCTATGTAATGTATTTGTGCCATTTATTTATTACGTTTCTTCATTATGAGACTCAGTCTGTGATAAGTTTGGGATAATATGGCATAATACTATTTTGTGATCTGAATCCTTACAAACCTGAAACATTTTTACATAAATCCATTCACAAGTCTTCTTCACTGTCTTATTTACAATGCGAGATATTGAAATATATTTCTTAATCGCCCATTTCTGTATATTTTACTCTGGTGACTGTTTCATCCACATAATTCATACCAGACTTAAACTAAGCAATATCCATCCTTTATTATGTTACAACATAACTGAGAAATCGCCAATTATGTTAAGAAATTGATTTTTACTTTTTTGAATTATTTCAAAACTTTTCCATATTCGTTTCATGTAAATTGATTTGTTTTTTAACTTATTTTTTTTTTATTTGATTTAATTTTTTTTTTAGATTTTTATACTATAAGGATAGGCCTAATGAATTATTTTGACTTTTTTCCTATATTTATATTCTTCAATCTGTTGGTAATTTTCGAAAGTTAAAACGCTATATTTTCAGGAATAACCATGGGTCATCATCCTAGACGATTGCTTATTTCATATGAAATTTATTCTATTTTTATTTTTCATGGTATGTCTATAAATTTTCATTACTGTACTCGTCGTGGACAGTACGTTAATATACATTAAGAATCTATTTCCTATACATTATATAAATAATCAAATTATATTTAGAATGATGACGGTTAGATTTCCTATGGAAAAAGTTGCAAGATCACCACATATCTCAAACGACTTTATATTTTATATATATTTTTCTATCATTACCATAAATCTAAAATATTTCATTAAACATGATGGTTTTAATCAAAGTCTTTATCTGTGCTCTATTGATGAACGTGGTATGCTCATTTACTTTCATTCAGAATTTTGGACACATACTTGAACGTGAAAGAAGATCTGAAGAATGTGCCGTACCTGATAATATAGAAGAGTTTTTAACTTTAATTTAAATACTTATGTAGACGGTTTGGAGTTCCTGATTGCAGTAAACTCTACAAATCAACCGAATGTACAGGGATTCATTCCACCTGCAGCTGGAGACCCGGCAGATACTGAATGTCCCAAGGAATATATCGGAAAAGATACCAATAATACAGAATTATGGAAAAGATCAACTTGCCCCTGGTACTACGCAGAACGGAATTACGGAGCTGAATTTTGTCCCAGTAAAATGTATAACGCTATTTGTAAATGTACTGATTGTTTATATTCCGAGAGTAATTCCGATACCGGGTGTTTCAGAATCTACAGAGATATCTACATTTTAAAGAAAACAGGCTGTACCAATGGGTTCTATACATACGAACAATTTCCTATACGAGTAAGTGTCGGGTGTACATGTGCTAAGTTACAAGCTAATATTGGATAGATTTATTCATATAAGATTGCTACCGTTCCCAACAGTATGTCACAGTGTGTCCAATTTACGGGAATGCCAGTCAACTCGGGTACAATTAAACTCGAAGACAGTTAAACCGGAGGCAAAGTGATTTAACTCGGATACAACTATGAGTTAATTTTTTTTTTAGCCATGACCCACCCACACTCAGATCAAGTGTATGGTGGATATACTTAAGTTTGTAAATAATAATATATCCACCTCTCACATGTGTCCTGATAAGAGGTTATAAATTTTATAAAAAAATATCATGGAAGACACATGTGAGCGATCATCATCGTGTAACCATATTTTACATTCATGATTTTAAATTTGTTGGTGTATGAAACATGAATGTAGACATGTATATAAAGGGGTAAATATACACGTAATATATAAATATAATGATGTATAGATATAGTTCTTTAATATATATTATATAATCTGTAAATATGTAAATAAATAAAAGTATACTCTGGATAAATATATAATCTGTGATATAGATAATATGAATAAATATAATATATATGTAAATAATAATCTATGAATATAAAAATATAATTAGAATACATAATTGTATAAATAATTATAGATAAAAATATTTGATAAAATGCCATTGGAGAATATTAAGCAATGTGTCTGCCTTCACTAAGTATGAAATCTTCTGTTTCAAATTCTATAATCTAAGACTAGAATAACCCACTCTATACCTATGCTATTTATTTGGTTATATTAAAAGTAATGAAATTAGCTACATTGTTTCACCAGAGCTAATTTCACCCAAAACATACCTTTTTTTGTATCACAAGCGTTACGATCCCACCAGATTTGTAGAAGGTTCATTTGGTTTCGACGATGCCTGTACGATTGTTTTCTTAAAAATTACAAAAAAAAAAGTGTATACTCTGACCGATTTTCACGAAACACTAAATTTCCACTTTAGTACAGATATAGCTAAAATAGGCCGTACGTCGAAGTACCTCCAGGTTCAAGTGCTCTATGTATGCTAAGTAGATGCGAAACATTTCTCTTTTATTTTAAGAAATCTACGAATAAAAGGTATCCGATGCAGTAGCATCAAACATTTGAAAAATCAAATGTAATCTATTTAATTTCATGTGAGAAATGCCTCAAACTTCCTTGTTAATTTTGATCCCATAAGAAATAGTGGTTTAAGGGACGCAACTCTATTCAATACAAAATTTGAAATAGCCGCGCTATTTATATTGTCTTAATGTTGTACCTTACGACAATATGCACCATTACTGACGTTTTTACCTATACAAATACGATAGCTCTTAGCCAGATCTATCTAATGCTATCATATTTTTGTTGTACGGTGTATACGTTTGGTTTTGCAAATTGAGAATTTTGGATGCTCTGCGTTTGGCCAATCCATTTTGCTTAAAAAACAAATATCCGGATGCAACGCTCAGTGAAAATACTGAAATAGATAAAGCATTTTTGTTTGAACCAACATTTCTAAATGGACTGGAATCAAAAATGAATATGTGGAACCAAATATTTGATAGGCCAGAAGTTAGCTGTTGCATAATGTGCAAAATTTGCATCGCATCTGTAGGGCTTATTTATGGGCCAATTTAGCTCAAATTTTTTTTTGTAATAACATCTGTCTAATGAAGTTGATAAAGGTAAAATATTTGAAATTTGCATTTTTAATGTTTATTATCGGATCGATCTGAAATTCACGAAATAAAGACATAAGGAATCAGGAAATGTTCACTTGTTTCAAATCAATTTTCCTTTGCAGGAATTCGCCGTGATTTGGCAAGGCACTTCAAACTTGCGACTTTATTCACTATCTACCCTCCAGTTTATTAAGTACCATGTACTAGGGTGTGTATGTTAAGCACCACTTTCTTACAAAACGTCCCTGTGTCCCACAGTGTTGTTGGTGTTCGCCGACGAGGTTAGATTAAAAATACAAGAAAGACAACTTATTTCATTCTAAAAAAATCAATGTTAGGAGTTGTATCGGCCTTGCCTCTTTAAAGACAAGTATCTTGAACTTTGTTTGTGATATACGATGGTCATGAAGAAACTAATTGACATTATAACAAGACATTAATTAACATTTTATCTTCTACCTTAATCATTAGGTTTACATTAGGGCTCATTAAATACAAGTAGAAAGATAAGCTGATCCGGTAAATGTTGAATGTTCCACTTATATAAAATATATTAAAATAAATGAAGTGGTACCTTTTTTTTCTCAAAAACTTTTAGAATACAGAGTTAAGACGAATGTAGGTAACTTGGTCACAGGAAATTTGGTCACCGGAAATATGGTCACAGTAATACGGGCACGTGGTATTTTGGTCACAGAAATACGGACACTAATACTTCGGTCACTTTTGGTGACCAAACTAACCCGTGCCCGTATTACTGTGACCAAAATACCTTGTGCCTGTATTACTGTGACCAAAATACCTTGTGCCCGTATTACTGTGACCATATTTCCGGTAACCAAATTTCTTGTCACCAAGTTACCGTTTAGACGAAATACAAAAATCTCTCGCAATTTCAATAAATGACTTCACACTTTCATTCACAACAAACTCTTCCACTTCTCCAAGTTTGAGTGAAATTGAATTTTTATGTTCCTTCCAGGACCTATTATCCCTTTAACGGCTTTTTTGTCCCCTGGTAGTTAGCTAGCGATTTAGGAGGAACACCATTTTGTCTGTACATTTTCAAGACTGATATCATAAAATATGGCTTTCTCTTGCGAGGGGACACAATCCTAGAATGAACAATATATTCAACCACTTTGGGGAATGAAAAGCCGTTTAGACGGAAGTGGCGAAGTCTTTATATTTTTCATGGGAAGACCATGTGGGGAACTCATTATCATAGACCTATTTTAGACTATCCTGGCCAAAATTTGGTTTCTGTACAAAAACTCAATATAGCACGACCATGAAAATTTTGAACTAGTCAAAATGAAAGGAAACCTTTCCATTTCATCAACATCCACTTGACTGTCACCGCATACAAAACCAATAGAGTTTCAAAATGCCATTTCACACATGCATGCAAAACCCCCAAAAGGAGGGGGATGTCTAAAAATAGCAGACTATTTTGATTTTCTTCCATAACTGTGAATCGGGAGAGAATCACAACAAAATAACTAGACTAAATGAGCTCCAACTTCAAATTTTTATATTCCGATAGGGTAAAATTATTACTGAACCAAAGAAGTCAAAGACATAATGCACAGAATATTTTATAACTGATAGTTTAAGCTGATTGTGCAAGTGGTGGAAATTAACAAACTCGGTATCTTTATGATACATATCAGTCGATCGGCAAAAGTCCCAAATTCTGTTTTTCATTAATTGCGACAGTTTTTCCAAGTGAAAACAATTTAAATAAACGTAATATTAAGGAAACAAATTTATAATTTATATTTTTCATGCGGTCCGGTCCGAGTCCAAATAAATTGATAGGTAAGGGAAATAACTCTGAGAAATATATATGACTCAGACCAATATAAAAAAAAATCATGCTTTCGATCGCCGAATTTAGTCCGTGTTATTTTTAGAAATCCTCTTTTGTGGTTTTTGTATTTTGGTCTAATTAGAAGATAAACACTTTTGTTTTAGATTTAGAGGGGGTTTATTCGATATTTAACCATGCTTGAATAATAAGATGCCGAGACATCCTTTTTGTCATTAACATTATCCAGATTTGTAACTAGTTCGCTGAAATTAATACGCCAAATTGCTATTAAACCCCATGTATTGGACCAATCAGAACTCAGAATTTTTGTTATTTGTGGTACAATTTATAATTTGATATCTGAAATTGCTCTTTCTGTCATTTTGAGAGATAATGAGAGATTCGATTTTCGGAATGTTATTTCTTAAAATAGTGGTTTTGTGTGCAGTGACAGTCAAACATATAAAATGTGGTCTACTTTGATTTTTACTTCTTCAAAATTTTCATGGTCAGGATCAGTGAGTTTTGGATCTGGTCCATGGGTCGCCTAGTCTGAACTGTCAACACAATTTTTATCCAGAGTTATCGTTCCTTTTCAAACAGTAGGCGAAGCAGGAACGACAACCCTCTTGGGAGAGATTGCTGTTTTACGATTGGTCAGACTCAACTTAAATAGCTAATGGTCAGCAATGTTAAAAGTAATCATGCGGAATTTCCTCGGAACATGACTGAAGACGCGACCCGTTTTTTGGTCAGATTAATATCGTAAGCAAACCAACAAAAACCAGTGTTTTGGTATTTTTTTTTACCCTCATCCTTCAACATGCGTGGGATTTCAAGGTTGCTGCGTGAGTGCGTGAGTCTCACGCCGAATTTGTGAGAGTTGAGAGATCTGCATGATATATTGAATTTTTGTACATAAACTAAATATTGACCAAGCTTTCATGTGGCATTTTGGAAATTTTTTAACAATATTTCTTGAAAAAGTTATACAAGGATAAATTTCGTGATTTAACTTGGAAACAGATGGTAAATGAATTACCGGTACATTATAGCGGAAGGAGTAGTACCCCGCTGTAGGATTGCCTCTGGATGTATAATTCGCCCCTCCGAATACGTCTGACTACGGATCGCCCACGAATTATACGTCAAACTGATCAACGCACTACATAAAGCATTAAATTATGCAATTGATGTCAGTGGTATCAAAGTCTTATCAAATTTTTCAAAGCAACTACTCATAAACATAACTTGAAAGTCCCCTAGTCTCAATACGATCACGAATATATACTGTGGCTCACGTACAACATAATTCACATTTTATGATATAATAAAAAAACATTTTTAATCAAAACTTTTATTTTCACCAAGGTGAAAAATAGGTGATAATTCCTGTATCAAAAACATAAATTTTCACTTAGATGATATATTTTTTCACCAATTAGGTTAAAATTTGATTTTGATTGAGATAATTTTCAACAAATTGAAAATTTTTGGTTTGAAAATTTAAAGAATTATAACCCAATATTAGGTTGAATATAGAGTTTGTATCTAAAAATTACACGAATTATTGTAAAAAAATTAAATAAAAGGAATAATCACCTTATTAACACCTAGGTGAAAATTTTTAACACCCGGGTGAAAGTAAATAACACCTAGATGTCGTATGTGAGCAACCGTATTCATACATCGTGTCGTCTTAGTTTTCTTTTCGAAACATTGGTTAAAGGTGGAATGTTCGGATTACAACCTGTTAGAAGCTTTCATTAAATCAATATAATAGAAAATGGAAATGATAAAACATTATAGGTATTGATTTACATAGCATTCCGGGGTACGGTTAAAACCTGTTTACATCTACTTGTATTCTCAAGTGAAGGTAAATCTTTTTTTCACTTTATTAATTTTGTTATACTATCAACATATGTTTTCTGCTATTTTTTATACGAGTCGTCAGTAGTCTCTTTTTGACGCCTTTTTGGTTGTTCCTGGCATTCATTTATATATAACTTTATATCACTGATTTGGGAATAATATTTTGATCCCCTTTTTCTAATACATCTCTGTTGCTACCACGACCGGCTCTGTATACCAAAGGAGTTTGATGGGGATATGAGCCAAAAATACACCCATTATTCGAAGTTACTCAAACCGAAAACAATATTAATGTAATGATATTTCATGAAAGAAAATCTATGTTTCCAGGTAGTGTAACAGTGACGAACATTGCAAGTATATGTATACATAAACCGAGTACTATGAGATTTTGCATAAATTTTCACTTTCTATTTTAGTTTTTGACCTATTGAACCAAAATGTCGTCATCAGGTATGTTGAATATTAATACTGCAGTGAATAGTATCCATAACAGTACAACAAATAACATTTTAACACTACAGTACAGCAGTATTCTTGGATTTCAACATTTTGTCCCATATAGCTTTTGTAACTTTATACCTTTCGACCAGTATTCTCTCAGCCGCTTTTATTAAAAAGGCAAACCTTCAAATTTTTCAATCTTTTGTTTTTTGCTTGAAGCTTTAAGTATTATATAACATAAGACAACTAGTTTTATTTCATTGTAATGTGCTTGAAATCAAATTTCTAACTATGGTTTTATATGTGTTGTCCATATTTAACTTTCAAAGATATATGTAATTGGACTTTTTGATTTTAGATATTGATTGACTGTTACTACTTATAAACTTGGAGTAAAATTCAAACAGAATTATGTGTTCATGCACATTTATAAATCAATATATAAAATACAAAAAAGTAGAAAGAGAAATGCTATTAATTTACCGGTTAAAAGTTGTAAAGAAACAGTAGCATGTTCTAATTACGATAAGAAAAAAATCAAACGGTTTTGTAACTTGCGAATTCATACCTATAAATGGAGTAATGAAATTTGTATCTTACATTTTCATAATAAGATTAAGTTGTAACGTATGGCTCACTGCTATCAAACATTTATGAGAAAAGTTCAAATCAACAGTTTATCATTGTCGTATTAACCTCTTTTAACAACTGTCAATCATCTTTACCTTAAAAATCTCTTATATTAGCTGAAAAAAAAGAGAAATATTGTTTAATTTTGCAAATTTCAACAAATTAAAATTTTGTGTAATTAAACCTTCCATGTCATATATCGTTGAATGGCGAAAATCAAGTACAACCTGATTATGAAATCAATATTGATGGGGAATAAATACAAAGTAACCTAGAACTTCATTCGAAAAATAAAAACAAGAGAGTGTGAAAAAGTCGTCCAAAGTAGTAAATAACTGAGGTCAGGCATCTTTACATTGAAATTTCAAAAAATTTAAACGGGCTTAAAAAATTGGAATTTGAAAAAGCGAAATTTTGTTCCAGGCAAGATTAAGATAAAGTAATACGGTTTTAAAAGAAATCAAAATCATACTCATCGGATAAAATTTAGCGGACTTTTGCTAAAATGTGTCAGTCTGAGATGGCGACTCAAGCATCACTTCCGGTTTGGATTTTTTCTTCTGAGGAATTCTTATTATATTATTCAAATTGTGGTCACCAAAAGTGATTTTGATAAACCGGATGTTCTCACACCTGAACCGGAAGTGATAGAAAACAGATAACGTAGTTTTATTTGTATAGACAACCTGTTATATTTTGTGATTTTAAGATTGTTTGGATATTAAGCGATTGGGATAGAAAGTTTTTAAATTTTTTTTGAAAATTTTTGTCTTAATTTTTTGACAAAATAATTCTAACCTTTAAGATTTTTCAACTGTATCAGATAAATCTCCTTACAATTAACATATTCAAGAAAATCCGAGGAAAATTGATTTATGATTAAGCCCTACAGACTCGCTGAAAAATGAGTGAACATTATGCAATAGCACAAATATAGTTTGAAATATTCATTTTTTTATTATATAAAAATGTTTAATCAAAACAGAAATACTATACGATTTTTAAATTGAGCTACAGAGCTTCCCGGAACCGCCCAACTAAAATGCTAAGCTATACAACATTTCAACATATAGATATGATGTCTGGGTTGTAATTTTTTTTAATCATTGTCACCAGCTTCTATAATGCACAGAACTCGTCTTAACTGAAATATGTTTCTAAGGTCAGACAGAAATTACAGCTTAAGCTCTGGGATCTTGTCAACCACCTGGTCTTTTGCTAAATCTGCGACTAATACTCTTTCCGGATTATCACTATTTATTGGCAGGTGTCTGTATTGAAAGAAATTAAAAATTTAATATTGTATCGTGAATGTAAATGAAGACTTTATTTTATTTCATTTTGGTGTAACGTGTATCGGTAATGTTTTACGTCCAAGTTTTTGGCTCTGGCAGTACCGAGCAGGGCAAATAACGATTGGTTTAACCTGATATGACTGTGAATGGTCCCCATTTCGCAACAAATCCTATATAGGCTTAAATGTGAAAATTTGGATATAAATTATCATATTTCTGATATAAATCTTTACTTAATTCTGACTGATGATTACATTGTTGGCTTATAAGCTTACACTTAGATGCGATGCTATTTGAGGAACGTTGATCTGGTTGGGCGTGCAGGATTTAGTAGCAGAAAATCGGACTAACCAAGAAGTACTTTCGTGTCCTAATTGCCTTTATCTTACTCGGATACAACCCATTAATCATATTGAATTTATTTTACCACCGACCGTTACCATAGTAACTGATTAAACAAAAAGAAAAGATGTAATTAATCAATTCTCTCATGGAATTTTATAGATTCACTACAACATAGTTTCACATAACTATGGCTTAAGGGGGCAGAGGGTTTTTCTCTTCCAGCAAAACTTGACCGCATCACGACGTCACTCTCGGTTTACCGCATACCGATGTTACAGGAGTATCCCATCTTCCCAATATCATTCTTACGAAATTCCGAACATCAATTGTCACTTTTTTCTTTAAAAACCCTACAGGACCTATTTATAGGTATATCCGAAGAATGACGAAAGCAGCTGTAAGGATTGTAAAATAGATTCAATTTGCATCATTCTAACGTCATTTATGTTTGTTTCTCCTAAGGTCCTTCCCAGTTAGTGACGTCATCGAACACTTAGCTGTAATGGATTTGTAGGAACTACAGATGTCGGATTGAAATTTTCAATGGTGACAATTGATGGTATGAGTGTTCCTCATAAAAATTGGGAAAAGCCTTTTTACAATCCCTCTCAGATGTTGTCATTCTAAGACCAATAATCCGCGTATCCTGATATGGTGGCGCCCCCTTATCTCGTATAAGATTCATCCGCGTCTGGAAACACAAAGATTTCAAACAAAGCTCGAAGTACATTACCCATTTTTCAGTCATTGCCCAAATCCCCCTTCCGTTCTTTCAATCTCCCGTGGGGGTCCATATCAACCTTGATTGCGAATCATTCGTCTCAACAGGTAAACAATCAATTTCATGTATTCGTATCATTTAGAATAAAAGCTCTTATTTCTCTTTAATCAAAAGTGGCTTTGAAATCACTTCATTCCATTAGTGAATACCGGAATTATCTTCATGACGTATTTCCCATTCAAATATTAATTTTTATACACCCACATTAAGTTTGGAACGTATATTGGCGTCATCCACGCCCGTTCGTCCACAATATTGCTCGTCAGCGTTCAAGAAGAAATAAATCTTACGTGAAATTGTTTATTAACACTCACGAATGAACCCATTTTGAGCTCGTTGACACCCAAGTAGGCAATTCTTATCGAATTTTAATAAAAGCGTTTAATGTTGTTCATTATGACCCTACAAGATTTCCAGAAGTATTGAAATGAACGCGATTTTTTTTTATCGACAATCAAAGGGGGCAGTGGGCGAGCATGGCGATGTATCTTCTAGTATGTGGCTCTTGATAATTGCAATGATCGCATCTGGTAAAATGGCTACCTGATGGAAGTATGGTGTAGTTTGATGTATCCCACATTGCAAGAAAAGAAATAATGGCTTTTTATTTTCTCAATCCACAACAGAGAGTTGAAATTCTAATCTTGAGTGGGGTCTATAGCCAGATTGAATTACAATGAGATTACGTTTCGATATTGTACTCTAATCAAGTCAGATTGCTATCCCAATCTGTCATCTTCGCAAACTTATTTTCATGAATGTTTCGGAAACTACATGTATTGACAAATCTAATTAATGTTTTTTTTTTTAAATCTCAGTGAAGCAAGCTGCCGAAGAGGATTGTATGATAGCAGCCGATCTAACCTTATACGACAATCCCTTACGTCATCTCACACAAAATAAGGCAAAGGAGGACGAGGTCATAGCAAAACCGAACAAGTCATCACAATTAAGTGATATCGTTGCAGCCGATCTTGTGAAGTATGGCAGTCCATTGGATGATCGACTCTTAGTAAAGAAATCCCCAAGCCCAAAGAAGAACCCATAGAAAATTGTGTTCATGTATTGTATTCTATTCTCAATAGTTTGAGAGTGGACAATCTATATTTTGAAACAATTTTCGCGTTTTCTTGTTTCAGTATCATTAGATTTATGAATAATGTTATTACATGTGAAGAAAGTGTAGATTTTTCTATGATGAGTGATTTCCCCTTAATACACATTGTCTGGCCGATTCTTTATTATAAAAATCCTAAATCAGACATTCACAGAATCCGAGTGACTCTTCCGTTGTTGGCTCTCCATGGGTAGAAATAAATACCCGAATCCTGGTAATCAACTATAGTTAATTCGTTTAACTGCTGATTCCAAAATATTTAGATATATCGTCGATTTCAATAGAACTTGAATATGTTATCGACTTGAATGGCCATGTTGTATTCATAATTCCAAGATACCATAAAACGAAGATCACGAAGTCATTTTCTATACAACCACTAACAAATGTTGCATTTTTTGATGGTATTTCATATTATATCATTCGTTTTTGCAACAACAGAGCCATATAAGGACTGAATGATTACATTATGTAAATGCCATATCTAATAAAATATGTTACATTATGAAACTTTGTAGAAATTTTATTGTTTTTATAGATGCAATAATAAATGTATTTTTAAGACGCATTTTTTGTTCTTATGGTCCATTTCCATTCGTCTTATATACAGCCCAAGTTATCCGTTGAATATAGCATATTAAACCTTCTGAGATATTTAGAATAATATAAAATTCGTTTAGTTAACAAATAGTCATACCAAATTTTATTGCGATGAATGTAATGCGAAAAATTTAATAATCTCTGCTGCAGGGCTTCTCAAGACAATTTCCTGAGGCACCACTTCTGTCAAAATTGTGAGCAGAGAGCGCCATTAAGTGATTCATTTTGTAGGATGTTAGGGGGTAAGCAGTGGCGTTGCTAGGAGAGGGGGGTCAAATAGAATCCACAATTTCAAGTGGACGCGATTTATAGGTAGCGATATAGATAGCGTCTTTTTTTCGTTTGAAATGTAGTCGACGATGGTTTAGGCTAAGAGCTGTGTAGTGATAACTTCCAAGAATCATCAAATAGAAGCCACAAATTCAAGTGGACGGGATATATAGGTAGCAATATAGATAGCTTCTTTCTTTTCGTTTGAAATCTAGTCGACAATGGTTTAGGCTTAGAGCTGTGTAGTGATAACTTCCAAGAATCATTAAAAATGCGATTCTCGCCTACCAGAAAAATACATGTTGTTTCACTTACGTACTTACGTTTCAGAAATGAAATATGAAACGACTCTCAACGTTTCAGTCGAGTAAGAGTGTCTATCAGGTGATGACCATCTAACTTCTTATGAGGGCAGAAAGTTATAGAATTAGGGGTGAACCGTGAACATCATGCCGCAATTACAATTAGCAATGCTCTCTCCCGTTTAGACCAATCCGGGTAATTACTGTACACATTTTTAAGCATACCTAACTTGGACACAGTACTTTAGGCACACTTCATTTAGGCACTCGGTCAGATAAGCACTTTTCATTTTGGAACAGTGTAATTTAGGCACAGCAATTTAGGCATACCTAATGGAGTGTGCCTAAAGTAATGTGTCTAAATAAGGTGTTCTTTTAAAAAAAAAGTGTGCCTAAATGACTGTTTCTAAAAATAGAACGGACTAAATTCATACAAAAGTCGTAAAACATTTTATGCTTATGATTGAATATATCGTCAATTCTATTTTAGAAATCCTCTTTCTCCCTTCCTTTGGGGGGTTTTGCATGCCCATTTTTGACTAATTTTTGGTCTAGATTTGGAATTTGATGTATGAAATTTCATTTTCTTTTAGAATTTCTGAGATAATGAGAAATTTAATTGGCGAAATTCGTGATTTAACATGGAAATAGATGGCAAATGATTGGCGGACCGAGTCCTTACTGGACTAAGTCCATAGTAAGCAAAGTCATAATGTTGTTACCTCCCATGCATGGAACAAGACGTTTAATTATTATATCAGATAATTGTGTTCTGAAGTAAAAAAAAAAGCTTTATATCAGTAACCCCCCTTCTTCTGCTCGATCTCTATAGCTACCGAAAGCTTCCAATTTCTAAGGATAAATAGAATTACATTCCTATTTTTCATTATTTTGTTATTCGAAAACTGGAAAATTCGAATTAATTGTATTCTGTGATTCTGGTATCCTAAATCAATGCTGTAATTTCTGTTGTTTTTTTAGACAAAGACCCGCACTAGGTAAACCAACCGTATATGTCCAGCTATTTAATATATTGCTACTATAATAATTAGATTCTGATTTAACATTGTTACTTTAGTTCCACACCGTTTATTTTATACTCGTTTTAATGTTTTAACCAGATAAAACCTAGTGTATCTCTCAAAATTACTATAAATATAGCGGTCAGTGTCATATACCGTGTGTAAACCTAATCTGTCTCTGGAAAACACATTAGAAATACAGAGATCACACTTTTTAAATTACAATAAGCGATATTATTAAGGATTACCACGTATTCTGATTTCAGACAAAGTTACCAATATATCAGATAAATTTATTATAATCATTCCTGGCATATATTTAGTGCTTAAAAGTCAAATGATGCCTATTATTTGATTAATTGATGTTTCCAGTGAATAATTCAAGTACACTGGAATTCAAAGATTGGGAAATCAGAGGAATTGATGCCTAATCGAAAAAGCTAGAAATTGATTTAAAAAGTGTATTAAAAGAAAATCAGTGTCTCTTACCCTATTCTGAAAAATCTTTAAAATTTCAAGTCTCAGTGCCACCCATATGGAACTTTAGTCAATTACCTTAAATAGCCAGATTAATCCTTTAGCAAAGATTAGCTCAAATCTACACTTAAAACCAACGAATTCCTTAAATGTTTTCCATAAATCTTGATCTACAAAGAAAATCCTTCTACACTTTTAAAGAATTAAAGAAATTTAAAGAATGACTGGGCTTCAGTCACCATTTCGGTAAATTTTATTCCCTGTGTTCCTTAACATAATCAAATAAAGAAAAGCTCTTTTACGTTTGTGAGCACAAGTGAATTCAGTTCAAAATATGACATATTATTTTATGATTATGATTCATGACATGGACTAAGTTGATGTTATCTGATGAAATTGTCAATCATCAGTAGATTGTTTGTGTACAATCAGTTAATAGTCGAATTCAGTTTATTTTCCTTGTCCCAGACGTAAAACTCGTTTATCAATAGTGACTGCTGCAATACTGTTATTCTACTACAGATAGTCATCAAACAATAATATATTCTCGCTATATACTTTCTGCTTTTCTTCTACAAATTCACTCCTGAAATATGGTTTTCTCATTGATATTTGTGACACAATTGTTTTATGGGTGTATTTTTGTTATTTTTCTGATAAAATTAGCTGAATTACCAGTTCGTTACAAGGCCTGGGATATATTTCTTCCATTCTCGTTCAATATTTTTTGCTTGGCATTTTAAAAGAATGGCCAAATAATAACTTTAATAAACATTGCTGAACATGTCACGGTCATAGAATAGTTTCTTTCCCACTTTGTTGTTTTTTTTTGCTAAACATATTCTACTTTTCGACTTGAAGGCAAAGACATTACGTATATATATGTATAGTACAGGGTATATGCAGATCCTCATAACTAAAGTTAATATTATATTTTGCCTTTGACCAAACGTTGTGTCAAATTAGACATAACGCTTTCAATATGCCAAATTGAACGAAAAACGTCTGATCATCTATACACAATCTGTAAAATATCTGCTTTTTATTTAAGTACGATACAAGTCTACTTTTTTGAAGTTTCAACATTCGAAGGCCTTGACATGCCTTTTAAAGTGTAGCAGAAAAGTGCCTATGACGCATCAATCTTCAATCTGACACTCAATTACCAAGATTGTTAATTTGTGATTTGTAAACCTCTCAGCGGTAAGTCCTTGATGACTTGGTATGATAATATTATTCAGCCATTATTGATTTAATTAAAATGTATCTGTTAATTATTATCATAATAAACGTGTTTTATTATCAGAGGAATTAGAATAAAGACCGACAACCAATACACACATACAAAATGTTGTTGAGAACTTATTATTTTAAGTGTTACGTAAGTCACATTATTATAGAAATATTTACGGACTGAATAAACGTAAAACAAGAAACAAAACCCGGTATTGCAGAGCGTTGAAAGGGTAATTTGTGGCCCGCTGTCTTCACTAAATTATATAAGAATCAAAACTTCATTCATTTCATTTCAAAAAAGTATTTGATCTTATTAAATTACGAATTTTTGTTGAGGTTCGCCTCATTTGATGTTTATTAAAAAAAGTATTTTATTTTTTATAGAATCCCACCCTTAAACGATTTTTTTTATTTAATTCCATCCTCATTGATATACAGCTATTTGATTCTTTAACATTTACAAAAGAATTAATCAAATTAATCTAAACTTTTGAATCTACTTCATTATCTCCCTTGAACTAACTTTTATTTTTCTATAGCCCATCCTCATTTTACTTGGTTTGGGTCCCTATTAGCTGTATTTTTTTTTTTAAAAAAGGACTGTAGCAGCTCGTATCCACTTTTATTTTCGCATGTTGAATCTAGATTGTTGTAGCTTGATTCTTCTCTGAAGCTAGTCCACCTCTTTGATTTGTCGGTTTGATTTTGACTGGAGATGGATTTGGATTGGTTTTGATGTCGGATTTCTGATGATACTGGAAAAAAAATTGCAGCCTACACTCAGAATTTGATTGATTTGATGTTTCGCGCCTACTTTACATTACAAAATTAAAAAGGTCGAGCCACAGCAATATTTTTTTCAATCGCATACAATCAAGAAAATGCAAGACAGTTATTGTGTCCACATTTACATCTAACCGAAAAAAGGAAGTATCAACTTTGGGTGTGTCCAATTAGTATGAGGTGTTGTGGGCTTAGAGGGACTAGGAATTAGAGGGCAAATAGTTGCCATCACAGGCTGACCTGGTTTTAGTTTTAAATCAATACTGTTCTGAAATCGTTTTGGTGTAAAAACATTTAACTGTCAGTGAAAGTTTTTGTTCAGAAATAGCCAGAGCGGTGTTGATAGATCAAGTTATTACACATAAAACACGGGGTTTCTAGGTAACGTTAGGAGACAGAAAACAGCAATTTGTCGACACATTCATTGAAAAAATCCCATCCATAACGATGTTAACATTTGAATTGATGACAGATCGCCACATCCGATTGATATATTCATGCGTTATTTTTTTTCGACTTTCAAACTTACATCTGTTATAATGTGTTTGTTCGTAGTAAAAAGACAATTTCTACTTTATGATAAAATGTTACTTCTAACGAAATCACTGTGAAATTGAATTCCAGAGACTTGTTTTATTTTCGTCGATGTGGGTAAATCATTCGAAAAAAGAATTAGTAGCCTAAGAATATTTTACATAAATAAGTACTTGTTTTACGAGTGTTATTTCAGTTATCTGAATTCAAATTTGTTTAATTTCAATGCTTTCATTCAGATTATCTTGAATTCATATTTCAAGACAATTCTTTCAGATTATATTTTCGGATAATACTTTCAATTTTCCTTTCTATGGAATTAAGTATACTTTCAATCATTTCCTGGAAATTATATTGTATGTTATAATTATTCATTCTTCCAAGTTACTTTAAAAGCATCTATGATTTAAATTCCCCCAAATTATCCACTTTCAATAATCCTTTCGTGCGAATTATCTTCTTTAAATTATGCTTTCGTTTGAATTATCTACTTTGAATTATCCTTTCGTTCGAATCGTTTATTTTCAATTATCCATTCTTTCTTTATATAAATTCTAGAATCACCATCAGCACAGAAATATGTTCCCCAACAACATAAATAGGCTTACAATATCTTTCATCCTTTCGTTTAATAATAAGGATGTCTTTCAACTTTTTTATAGGCTCGAAGGTGAAGACAAGTTTATTTTACTATTTCAAATTTCAACAAATGTTCACACCAAAACCTCAATACTTCACAATTTTTAAATATTTTTTATAAACGTTAACAAAATGTTTCAAATTCTCAATAAATGTAAAACATTATCTTTGAAATCTTTTTTTTTTTATTTTAGACGGAAAATATACTTTCGCGTTCGCTTTCATGTTTTTTCCAATATATTTCAAGTGTACAAAAAAAAAAAAAAAAATACTCAAAATCTACGGGATGCTGATTGACAAGTTTAACCATTTTTGTAACGCTACCATTATTTATGCATTGAAAATAATTTGGAACTCATTTCCGACTGATTGGTGTAACTTATTAAAAATATTAAACTCTTTATTTAACATGGGTCAAAATTAGGCCAAATACACAAGGCCATGCGGTCCTTTCTAACATTCAGTCCATGAGAAGTTCATATAGCAACGACTTCCAGGAATTAAATAGGAATATTGATAATAATTTACACTTAAAAAGCTATCAATGTTAATTTGATATATCAGTAGATCATTTTTAAGAAGAAATTTGTTTCAAACTAATAATTTCTTTTGAATTAATATTAGTTCAAGTCATTCCGTTACTTAAATCCAAAATCAAAATTTATGGATGTCAATAAAATATTCAGATTTGAATTTAAATACTTATGAAAATTTCAAAGCTTACTTGTATCGAAATTTTAAAAAAAATAAATTAATTTATAATTAATTGAGCATTAAATTCTTCTCCTGAAGATACACAAATTTGATACAGGAATTGTTTTGAAATTTCTAAAGTTAGACCAGATTCTTCGCTTGACCAAAACAACCAAGCAAGTGAAATTAAGAATTAATCGGGACCAGATGGAACGATATTGAACCAATAGTGTTACTTTTAAGAATCACTAGGGGTGTAAGTAGGCGGAGTTTAGCTGGAATTTGACGAGGTGTCAGAATATTTGGTAGAACTCATGCCTCTAGTGGCTTGTTAGATAAGGCTCATTGAAAACTTACATATTAACAGTCGACGAGTCTGATTTAGCAAGTTGCAAACATCATGGACGTTACTAGTTCCATATCTTCGAGGACAAATCCTTTTGGGATTGCCAATATAATGGCACCACCTGGTACTGATGGAAATTATTCTTCAGGATTCGGATACAATGCTCTGAGCTCTTCAAGACCTTCGGATAGATTTTTTGATTGGAATCAAAATTCTTCATTTGTTCCTATGCCTGCTATGGAAGGTAAGTGGTTTCAATTTGTTTTTATTATATTTCATATGGCAAATGAACGAGATAATGGATGCGCATGATCATAATTTTGAATATGATAACTATACAACTGGTTTTTGTTTTTGTCATAATTGATATTACAGACAAATTCTGATAAATTATAAGTTATTATGCTTATATCAACCCTCTGTCACATAGCCATTGAAAGTTTTAAGTCATTTTACGAATTGAAAAGATTCTGTATTGATTCTGATATTGTGTTTTCTTTCGTCACCATATTTCTCTTTGCAACAATTTTAAGGCTAATAATATGAATTCAAAAGACGTGTGACATGTTTTTTTTGACTATTGAACTGCTACGATTGAGAATGGACCAACCTGTGGAACGTCGTATTTTATGGTGTTTCGAAAAGATTCAGAATTTTTGACCCTTAATAATTATCAGATAAGTGTTTCCGGCTAGATTTGATATAATTATCAATTCCATTAATGAGCCGTTCCTCGAAATTGATATATGGACGTAACAGTGACGGTATAACATCCGTATATTTCTGCTTAGGAACGGATATGACCAGATTTGTCGGGCTATGGTAAAATATTGATAAATATTTTGAGAAAGCCGAAATCACCAATCCAACCCCCACCCCACCCACACACACACGTGATAAACAGCAACAGAGAGGCAATTTAAAAAAGATAAGAAACGTAAATAACATTAAGAATTATATTCATTCATTGCACGCAAAGTGCACTCTTCTTATCAATTAAAAATAATATTTTTCTTTGTGAATAGTTTTATTCTAAGGTCTCTGTTATTGCAAACTATCTGATATTTCTTTGTATATTTTTTATAATTAATAGTATGTTTTTATTATCTAATACGAAACAGACAATATACAATTTCTGTTTTAAAAGATATCTTTTTTCAATTTAATGATATTTGGCATGTAATGAGAAAGCACAGTAATATTTTATAAACATTTTTTCGAATGAAGTGGAATGATAACTGTTGGCATAATTCTTGGAATAAAACAAACTTACGTCTTAAAAATTTAAGGGTGATACGGGTGGGGTAAAAATCAAATATTTTTCAATTATTAATAATTAATAGTACTAGCCGTAATCCTATAAAGATTAAATGTCTTCTCCCAGTACCCGACATTGCATGAGCTTTTGTTAATACGGTGATATCAATTTTGTTTTCAAACAAATTTCAGAAGAAGAACTTCTTAAATATAAACTTTATCAAATTGTAGACTTTTCGAAATTCAAATGAAAGATGCGTTACAATTGTGGTAATGAGCTCAATTTCCTCGTCGCACATTGGAATGTTGACCCCTGTTTTACGAGACAGCTTTCCAAAACACTTGTCGGTAATAGGACCGGGGAATAGATGCAAATTTAATATCAAATGAATGGTTGGATAAAGTCCTCCTATCTCCTTCCTTACTGCTGTTTTGCCTGTCTTTCTCTCGCAAGGATATGATTTTTTTTTCCATTTTCCATTTGTTACTTACGCGTATAGTTAATTAAAAATGAGTACAGATTTAAATGAGCAATATTTATTATGTCTATTTCAGCATGTTTAAGGAATACCAGTACAAGTCGAATGTTCTTTGATACAATACGGTACGACCAAAATACAGAATATAACACAAATTGCCGCGGACCTGAAATTAATGATAGTTTAAAAACAGAAAGTGAGGCCGGTAGCCAGGGTGTGGGAGACTGTGAAAAACTTCCTAATGCTTGCGAAGGACCTAAGAAGCCGTTACATCCTAAATTAATGAATGTTGTCGCACATTTAGAAATGAAATCGTTATGGGATGAATTTAATGAATTGGGAACGGAAATGATCGTCACGAAAGCAGGAAGGTAGGTTGCTTATGCTGTTTTATTAATTATTTTTAGTTTTACCTGAACTCACAAACGGTGAATCATTATCTACGATAAAAATAAAATAATTTCAAGTTAACTCCTTTCGTAAGAGATATAATAATAGATTATTTATGACAAAGGCATCTTCCTCAAGTGAAAATATCGGAAACCATTTCGCTAAAAGAGCACTAATTATATTATATTTAGAATAATGGATCGCTTGTGAAATACTGAAACGGCTTCATAAAACAGGAAATTCGGCTGTCACACGTATTGATATAGTAAGCAAATAAAAAATTGAATTTGAATATTGCCAAATGCTATATTTTTCTTGATTTCGTATTTTTGTTTTTAACTGTGAAAGATTGGAGGCCTCTAAAATAGTAAAGACATTCATTTGAAAGATAACCTTTTTTCATATTCGAAAAAAATCATCTTATTCTTGATGGCATTATCCTATCTGACTAACACGTACTGACTTTAATAACCCCAGAAAATTTGAAAAATTTAAGAAAATACTCTTAATTTATCAAATAAAATAGCAACAAAAGCATTGGTAAAATTCTTGGTGATAAGATCTGTTCTTTGAAATCATTTTATCAAGAAAAGACAAGAAGAGAAAGTTAAAATATATCCATTTCTTTCGACTGTAAGATTCTTTAAATTAGATATTAGAAGAAAGGCTGTAGTATTTATGTATGTGTGTTTTGGTAGCCCGCAAGGCGACGTTATGTTTGGTTAAGAATTCAAGTTAAGCGTACGTAACATACATATTAACGGTTTTAAAGTGTTTTAACAGGCACTATGTCGTTTTGGTTCAATTTCAATTATTTTTACTTTATATTTTATACCGGTAAGAAATTTACAGTTATTCTTATGAAAATAAATGCTGTTCCATTATCCTCTAAAGAATAAATAAATATCGGTATAGAAATGATAATGAGTAGGGGAAAAGAAAATGAAAATGATTTAAGATTGTCACATATTTCAGTTTATCTGCTAGTTGTCACCTCGCCTCTGTATTCTCATCATCATTTACAGTAGCTCATAAACAATACAAAATAATAAACAACGTTATTTTAGTAGAAACTATAAAAAATGCAAAACAGCGATCTGATTTAGTGTAATAACTTATATAGTATATCAGTTCCTGGTTCTGAAAAAAATACTAAGAAATAATGAAAACATGCATAACGATGGCATAATGGTGATGAGTTGTTGTCATTTTCATGAGCATATAAATTTAAAAGATTTGCATTGGTAAAAATGTGCAAAAATGACCCCAAATTACGAAGGATTTTGAGAAAACACCATCTTAGGCGGTGACATATATTTCTTCGAAAATTAGTAAAAACTTTAAACTTTATATATGGAAATGGATCAAATATCTTTCAGATACATTAGCCTTAATAGTCAAGGATTGAAGATTTGAGTTAATTAAAAATCATAGTTTGTAATTTCTATGTAAGTTTAAGTAATAGCAAAGTCGTGTAGGCATAGGATCCAGAAACCTTTTCTCTTTGGATATTTCAATGGGAAGTGACTAAGTTAAGTTATCTCCAAATGATACTGGGATTTTATCAATGAATCGGAACCTTTTTCTTAATTTGAGTTTTTCTGTCTAACTAATATATAACTCCTAACAACTAAAAATATATTATAACAGGTCACCTCGCTTGGTATCTATATCTTACTTTCACTCCATTACATATGTCATGATTAAACATACACGTTCATTTCACGCTGTGCACGCGTCACACTTGGTCAGGGGCGAAATTTATTAGGCTCTTGAGATGTAATTATCACTTTTGGAGTGAAAAGGAATACCTAGGGTGGGAAAGTCTGTGAGGTCTGCGAGTATCAGTATTTGATATCATTGGTTATGAAAATAAGTAATTAGCAGAGAAAATAAACAGGAAAGGGTGAAATATTTTTCTTGACCGAACATGATTATATTAATTATAATCAATTAAATTTGAGCGAATTCTTTCGTTAAGCTTCACTTTTGGGTAGACTATTAAGTTTATATTAACAAATACTAAAGTTACTATAAAGAAATAAAACTTTTGGATAGACTATTAAGTTTATATTAACAAATACTAAAATTACTATAAAGAAATAAAACTCCTTGTTACAAAATAAATAAATAGATTTAATAAAATAAATAAATGAAATATTAAAATATTTTGTTTGATTCTACATAAAAATTGGAATATAAAAACATGATATAATTTATAAAGATAAGTAATATAACGAATGGTCATAATATTATATAATCCAAAAATACAAAAATGAACATACAATAGACGTACCAATATATATTTAAAAAATATTTTATATCAAAATAGTAAAACGAATAACAATAGATACACAAATATACCATACAATCACCTAATTCCATATAATATATATATGAATAATCCAATCAAAAAATACAAATGTATTCAATTCGTATAATTTAACAAATAATGATATTTACAATTCTGAGATACAATGAATAACTATATTCAACTAGTTAAATATAAATGGTGTTATGCAGTATCAGTGACCAAAAAAATATTATGAATAAAACAAATATGAATATTATCAAACCAAAAAAATATGTTTCAGCGGCTAATGAGAAATAGATTTGCTTGTAAATAAGATTGAAAAGATTCAAAAGTAAACCACAAGTTCGGTCCTACCTTCTTTAGATCTGTAATTAAGCCACCCCACACGACGTTATACTATATTAATTAGTTATTAGATACCGTATGACGTCATCATTATCATAACAGTGTTATTATCATGTGATATTTTCCAGTGATAGTGTTAGTGATAATGTTCTGTCATATTTTACTTCCTAATTATAACGCTTTATCATTCCATTGATCTGCCAGAGATGAATGTTTTCACAAATACACATCCGACTGTTATGTTTATGGAAACGTTTGATATCTAAATTCACATTTTTCAGTAAATTTCGCGATTACCAAAATGTATGCATTTTGCGAATAAATACTCTTAAAAAATTTCCATCTAACACTTCCTTCAACCGTTACAAAATTAATGTAATAAAAAGTCAATATTAAAACTGAGACTACCTTTACAGTACTTTTTTAGTTTAAACTCATGTCTGACGACAAAAACATACAAGTAATTTTGGGCAATAATGCGTATATGGATTTGATAAATTTGCAATGTCGTATTGTGCCGTATTCTCGAGTCCAAACAACACCCAGATATTCTTAATAAATTCCGACGGTACCAGACCTAGTGCCAATTATATGTGATTATCTAAGATAGAGATATCAATGACAAGTTTAACAAACCAGAACCACGACTTTCAATCATCTGTAACATCTATATAATTAATGAGGCTAAATTCATTCTCTCGTCAGACATGGGTTTCTGAAAATGGTTTGGGGATTTGGCTCCAAGAGTAAGTAAGTAGGCCTGTCCGGTTATTCCGATCATCTGGAGCTGCTCTTGGTATATCAGGAGGCGTCACTCGGATTTTGAAACCTAGTTTTCTTGTTAGTAGCCGGTCTAACTGGAAACTAATCAATGGGACAATAAACATTTTGAAAATAGGAATGTCTTCAAAAAGAATTTTGTATCAAACTGCATTTCATTTTATAGATTCATACGCATTGAAAATATGTGTGTTACATACGGTTCGGAAACCTTAACAATAGGCCTACACGTCAAATCTGTTCAGGATATTCGCAAGTTTTATTACAAAAGTAACCATCTCGCTAAATAATTATTCAATTCTTTTTGTAAGTGATTTTCGTATTTCTAAATGTGATGACAAAGCATTTACTGAAAGATATGTTTCTGACAATATTCCGTCATAAGAAATTCAAACATAAATTTCTTTATTTCTTTACTCAATGACACCAAAATAATGTTATATCTTATCTGAATTAAAGTACAGTAAACTTAAGGTTTTAATTTTCTTCTCCCCAAATGTCGTGCGTATCTTAAATGATGTAGACAAATTTCAGTTTGAGCCAGATAATCAGTAGAAATCTGGTTGAAAACAGTGATATCAACTCACTTAACTTCCAAATGATATACTTTATTTTGACAGTTTCACCAACTTGATAAACGACCTTGAAATTACACCTATTTACCCCGGCGGCTTGGCCAGTAAAAGACTGGTCAAAATGATGTGTTTCTGATCTTCGTTTGGAGATTATAAATCGATATACATGGTTTTGGAACATCATTTATTATTTAACATTCACAACAATTCTTGACAATATCCCAATGACAAAAATGTTCCATTCAAAGGTAATATTAAGATCATATAATATAATGTACGGCTTATCATTCAAAGCAAAAGAGATAGCGACGTCTATCTGATCAAGTATTTTAGAAGTATGGACAGAGCTTGGACAGAGCAAAGTTTTGATTGTCTACGATAACCATAAAACAACCATAATACCTGTTATTTAATCTCAAAATCGTTTAATATATTGGTGTCCATCAGGTGCCAAGTTCAAATATAATTTATCAAAACAATACAAATAGTTTTCAAATAATTTGAAATAATAATATTATTTTTAACCATTATCTTAAAACAACACATGAAACATCATTTTTTTTTAAAAATTCAGTTGACATGACTATCCTGTTATTTTAACTCAAATGAGCATATGATATATTTTTTCTTATGTCAGGCAAAATTTTATAACATTTTAATAAGATTTAATGAAATTGAAAATTGTTCCAGGCTAACACTCTCGAAATATATACTTCAAAAACATATTTTTAAACATTTTGACCACCAAGTTACATTAATAAAAGCACAATTTACCAAATTGCAGTACCATTTACTTTACAACCTAATATTAAATGAAGAAATAGAATATACCCAAATAAACCACATGTTTCTCTGATTACAATGATTGGACAAAATAATGAAATTCATAAGTCATTCCGTAAAGTGTCGTAAATCTCAAAAAAATTAAAAAGGTTTCGAAGAATTTTTGTAAATTGAGAATATTACAAATCGTGCCAAGTAGAGGTTACTTTAGAATACATATAACATTTTTTCTAACTTCTTGAGACTTACCATGTTTACCTCAAGTGTACCAATGTCTTCTCCTGGAATCAAATAATAAATGATTTAAAGAAATAATATTATGTTATTTTTAGGCGAATGTTTCCTGCATTTCAAGTACGAGTGACAGGCATGGATCCCCACGCTGATTATATGGTAATGATGGATTTTGTAGCATCAGATGACAAAAGATATCGCTATTCCTTCCATAGCTCTAGCTGGGTGGTGGCTGGGAAAGCCGATACACAGATGCCAGGAAGAATTCACATGCATCCCGATTCTCCTGCTAAAGGATCACAATGGATGAAGCAGATTATATCATTCGATAAATTAAAATTAACTAATAATTTGTTGGACGACAATGGACATGTAAGTGCAGAAAATACTTATAACATTGTTTTAAGGACAAGACAGTCGCAGAATACATGTACATATGATACGTTAGAACCAAATTTCCCTTTCGAAATGCATCTGCACCAATTCAGATCCCTCCGTGTTTTAAAGAAATAGAGATTACAAAACAAACCTACAGTAAGTTTAGTCTCAATATGAACGTGATTTTATATTTCTTTACAGATTATTTTGAATTCCATGCACTCGTATCAGCCTCGTTTTCATGTTGTATATAATCCACCAAAATCAGAAGATGTTTCAGAAATGGAAGTTTTTAAACATTTTATTTTTCCTGAAACAAAATTCACTGCAGTTACAGCTTACCAAAATCATAGGGTAAGCATTTATATCGAACTGTCTAAACCATTAGATAAATGGTATCAGTCTGTCTGAAATCATGGAATAAACGATATCGACCTCCTAAACCATGTTAGAATTGATAATAAACCATTATATGAAATAAATGATATCGAACTGGCTATATCGCGTTATAAATGATTGATTGAATCATGCTATAATCGATACCACATGGCTAAATCATTTAGCATTCAGATATCGATGTGATATTTGATACTGCTCTGTCTTAATCATATAAAACTTGAAATTGACCTCTCAAAAACATAGAATAAGCTAGTAGTGTCAATATTGAACTGTCTCAACCACGAAATAACTTTCTATATCATATAATGAGCATCGATGTATCCAAATAATTGAATACAATACGAGAGTTGTTTTGTATTATTATTTCGAAGTTCAATAATGTCAGTCATTTTGTTTTGAATAAATACCGAAATATCTGAAGAATGTTTATTCAAAAGTAGAGAAAAGTTATGGATAAAATAATCATTTTATCTGTACTATATACAAAATGCGCATTCTGCAAGTAGAAATTTTATAAAATGATTTAGAAATAAAATGATATCTGTTTAAGTGTACTGTATAACATGTAATATGATATTGCTATATCTGTAATGTTTTAATATAGAGTTACGATATCCCAACGATGAAATATAGACAAATCTAAACTTTACAAACCAGGCTCATGTTCATAAGCACGTTCATCAACTTATTTTTTTCTCTTCTCATTCATCATTCGACGGTAAATTGACGTCTATCTGACCGCATGTGATTTTCTAAATAAATGTAATCATAAAAGTGTTATATAAACCGCGTTATTGTAAATTTTTATCAAATATAATTCATAAAAACTTCCTGGGGTCTTTTAACCCTTCTGCCATTACAATCCGATTTTAAGGCAGAATATTATGATTACTGCTTCAGACTTTTGATAAAAATAACAGCGAAGAATGATGTCTGCACTTTTATGGTAGATTATGCAAGATATTATAAATCTTAAAATTTTATTGAAGCCAATCGTGTGGTTGAGTTCCATGTAGGAATCAGAATTTCTGAAACCATTCACGTACGCTGCTATGGCTCAAGAATTTACTTGTAATGCAACCCGAATAGGTCAAACTATCAAAGGTTACTTCTTCAAGAAAGTCCACATTCACAGTACCTGAAATGTAACGTTGCTCTTTACATCTATTACAGATAACACAGTTAAAGATAGCCAGTAATCCGTTTGCTAAAGGTTTCAGAGATTGTGATCCCAATGATTGGTACGTATTTTTTTATGTATTCATTGAATATTCCGCATGATCTATGTACAATAAATGCTTTTTGATAAAACACAATGTTAGCTCATTTGAAATATATGCTCATAAGCCTCATATAAAATTCAAAAGTACAAACTGGACTAAGTAACAATCCAACTATTCTGAAGGAATTATGACCCTAAGATTAAGCGCATTTGTTTTCAGTATGGCTGAAGTTTTAACTCAAATGCAACAATATCCTGGTAAATCAAGGCAACCAAATCCTGTCCATGTCCTAAAAGAAAGGAAAAGGAAGAGAACCGACGACACAGGTATATTATCTAAATTTGTAGATAGGTCTTGATGTCCATCTACTACTTGATAGAAGTCATCGTCAATGCCCACACTCCCACACTCCCATACATTAAGTTTGATCCACTTCAGACTCATTACATTTGAAAAGATTGTAAGATTACCGCTTCCAAAGCGCACCGGAAGATGAAAAAACGCTATTAAAGGATAACGTTTGGAATATGCCTTAGTCTGTCAAGCACCAGTCCGTTCCACAAGTTAAGCCGTTCTTGGTGTTTATGTGTGTTTTCTGTATTTTCAGATACCTCAGCTCCTGACATCAGTAAACCATGTCTTGTTTCACCAGTAATATCAGCAGGCTTTACTGGTGGTTTTAATACAACTCACCCTACTCAGATTTACTCAGGCTGTTACTCATATCCTCCTTATCAAATAGAGAACTATTTTACCTCGCGGAAAGACAGATCAACACCTTATAACCCTCATATGGACTATCCTTCTTATAGTGTATTCTAGTGCAACATATATCCAAAATGGCCGACTGTGATTTGACTGTGGTCTCTATGAACACATTATGTGCCTACAATACATGCTGATCATTTAAGGACTACAGAAAGTGCCTTACGCAATTTGACCCTATACGTTTTGTTGTAGTCTTTTTTGCTATGATTCAGCAACCATAATAAACATGAGCCTATAGCTCTTGCGATTAGACAAAATCTACAATGGCATCGTATGTTCTGAAAGTGTGAACCGTTAGCTAAATTCTTCACAGTGTTTATATTGAAGTTGTTGAGCTGTCTCAGAAGTATTTCATCCATCTTATAGAGGACATTCTTGTCAATTCGTGATCATTGGTTATATAAAAAAACCATGTCTTCTCTATTAAATTTAACCAGTCTTGTGTCGAAGATGTTTATATTTTTCATTGTTTATTTTGTTGTATTATATAGATGTAAATAGTTTATTTAATGATTTAATTTTATAAGAGAACAAAAAAAGAACTATAATGTTTATTGTTTAGAAATGCTGTGAAAAAATAGTACACTTTTGAAAATAAACGTTTCATTAACGGCAAAACGCAAGTAACACAAATTTCAATTTTTTTTATCAATTTAAACAATAGAAACCGTTTCATTCTTGTTGTTTAATCAGAATTACGCCAATGTTATTCGTTTTATTGTTGCTTTGCTGATCTCAATTAAAATAGTTGACAAAACAATGATTTATTTTTACCTTTTCAAAACCCTCGGATTTATATTTTAGTCCCTGACTATTCTTGGTGTTCAGATTCTAAAAATGAAACTACTCATACTACACAAACTGGAAGGCGCTTAGGCAAAATGTCAAGCTATTACAAATTTCGTCTTATACCTATAGACATCGTTCGTAATATATTGACACTGTGAAGATGGGGAACATGTGGTAGGTACTACAGCAACCATTAGAAAACTGTTTGAAAAGTATCTCTTAAATAACCTTTATCCCTAATATCTATCGCAAATACACCTTTATCCTTAATATTTATCTCAAATACACCTTTATCCTTAATATCTATCTCAAATACACCTTAACCTCAATATCTATCTCAAATACACCCTTATCCTTAATATCTATCGCAAATACACCTTTATCCATAATATCTATCTCAAATACACCCTTATCCTTAATATCTATCTCAAATACACCCTTATCCTTAATATCTATCTCAAATACACCTTTATCCTTAATATTTATCTCAAATGCACGTTAACTCTTAATATCTATCTCAAATGCAGATTATCATTAATAACTATCTCAAATACACCTTTATCCTTAATATTTATCTGCAATACACCTTTATCCTTAATTCTATCTCAAAAACAACTTTATCCTTAATATCTATCTTAAATAACCTTTATCCTTAATATCTATCTTAAATAACCTTTATACTTAATATTTATCCCAAATCCACCTTTAGCCTTAATATCTATCTCAAATACACCTTTATCCTTAATATCTATCTCAAATACACCTTTATCCTTAATATTTATCTGCAATACACCTTTATCCTTAATATCTATCTTAAATAACCTTTATCATTAATACCTATCTTAATTAACCTTTATCTTTAATACCTATCATAAATAACCTTTATACTTAATATCTATCTTAAATAACGTTTATACCTAAAATCTATCTTAAATACACCTTGATCCTTAATATCTATTTCAAATACACGTTAACTCTTAATATCTATCTCAAATACACCTTTATCCTTAATATCTATCTCAAATACACCTTTATCCTTAATATCTATCTCAAATGCATATTTATCCTTAATATCTATCTAAAATACACCCTTTTTAATATCTATCTTAAATAATTTATCTTTAATATCTATCTTAAATACCCTTTACCCTTTAATACCTACCCTTAAAAAAACCTTTATTCTTCTATATCTATTTAAATAACGTTTATCCCCCTATCTATCTCAATTAACCTTTATATGTTAATATCTATTTCAAATTTAATTTTAAATTTTCTTAAATATCTATCTCAAATAACCTTTATCCTTAATTATCTATCTAAAATTTGACCTTTATCCTTAATATCTATCTCAAAGCTATTTATCCTTAATATCTATCTAAAATACACGCCAACTCGTAATATCTAGCTCAAATGCATATTTATCTTTAATATCTATCTCAAATACACCTTTATCCTTAATACCTATCCCACTAAACCTCTATTCTTCTTGATATTTATTTCAAATACACAAAAAAAAAGACCACAAAATTTAAATATACCCCTATCTATCTCAATGTAACCTTTATATGTCATATATACCTCTATCTATCTCAAATTAACCTTTATCTATCATATATACCTCTATCTATCTCAAAGTAACCTTTATCTATCATATATACCTCTATCTATCTCAATTTAACCTTTATCTATCATATATACCGCTATCTATCTCAAAGTAACCTCTATCTATCATATATACCACTTTCTATCTCAAAGTAACCTTTATCTATCATATATACCACTATCTATCTCAAAGTAACCTTTATCTATCATATATACCTCTATCTCTATCTGTTTGAATCAAGATTTTGAGTTTGGATGCGAATTACGATTTTTTAAAATCAATCTGTAATGCCACATTAAATATCTTTGGTGAATGATATAAATTTCGAATCTTAAGAATCTTATTAGAATTCTTAGATTCTATGTAAGCGTGACTTAGAGTGTGTTAATTGATTGAGGTGTAACTTTCAATATCTCTACAGAGGTGTAAATATACTCTTAACATAAACAAATCACAATTTTTAACGTTTCCTGTAGATAATCTCTCTTAAATTGTATACATGTGATGTCGATATGCTTTCGTTAAAATAACGTATCAAATAATGTAATATATATCAATAGATCTGAATTTCCACGTTTGAAATTCAAGATTCCACTTAAGATAAAAATAAGTTCTGAACAACCGGTCTTTTTTTTAAAATTGTGATAAGTTTTGCATTGTTTGCCCAATAATTTTATCCGACATCAAAGGATCTAAAGATATAATTTCAAAGAAATCATGTTTTGTGTTACAAGGAATTCTCAAAGACATAATGACTGTCACATGTACTTGTATGTGTATTTGTAAGGTTTTTCAAGCATTCGTTCATATGTTAGGTCCGTTGTATTTATATGTATACATAAAAAGATTAACCCATCCAATACGTTCTATCATACAAATCAAATGCATTGTTATGCGAAACATATAGTACACTACTAAATAGAGTTGAAATTAAATATTGTTCAAAAGAGTGATAATGAAATGATATAAAATGATAATAAATAAATTTATGCACAAATAAACGGGTTAATTCAATATATGAATATTTAAAAGATTCGTTCAACAACCAGACAACAGTACTCCTAATTATCAAGATGCATGAAGTAGGGTTTGAGCATTTCTTTGCGTAATACTGCGAAAATATATTTTACAATACACATATGTAAAGTTGTTTTGTTATCAGGTAAATTAAATATAGGGTTGAAGCTGAAGATTTCACATATTAACTCGTAATTTGAAAAGGACTTCAGGTAATTTACACCATTTGCGCTTAGGAAAGATTCTAGATCATGCCAAAATTTGTCACGTCTGTTATCATGATAGGAACACTCGATTACAGCATGTGCTATATCACAGTTATACAGAAGACCACATTTCTGACACAGCAACTGCGGGCTGTGAGAATTAGTTAGCCTGGCAAGAGTAAGTGCCTTGGTAAATACTATAAGCAACACGTTTTGAGTTAAGGGTCCTTTAGCCAAACGCCATACACTGGGTGGTGAGTATAACTCAGGGTCTGAAGCAATCCGTTCTTTCCAAGATGAGAATTCAGTATCTGAGATGGCTTGCTTAACTATGCGCTTCCACAAATTTCGTTTCATAAAGATTCCACCTAGAAAAGTATCCACGTAAAGCCTCAGATGATACTGAAAATATCAGTTACAAAGCAGTTGTGAAGAACAAAGATCAAACTTAAATTTTAATAATCTACTAACTAAAACTTTGCGTGTCAGCTCTGTAGGGTTTAAACATAAAAGTTGAGACAGGAAAAGTAATTTTTGAAAATCAATATACGATTCGATGGAGTTCCAGGTTGATAGGCTAAGACACACGTTAGTGTAAACCTTGAATAAGTTTACAGGCATACCGATGAGCCCGTTCAAGCACAGATATCTCGTTTGAGGAAAAGTTGGACCATAACTGACATCCATACAAAGCTTTAGTATACACACAAGTAAAAACAAGTTTAGAACTAGTGATTGGGTTTAAACATTGACTGTGGACACTATTACGAATGAGGCTAAAAGCGGAAGCTCTGATTGAACGACAGGCAGCCTGTGATCGTTCAACCGAATTGAATGATGTACAAAGTAAAACTCCTACAGGTTTCACAGAATCTACAGATGGGAGTGGTGATCCAGATAGAAATACAGGATCAAACGCTTCTAAAGACCTATTCCGATATTTGAAGTGCAGTATTACATTTTTGATGGTGAAAATTTAAAGCGCCACTGGCGAATGTACCGTTCACATAAATGGAGAAGATTTTGGAGACCATTGACGCTATAATTGACTACTGCAATGTCATCAGCTTGCGTGGGGCAACATACTGGTAAGTTTAGAACTATTGGTACTATCAGTCTACTGGTTTAGAAGATCATTGTTAAATAACAGATACAGTTTAGCAGACAGGACGCCACCTTGCCTTACTCCACGTTTTAATATAAAGTTTCGTGATAGTTGGTTGCCCAACCGCACACAACTGTTCATTCCAGTGTATAGATTATCCAAAGGTAGCCTATTACGAACTTCCTATGCCTTATATACAATAACCACATTTCTTTTTACGTACACTAAGGACCAAAGACAATCACAGCCCCGGCAGACAATCCAATGAACTCCCTGTGTTCTCCGCTACAAGATAATAAACCAGTGAGGTGAGATATTAAATGCAGTTTGTTACAGCTTGACAACTTGAAGATACATTGACTCATACAGCCTTGATCCTTGATGAATCAATACACTTTCGGTTATCTATTACTTTGCTGTACCTTTATTATTACATCATTCTGTTAATTATAAGCCATACTGTTTTCAGACATCCTGTCGAGGGTTTTATTCACTGGTGTAAAAATCCAATCAAATCCAATCAATCCATTCAAATCAATGTAATCCGTGATACAAGAATAACGGCTATTGTAGTCAAAGTATGAGAAGAAGTTTGCTTTGATTGAGTTAATGCACAATGTATGTATAATGTACAATAATAAACATATTATATTTTATACATTTATCTTATCTAACTACGGTATCTCAGTGATCTATTTCCAAAATTTCTGACCATCGCCATTTTAAGGTTCATACTTCTGTTAATCTCTTTATTATAGAAACACCAATATGTCTGTCAATACTTCCTGTCAACTTCCTATAAATTATCTCCCTTTATTCCACCAGACGATACTTTTAACATCTGCTGAAACAGTTTATGTATACATTCTAAAATAGCATACAAACTAGAAAGAAAATATTTGTCGAGCTGTCAAGTTACGAGGGGGAGAAGATGTTATAAATCTCAGATCCCCATCTATCATCTATGTACACATGGGTCTTCATAATACAACATACAATATACTTTTCCGAAACGAATTATAGTTAGGCTATTGGAAATTAGCATTACTCTTTCGATTACTTCATTTGGCGTATAACGATTCGACGTCTAATCATATTAAATATTATAACTCAATATGTATTGCTTTTATTCACTAACCATAAAACACAACGTGAGAAACAAATTCTTAACAAGATGTGGCCATTTTAAATATTTCCCGCCAACTTTCTGAAACAGACGATAAAACAAGTAAACTATTTCATGGGTTGCTGATATTAAATTTGCCGTTTGAAATGTTTTTCAAATTAGACTTGTCTTATGATGTTAGTTTTTGTGAGATGTTGTGAAGTTATTCCTACCTCCGTCGTTTTACACCAAAATATCACAGATTTGATTTCAGAGAAACATCTTAGGCCTTTTTTTAATATCCGGGATGGGAATGTTTTGAATTATACAGTGTTAAATAGAAGGCTTTCAATTCTAATTAATGATTTTTGAAAAAAATATTCATTACGAAATAGATCAAACAACTGTCGACTCCGATTAACCTTCGTCTATTCAAAAACTGTTCTTAAAATTATGACGTCAATGTACGATTTTTGTTTTTTGACCTACATAATTTGTTCAAATAAGTTTTTTTTTTAGAATTTCGGAATCGCAGATGTCCAATGAATCATCTGCTATCATATAATCAAACCAAGATGATCAAATTTAACCCGTGTTGCCGTTACCTCTTTAAACTTGGTCATAATTTAACGTTAAGGAAAAAAAATAAAAATAAAAACATAATATTTCCCATAAAAGAAAATAAAATGGTCATTGAAAAGAGTTCGGGCTGCTTTTTTCCGGTCGAATAAAATATCTATCATTCTTACAAATTGACATATTACCGTCCTTTAAGTTTATAACTTGCTTAGATTTGTAAATAGGTAGCTATAAAGATCGTATATTTTAAGACGTTATACATCAATATCTTATGTTAACTGTTCCCTCTTCCGAATACCATTACGAGTATTGAATTATTTGTAATTCCCATAACATGGAAAATGCATTAATCATGCAAGTGCATATTTTAACACGTGCAACCATTGTTACCATTTGGCACCGACATACCCCATATATCAATCGTCGTATATCTTGTTATTTCTACTGTTCATCTCGCTAAATCTATTAGTTTACCCGAATCATGTAAATCTACTTTGACGTTAATGTGCGTTTTAAGGAGCAATAATGGTTAACAAGTCAATTTTATAGACCGTTTCGCTCAATTTCATTTTATGTCACAATCAGTTTGATATATGTCTCAATCTGAAATACATTGCTGACTACTAAGACCAATTCCCTTGGGATAAGTAAGTTTACAATTCCCAGGAATTTTACTCTTTACCCTTCAAATATAAGTATCTATTTGATTAAAAATTGTCGAAATTCTTTAGGAGTGTCCATACATTGTTCATGTTAATTGCCAACTATTTCAACCCGGTGACCTAACCATATATCATATTAATAGTAGAATAAATCAATATTCGATGCTTAGAAAATGAATCTGTTATACAATATATTCGTATAAATACTGATAACATTGATATGGAAGAAGGATTTCTTTCTGATCAAAAGGCCAAAATTCAGGAACTCTAGAAACATTTTAATCTTGCAAATTTATTATCAGTCGCTGGATGTTTCTTTTCACGGTCAATTACTTTTACAATGACATCATGAAGTGATAATGTACAATGATGACGTAATTCAATGATGAGACATGACGTGGGCCGTGATAAAATTTATGTTTCTGGTGTTATGACGTCACAGATCAGTGTCGACTCATTTCAAGAATAGATTGTGATAAATATGTCAATAGTTTGCCACTAGAAATCGGCAATAATTTTTCGATCTAAATGATTTTTCCTTCCTTTTTATGGACTGTATATCATCGGGTCCTGTTTAATATTATGTTTTGTAATTCTTTGTAACTTGAATTTGAAAAACAATTTCACAAACAATCGAAGATGCTCCCCAAAAAGATCATCTTTACAATCAGTAGGCCTACACGGTTTTCGCTATAGAAGGGCATTCATCTTTAATTGTTTTTTTTGTGAATAAGGTTTGTAGAAATTTTGTTTGAAAGATCTAATGTTTCAATTTTAGTAAATATGTAGACAAAATAGTTTAACATACATTGGATATTTCACAAACTCCGTCTCTCTTTAATTTATATCTTCCATTTAACTCGTTCATCCAACTGTAAAATTCATAAAGGATAACAGGAAATTTTTATGAGTATAAAATATCAACAACGTTAAACACATTAGCACCTCACAAAATTTCCTCTTTGACATTAATTCTGTGAAAGTTCGGTTACAAATGATCGATGGGGATGTTCTACGAATTTCTTCGACATAAAAACTCTTTGAAAATATTTTATGACGGTATTTTGAAATAAGAGCACAGAAATCACGAGACCTTCATGTTCTCATCGCGATGTGCTGAAAGACTTATGATAAAGCTCTTTCTTGATGTTTTTTATAACCCATTGCAGGGACGTTAGCTATTCTTTTGCATAAATACCACTAGTGGTCAAAGCATTACAAGAAAACAAAACAAAACAACTAGGCACAAAAATAATATTAGTTACAAAGTACTAGTAGGCTATAACACATAAAAAAGTATTATAAATGAATGTATAAGAAAATAAAATAAAAGAAGAAATTAAAAAATTGAATTTTTTCTTTGTCTTTCATGAAATTTTGCATCATGCTTTTTCATTTGTTCATAAAATTGTTGTCGTTTAAATTCATGTTTTGTGCATGAAATTAAAAGGTAAATTTAATTTTCAATTTTCTTACAATTTAAGAACAACAAAAAATGCAATAAATTTTTATAACTTCTGTCGAATGTGTTACGAAAAAAATTGAAATGAGCCTCCCATGAATAATTCAATGTGAGTTATTCGATATTTTTGTATCCAATCGCAATATCAAAATAGAATATTTAATAATTTAATGGCACTATTTTATATATAGACACATTAATAACTAATAAAATATTTCCTTCAATATTCTATCAATTCGTGAGACCATTGAATGGGGAATTTTCGAAAACAACTCTAACGGCTTTGATACAATCCGTTAATCGTGTAAATCATAAAAAATTAATTAGAAATGAATAAACAATAAGCGATCAAACATACAAACTCAATCAAGAGTTGAATAAAGTTCAAATTTACTTCCTCATGTAAAAAGTCACGTTCTGATTTTTAGGGTTGAAGCAAAACGATAAAATTGTGAACTTGTTAAGCAAACTGAAACTGATTGGTTCTGATAAAATTTGGTGGTGTTAGAAGATAAGTTAAACTAGACATAAACACACTGAGGTCTACAATGCGATAACATCAAATTTTTACGGGGAGCCCTAATTTGATGAAGATTAATAGGAAAAATTCCAAACTAACTGACACACGCGAACAAACTTTAAACTTATCTTCGTTTCGTATCTTTTATGATCCTTATTTTGTAATTGCCGGTTGTCACAAAGTTTGAAACAGGTTACTAACTGTCACAAGGTATTTAGCTCAATTATAAATTTGATTGTGATTAAATAACAGATTCTGACAAGAATGCAAGAGTTCATATGACTTGGCTTTAAATCTTTTTATCAATGTCATGAAGGCATACGTTCCAGACCGTTCATTCCAATTTCGTAGTATTTGTTTCGTCCTAGCTTCCATTTTGGAGATTTCCCCATTCTCGACATTAAATCTGGATATAATTATATTGACTTGAAACATTTATTCCTATAATATCCTCAGTTGTAGGATATGAATAAAGTGTGTATAAGTAAGGCTTATATAGTTTTGACATCTGAATTCAGATATTTTGTTTGAAGTATTATTATATTCGTATTGAAATTTTCCACTGTCCCTTAACAGGAAATGATCAGCTCAAAATTATTTAGAAGTTTGGATTTATATTGTAGAGTCTGTACTTGACTTACCTAGGTTTCAGATAAATGAAAATGGTTCATATTATGAATATTTATGAACATGATAGACGAATACACAAGGACTACAGATGCTCATGAAAGTCAAATTTTGAAATTTCAATCTACACGGGAAACTTCAAGCTGTTTAATCCATCAATATGAACATGTGCTCAGATTAGGCTTTGTATTTAGCCAAACCAGTGCGAAATGACCGAAACTTAATCTGAACGGCATTCTGCTTCTCCTGTCGGTGTTGAGAGACGTGTAGTTTAAAGGAAAGTTAGATACCTATTTAAAACTTCTGAGGAAATATTCAGTCTTCATTTTCTAACCTTCTCCGTTTTAGACGCGAAACCCGTGGAGGGGGAATGAATAAATAACAGAACAGAACACAAAATTGAAAAGTGTAACCCTTATTGTTGTAATATTTCAGATAATAAAACCGAATTATCCTTTAATTAATTGTTATTGACTGTGAAATTTTAATTCTCTGTAAATTTCAGGGTGAACAGTGTTCTATTGATACCTACATCTCTACCTATAGCTTTAAAGATATCGAAATATCCTGTTGATGCTCAACTTAATGCTCGGATATCTCAACCGAGGTAATTTGAATCTGAAATAACATATTCGGTTGGTAGGCCGAGATGTGCCTTAAAAGTCTTATTTCATTCAGTATGATCTTTGAATTGTAGAATGTCATGCTTTTTTGATGCCTCACTTCAATGCTGAGATATTTAAGTCGGTTCATCTTTGAATTTGAAATATCACTTTATAGTACGTTCAATAGAATAGGAATTTAAAATTGAAATATTATATTCTGTTGGTACCTACATGGTTGTTTATTATGTTTTATCTCAATATATCATACAAGATTTGTTATTTTTACCAAATATTTCACTAAATATTTTACTGATAAAACATGCCCTTTGACATCTTATTATCAATCATATTGTCACGGGAATGTTGTTCTTTTTAAATAATGTTGTCAAATTAAATATTTTCCAATAAATTACTCATGTATAATTGAGAAAGGTTTCCTAATTTCAGCAAAGATTTTGATAAACAAATTCATGACATTCATCATCTCTTAAAATATACCAAAATATTATAATTTTTTTTTAGAAAATTATTATTGATTATTACAAATTTATTTTGTTATTTATAATATTTATTTTTAATACATTAATTTATATAATTACAATATATTGATTTTAATGTTTTACTTTATTTTATTTATGAACATTGATTTTAATTTATTATCATTTATTCTCACTTCAATTTACATTGAAGATTATTATCTATGGTCATTGAAAATTATGATAAACATTTTTAAAACTCATTGTAAATTATAATAAATTATTATAACTTTTTCATGATTATATTATTCTATCCGCTTTGAAATTAGTACAATTGATAATAGGTTTTTGCAATTTAGTCTTATTTAATCATAGGTTTTATACATAGTTGTTTTTTTAATCCTAAATGATTATAACTACTTATATATACATTATGAATATTGTAATATATTCTTTATGAATACTATTAATATATACATTATGAATATTTCAAATGACCATTGTGAATACTATAATATATCCATTATGAACACTATAATAAATTCTTTATGAATGCTATAATATATCCTTTATGAATATTTCAAATGAATATTATGAATATTTCAAATGACCATTATGAATACTATAATATATCCTTTATGAAATATTTCAAATGACCATTATGAATACTATAATAAATCCTTTATGAATGCTATAATATGTCCTTTATGAATACTATAATATATCCTTAATGAATATTTCAAATGACAATTATGAATACTATAATATATCCTTTATGAATATTTCAAAGGACCATTATAAATACTATAATGTATCATTATGAATATTTCAAATGACCATTGTGAATAGTATAATATATCCGTTATGAACACTATAATAAATCCTTAATGAATGCTATAATATATCCTTAATGAATATTTCAAATGAATATTATGAATATTTCAAATAACCATTATGCATACTATAATATATCCTTTATGAATATTTCAAATGACCATTATGAATACTACAGTATATCCATTATGAATACTATAATAAATCCTTTATGAATGCTATAATATATCCTTTATGAATACTATAATATATCATTATGAATACTATAATATATCCTTTATGAATACTATAATATATCCATTATGAATACTATAATAAATCCTTTATGAACACTATAATATATCCCTTATGAATACTATCATATATCCATTATGAACGCCTTAATATATTATATTTTCATGAATGCTATAATATATCCTATATGAATACTTTATCCTTTATAATTACTATATATCCTCACTACAATTTGTTTTAAAACAAATGAAATCCATGAATGTCAAATCAAATAATTGGTCAAATCGTTACAACATGTTCAGCCATAATACATGTAGTTTCGAAATCAAAAATGAAATTTTTATGAGTTTTATGTCTTTCTCATCTGCACCAAATGGGCTAATGAAGACGGGAAACGCCATGCAGGGTCCATAATGTAAAGATTGCCAGGACAGCGGTGCGATTTCCAACTGTCAAGGAATCACCGGTTTATTGTTTAATCCGAACGAAAAGACGCTCTTTCCATATCTGTCTGTCTGTCTGTCTGGACAAGACCGAGAGTTAGTTTCTTGATGCATTTTGACGAAATTTGGTATGAGTCTTTGTTATCACCAAAGGATGAACCCTATCAAAAATCAGACCAATCGAAAAATATTTTCTAAGAAATATTGCCCTTGTTCTTGAAATCTTTGTGGACACGATAGAGAGCAGATTTCTTGATGGGTTTTGACGAAACTTATTGTGAGTGTTTGTTATACCCCAAGGATGAACCTTATTGAAAATCAGACCAATCGAAATATATTTAATATGAGTTATTGCCCCTGTTCTTGAAGACCCGTCTCTTTGTTCTTCATTTCTTTGTGGACACAATAGAGAGCTGGTTTCTAGACAGAATTTGACGAAATTTGGTGCGAGTCTTTGCAATCAATCCAAAGGATGAACCCTATTAAAAATTGATCCTAATCACGAAAGGATGAACTTTAATTATATCTTAATTATATCTAAAAATCTCAAATGTTCTATTTTGGTATACTACCTCATAGACAAACAAGATAAATTTGTGTCGACTTTTTAAGAGTAGTTGACCTATTTCAAAATTTAAGGATTAAAAGATCTAGTACAATTTATTGCCCTTGAATTAAACTTTATCAACGAATGTCGCAAGGCTCAAGTGATTCAGATGATGTTTGCATAATGCAAATAATTTAAATACTGTTGTATACTTGAAGGATCATGAAGGATGAAATAGACATTTCAATATTCATACAGTTCCGACAAATTATGCCTGCCGTTCATTACCGTCATAAGTTGCAGAGCGCCAGCAGAATCTTCACGCTAGGCCGTTTAGTTAAAATGTGTATGTTAGGATAAATCCTACTTTTGTTCTCTTTGACCTTTGGAACACTGTTGGACCCTGGGCACCAAAATTTTATCCATCCTTTGATCCACTTGATTAACTTAATGCCCTCTATCTTTGCTAGTGTCTTTCGGTTTACGTTTTTGGTTTCTTGTTAGAAGTTATGTATTCACATCGTCATAATATATTTTAAATAATTTTATATTCACATTGTTAAAAATTCTGTCAGAAATAAAATTGGAAAAAAAATTAATTTAATATATTTAAATAACTCCTACAAGATGTTAATGTATTTGTACCAAGAGCAAAATTTTAAGACTCCAGAATAAAAATATTTATTTGTTCACCGTATGATATAATCTTAGACTAGTAGAAAGGATAAAGTTTGGAATGTAGAAGATGTGATAATATAAGTTCTAATTATTACCTCGGTTATAGATGGAACGATTGAGGACCACCTACCAAGTTTCTGTACAATCAGTTTATTTCTTACTGTTTTACTGTGACAACGCCACCCAGCGTGACCCATTAGCGATTTTCGGTTTAAACGTAATCGATTGCATTTAACAACAACGTGTCGTTAGTAAATATTTTGAATTCTTCACGTTGCTGTTGCAAATAGGTGGAAACCCTTCTGAGTTGGACCTTTGCGTAATGACCCAAAGGCCTTCGTACTAACAGTAATGCTGATTTGGGTGGCTGAACTAGAAAAGGCGTCTGTTTATAGCAATGTTTAACTAAAAAGGAGCCTTCCTCGTCCATTAGCCTAGTCAGAGCTGTAGGTCGTAAAACTTTATATTCCATTTCAAACCTCATTAACACTACGGATTAGGCTATGCTTTCATGTATAAATGTAACGAAATTTCTAAATTTCATTAAATCATTTTACATAAACATTGAATTACAGACATTAGACTTAAAGAATCTGATTGTAAACAGAAACGGATGACGAAAAACATATTTCCTACAATCCTTCAGTCCCAGTTATGTTTTCACTATGTATTTTTAGCACTTCCGCTCTTCTGTGTCTGGAAACAACAAAAGGTTGAGTCTGGTGGTGTTTTCCACGTGTGAAAACAGTAGGCTATTTGCAGTGAGTTATTGATGCTGTATCAGGTTTGAAATTAATTTCAACGAATAAACTTGAGTTGAGTGTTAAAGAAGTTTGGAAGTGAATAAAAGCAGATAGTTGGTGAGTGACAGGGCAATGTAAATCTTATTAACAAAGTCTGAGGTTAATATAAACAATTAGGACCAGCTAAAGAGATACTGTTATGATCAGATCTTCTCCAGAACTAGCTGTTTCTTTCTCAAAAATTTCTTTCATATTTTCTCATTTCTCAGATAAAACGTCGTTAATATTAATTATTATTTCAAAGAAAATAATTTTTCGGTGTCTTGGAACTACAAGGAACATCCAACTTTTTGCTTGTTTTTAACTCCTTTATTCTATCCATACGTAAATTTAGATGTGGTTCAAGAGTAAGCCAATCCGAAGTGGTCAACTGTAGAAGAACTACTATTATTGATCAGACATTTTGACCGCAACTATTGTATTTTTGATGTAAATAATCATTTCCGCGGTTTGAAAAAAAAAGTTCAAAATCGAGATAACTAGCTCTATATGATAGCTAATTTGACAGTAAGCTTTTCAACTCCTGACTGATTGCTGGTATATATCTTGATATTTGAAATATTCCACGAATAGTTATGTCATATTTCATATTGTGGAAAAAATCAAGATGAACATGTATTCATTTGATAGGGTTTTTTTGTTTTGAAATGTTTTGAGTTTTTGTATTGAAATGTTAATGCTTTAATTTGGTCGTTGTAAGAGGCCAAGAAATTGTAAGGTTTAAATGAAGTTATTGGGTAATTATATGTGATATATCTTATCTCACAGCGCCATCTTTCTTGACTAATATCATCATACAGATGATGAACTGTAAACAAAGTTGTTACACTTATTTGATAAGCTTGGGGATAAGTTTCAAAATAAACCATTACTCGCTTGGTTGTGTTCACACTGCTGACAAGGCCTGCTGGGATTAGAGCTATCCCGCAGTGCATTTGTCGAAACACGTTGATTGGCACGATCTTGGTTTAATTATTTGGAATATTTGATTACAGTTGCAGTAGGAAACCTTAATAATATCCTGGTGTTTATTGTTACAGGTGAAACGAATTGATTAACATTTTACATTCCCCAATTACCAGTTAGTAGTCAGGTATAGTGTTTGATTGAAATGGTTTCCAAATTGGAATGCTTCATTCTGTGATTTGTAGTCCAAAGTGATTTCGAAGTACCTGATTGAAGATTCCAATACTACAATTATTTCTTCAGATTATCACCATTTGGACGCTAACGGAATTGCACCCAACAAAATTAAACTATAGATTAAACATGCACATTTTTTCAAAGCTGTATAAATGATTCATAAAGAGAGCTGACAAAAGTCACTCCAGTGTATGTGCTTGGTAGAATGTTTCCATGACATTTCATTCTATTTTACACAATACGCACAACTGTTGAGTTACATCATTGCAACAAAAGCTAAATTCCTCAAATTGTGTTCTTTCTGTATCTGAAGCTATTTGTGTCGAGTGAAATTTGTAAAGGTATAATACATTATATTTTAACAGTGTTAATTTATTATAAAGATAAGGCAGTGTACAGAATTAATGAGTAGAGTGTAACCTCAGATAAGCCAAAACATGCACAAGGTGTAAAGATAAATTGAGGCGGTTAAAAAATTTATACCTTTAAAATTCCATATATTTAAGGGTCCATTTTAAAGGATATTTAAAGAGAATCTATAATTTGATTATTCTATAAATTAAGGATTATTTTGTAAGATTTGTTCAAATAAATTTGCTATTTTGTTTTTTTAATTGAAATATTTGACTCTGTAAATGGTCAGAGAAAATATAAACATAAACTCTTTCGTTGAACATGAATAACATAATTTTAAAAGTAATCTAAAAACTTTAAAACAAGCTAACTCACTATAATTGTCCATACTCTCGTACTAGACCTACATTTACGATCCAAATATAAAAATGGAAAAGGGGTCAAATAATCAAATATATTCAGTTACATGTATTTATAGATATTGCTTTAAAAAGGAACCCATAGCCTATTTACGTCCCTTTCAAGAAGAAAGAAATGTCCCTTTAAGTGCCATATATTGTATTTGCATTCCTTTATCATTTGGAACACACGCATGTCACTTTTTGAGATGCTTTCATTTATTTGAGATATCTTTTAATTATTTTTTAAGACAGGCAAGTATACAGTATACAGTTTATTTAAGAGAGACAATGGGAGTAAAAAAACATAAAACAATCTCTTTTTTAATTCTGAAGATAGATATATTTTCAATGCATCTTGAAACCACGGAGGGCTTTCTTCAATATATATAATATAACTACTTGATAATTACTTCGAGAAATGGAAAGTATTTGAAGAAAACTACTAAGCGATAAGATAGAAGAAGGTAAGAAAGCAAAAACCAATCATAATATCGTGTTTTATTATTAAATAGAACACTGGCGAATACAGCTATTTTCCTTAAAAAAAAACTGAGGCACAGCAGAAGAATTTCATTAAGCTTTCAAAATTTATCAGTTGTAACCAACATTGACCATTTGATGGGAAAGATTTCGTTCTCACAACCATATTAATTAACGATAGGAATCCTCTCGGAGGTTTCGTCTTTGACAAATTAACCAGAAGTCGGTAGCTAGTTGACAGATGAGCTCGTCCAGATTTCTCGCCAATCTTCACCATTTACATGAAACATTTGTGGTTAGTGTTGGCAAGCAAAGATTTCTAGCTCGCAAATAAAAGGAAACGATAAACACGAACATTCTTACGTAAACAATCACCAGATTGCAATAGTAGCAATTTGGCAGAATGATTGGTTGAACACGTTAACTTTTTAACCTTTCTTAGTTTCACACAAAATCAGTTCTGCTTTTCAGCCAACGAAGAAATAAAATAATTTCAGAATATCCATACATTAAATACTTACACAATAGCTTGAGTCCTCAGTGGAAGGCAATTTTACACCGATATCCCAATATTGGGTATAATGTACGTAAAATAAGTACTGCCGTTGAGGAAAAGAAATAATTTGTGGGATCCACCATCTAATATTTTTTAAGGTCAAAAGGCCTACTTCACTTTACCACTCAATAGCTTAGTACTAGCCAGTTGGTTTGTCTTCTGCTACCCTATTTGAGTCCCAGGTGAAAAAATTCTATAACCAATGGCCATTTTCAGAACATACCAGGGGAATAATTTCCGAGATATACTTAACATTCAGTTTAATCTCGAGTTATCTGACTTGAAAACTAATAACCTGTACCAGCAATCAGGAAATAATGTCAATAACCAAGTTTGAGTTCAGTGTGTTGAGTTTTTAGCCTACTTTAAACACTTGTAACATTCTAATCAACACAGTTGAGCGGTGCTACTGTAAAATACTGTACCACGATTCCCATATGTATTCTGTATTTGTCAACAAACTTGTTAGTATCAAATTTTCAACTTATCAGCACCATTAACAAAGCAGTAGAAAGAAAATCCAAGATGGCGACTAATTTGTTGTCGACTTTTTCAAGTGTACACCTTTCAATGATGTTATTATATCTGTCAATGGACACTTGGTGTAATAAAGTAATCCAAGTGACGAAAGGTCTAGTGTGTATTGTACAGTATGTAATTACAAGAACAAAAGATAATGGTGCCAAGAGACATGAAAGGCTGTTCTAATGAGATAGCAGCAGTTTGTTCTTTTTCAATCCTTCGCACTTCCACCTGATAATAGAAAAGAAAAGATGCACCCTTCAATTGATGAAAAGACGAAGGTTCTGAAATTGGAGCTTAAAAATAAACATTTTGATATAAGAAATAAATAAGTTTTGTATTGCTACAGTAAGGCGATAACTTTATGGTCATATGAGTATTACAGATACAGCTTTATAAGATATTGACCTGAATAGTTGACTTTTACTCTGCAGGTATGTTTTGGCTATTTGTGCAAGTACCAGAATAGCATATTCACTCTATAAAATGATATGGGTTGGTAAAATCGAAAAGCAAATACAAAATATGTACGAAAATAACGCTTTTAATTTCAGTTATAATATAATGCAGCCTTTGATGGTTATTATGGCGCAGAAAAAGGGAAATAAATTTACTGCTCCAAATTTGCAATGAAATTTTGCAAGGACAGAAGTATAAGCCCCCCGTTTTAGGATTTCCAACTATCTGGGTAACTTTATTTGCACAGTCCCTTCGAACTGCATCACTTTCGGGATTGAACCATGGACATTCGGATTAGCTGATGTCGGCAAAAAAAATCCGAAATACTCTGAGATTCGGTATGCAATTGATAGTATACCTCTCTGAAAATATGCAGTCATTTCAGCATCACTTAAATATGGTTAAGTGTGAATCAAAAATGTAAAGAATGTAAGCGAGGGGTGGTTTCTGAAATTGAAAGAAGTTTAAATCAAATTGCTGTAGAGTTTGTACTGGAGAGATAAGATGATATAATAAGATATCTAAACTTGATAATTGGTGCAACACCAGACAGGACATACTTTTCATGAATTCATAAAGATGTCAAGGGAGGAAAAGGAAACTGTCAAAATACTGATATTTTGTGGAAGTGGAGTAACTTATCTCCGCTTAATTGTTAGATTGTACTCGATAATTATTTTGTTGACTTTCAGTACATTTTGTTAATCTGTATCATAACATCATTTAAAATAGCTTCGAACGATCTTCAGTTTTAAAATTTATTGTACATAATTATAATGATGAGAAATGGCCATATGGATATATGTTGGGTTAAATCGACGCTCATTTGCATTTTATTATTTAATCCTAAACAAAATTTGGGTACAATTATAATTGACAGTGACTTATAGTAGATTAAGGAAGTCAACAAGTGCAGCATAAGAAATTTTATACAGATTGTTCAGCGTTTAATAAGTTAGATTAACTGATTTCCTCTGTCAAAATACGGATAATTCTGAGATTATATTAACAGTTTAGAAGTCATTATCAAGCCAAGTCGAGAAATACAGAAATTCCAAGTAATCGACGGCTGACAGTTCGTCGTATATTTTATCAAAACTACAAACCCGTGTTACTGATACACCTGTCATTGATCATTGAAATAATTACACATATCTTTATCTCAACTAATGGAAGTCATTTTGCTGAATTTGAGGTCGGAATAAATGATTATGTGTGGGATTTTGTTTATCTTTTGTTTAGCCTTATCTTCTATTCACGCGGTTTCAGGTGAGCTCGGTGCAATAGGGTTCAAGTGATAAATTATAAATTGTCTTTGTGTACATTCAATATTGAATGACTTTCTTTCGTTGTTTAGGTGGTTAAAAAACCTAAAATGATAAGACATATTAAAATTGGTTTTAAACGCCACAAGGTTTATTTATAACACCATAAAGACTTTTAACAGACAGTAACAATAGACGTTGTTTAAGTTTTAAACCAGAAATCAGTAACTGTATCCTAATATTATCAATGTTTATAATATTGCTTTTTCTTCCTTCTGTTGAATACAAACTCTTGTTGAAATCCTGCTCGTTTTGGCGGGAAATTATTACCTTACAGACGACGTTTGTTTATAAAGGTGAAACCGAAATGGCCAATTAAGTCTAAAAAATGATCCATAGATAACATTCTGACAAGGGGATGCTACAAAACAGCACGTGGCCATTCACACATTTAATATTTACAAGACATCAAATTATCTCAAACTATTCGAAATATAAATATTTCGTTTATTTTTATTTCTGGTAAAAATATGTACGATAGATATGTTTCTTGCGCTATTTTACCTTTCAACTCCTATCTGAGATTTTTAAAAATGGTAACTTTTTTTTCAAGTGGTGATGGAAAACATTTGCCTTATATTTGTATTGATATAAACAAATTATAGTGAATGTAAAGTAACTATTTACTGATTTCATGTGATTAGATCATGAGATAGATTTTAGAGTGATTCCATATTGAACAATTTGATGATTAGAGTTCTGAAAAGTGTACTCCGGGACACCTTTAAAGATTTTATCTTTGATTGATATTGTATTTTTTAGCATATCATTAAAAATGCTTCTTTTTCATGAATGTCCCAATCCGTCTTCAATTTAGAAATCATGGAAGAAAAGCAGAATATTATTTAAGAATACCTAAATTTACTTTCATTTCCGACGTGAACACCGACTTTAACAAAATATCTAGTAGGTACACCATTCACTAAGTTCAGGGGAAACAAAATATATATATACATGTACTTATATTCTACTGCTTTTAGCAAATGAGGTTAGTTATGAATGTCTTTGATTGTAGAATTTAATGAGCAATAGTGTACCAGGACATTTAAAAAGTATGTTTATTTTTAAGGCGTATGAACAAGAACAATTCGTTTTATTAACTGATCTCCCAAGCAAAAGGCATCCTTATAACTCAGATTTACCATTTCTTGAATTAAACACCTCCTGTTAAAAGAGAATGGTGCAAATTCGGATCGTCTGACGAATTTAGGCAGAGAATACAATCGTTTTAATTTTGATTTTCAAATAATAGTAATAGGTTTATTGCATATATATTGCAGAAAATAAAACCAAACAAAAAGGAAACAAAACAAACACACAATAAAAAAACTATAATGCACATGATTACAAAAATACAGAGGTTACACAATACTAGTAAGCTACAATACATGACAAATAAATGAACATATGTAAAATATACAAAATACTTCTTCAATACATATTGTAATACATATAATTAATTTCCTAATACAAAGCTTATATAAAAATCTGTATGATTAATGAAAAATGTACATTATAAATATCTTTTCGTTTCTATCATTGAATGCATGAAAATGAAATATACAAGCGTATATATAAGCGCTTTTAAAAAAATTAAGTTTGTTTTATGATTTTCCATCTTTACTATGTGGGCCTTTAACTTCTCTTTCATAATATTAGGCTAATAATATTGTTTTAAATTTGGTTTTAAAAAAGTTACATTTTCCATTTAAGTGTTATTTTTCATTTTCATTAAAATCGTGTCTGACAAGGCTTAAGACAGGGAGTTTTAGAATTCCATCGCTATTTTTCAGCGCTTAGTTTTCAATAAAACTTTCAATCGGAATGCTTTCAATTTCAGAACGGGCATCTACTTTTTGAAGTTTTTCGAGAGCAAAATTATCAATATTAATTTCAATAGGTCTGATATGTGAGATAAACAACATTTAAATGACATCTGGATTTAAACATTAAAATTGAAAAAATGTTCTCGAAAGAAAGTTAAGTGTTTTTATAACCTATATAAAGATTATTATCCTTGCCCTTTTTTAAATGAATCGTCTTTGTGACGATATTTCCTAGATATTGAATTATTTTCGGAAAACTGAACTGGCAAATTATATTTGTTTTGGAGAGTTCTATTGTTTTTCATTTTTCAATGTTTAATGAGAGTTTCCATTTAAAGTGATATTGTTTGAGATACAGATATAATCTGTTTACTTTTAGAAAATAGAACTATCGTTAATAGAGCCCTGTCTAAAAGTTCGATTTTAACTGTTAAATACATGTAATAACAATCCGTTATTAGGCAAAAGTAGTGTTCATTAGGTTTGCAAAGCATAGTGGTTCTGACCGATGAAACCAGAAAATGTTCCCGACTATATTTTAGTCCCCGTTAAAAAAAACTCTTACGTCAATTTGTATCCCGATAAAGACCCTCAATAATCACTTGTAAAGAGAGCAATAAATCGTCTCTGTTCATCCTTATCGTTTAATGTTGTACAACATTGGTTTACAAGAGTCAATAGGGAGTCATTAATAGAAATATTATAGTATTTGACACCTAATTAATACCACGTGCAGTACTGGGTCATTATTTAAAATTATGATGTTAATCTCGAATCGGGAGCTGTAAAAACAATCGCACAATGCCAATATCGAACTATGGGAAGATCTACGACCACAGGATGAGGGAAAATTCGCTTTTCTCTAGTTCTCTTGTTTGATTTGAATTATAACTGAATGAAATGAAATGAATGAAGTTCAACGACTTACTCTTCTGCACCTAATAGACGCCATGCAGTGTGCAATGAGGGAAATTTTGCCTCCTCTTTACAATTTCCAAACTTTCACAAGCTAGAAGCTAGGCCTCGATTTATTGTCTCATCCAATCGACTGGGCACTTTTTCCATTTCAGCCCCTCCGATCTGCATCACTGCCAGGGGGAAACCAGCTTGAAAAATCCAAAAGTTTATCTTGACCTTTTCCAGAATTTAACCCTGGGCTTTCAGTTTAGCGGGCAAGCATCTAACTCACTGATCCAACTGATTGAAACGGCTTTTTTCATATCGATTGTTCAGATTCTTAAGATGCTGCAAGGGTTTTCAAATACGATGTTTAGATATCCTTAGTGTGCCTTTTAAATATCAGAATACTATACATATTAAGCTATAGCAGTTTTGAACAAAATATTACTCTTGTGTAGTATGTTCAAACAAGCCATATAAACCTTAATCATTTTCATTAAATTCTTCTACACATGCTCGAGTACACATTTCAAGTGGTCTTCACTGAAACCATGAACACCATCCCAAGGGGCACACGAACCGCTCTGGTTGACTGGTACCAGAGATATATAATACTCGTTAATCAACCATTATCATCTCGAGCATGTCCAACACTTGTCTACATATCAATTCAATCGGAACCAACAATATTTTGGCACTTGATATCAAAATATATGCAGCAGGTCAAATAGATTTAATTTACATTTGTTAGAAATTTAATAAAAGATATACAATATAGATTGTAAGAGTAGACTTCTTAAAGGAATAAATAAAACAGTTTGTATTTTTGTCATCTGAACACCCATTTCTAACTTTTACTTATTCTGCTGTTTAAACTTGTGGCGAAATAAATGTATTCATTATCGATTTTAGAGTCTTGTATTGTAAAACAAAATATCGTTTTTATGCATAATATGTTATGTACATATATCTAAGCTTATAGATTATATTTTTTGTAGGAGATTAATTTGGTTGTATTATATTTATGGTGTTTTTTTATTGTATAAAGTTACGGTGGCTGGTATACGCCATCAATTTTTCTAATATGGTGTTGATTTTTACTTTTTTTTACTTGACTTTTCAGTGGGTGAAAATACTTTCCACCTAAGTGAAAAGTCACACCAAGATCACATGGCATAAAACTGCAGTATATTACTTTTCTGTTGCCAATGAAACTGCAGAAATGTAGTTGAAAGTCAAGTGACAACGACAACCTGAATTATAGACTTTTCACCCGGGTGGAAAGTCGAAATATTAAATGTTAATCATTTATTTTAAGTATCATTCAAAAGAAGGCAAATCAAACTGTTTGTACGTTTTGCCTGAAGAGATCATGTTCCAAATTATCACTTTGGGGTAGGTGGTGAAATAGATAAAAGTAATAAATGATATTTGTAAAGTGTCGATATTTCGTCAAGTCATTTGTTTATGGAATGTTACCTGAAATTTTCCACCAACCATATCCTGTTTGCCAGGATATCACTTTAACAGACGTGTTTTTATGGTAGCTTCGGAAAGGTAGAACGGCAATCAAATACGCGTATAATGATAAATATTTCGCCGCTTGTGCCGACGAAAACTTAACCGATGAGCACACACCATAATTTTGAAATAATGAAAAAAAAAAAATAAAAAATAAAAAAAACATTTTCTGAAAATAAGGTTTTCCGGTTTTGCTTTAACTTCAGTTAATATTTCCATTAACTAGGTAATCTGGCGCTAATTTGATAAAATTACAAATTTACATTAGCCCAAGAGATTAGTACAATATACATGTACTGCAAACACTCCATGGTTTTCTTTAGGACGGTGTTCAACCTACATATTTTTATTACTTTACTCATCTTTCAAACTCCAAGAATACCTAAATTATTGCTGGGCTAAACATCAAGTTTAGATTTGTCATTACAAGAGTCCTATTTCAAAATGAAGAAGCTATAGGTTACATATATTCTGAACCTGATCTGTTTCAGACGATTTCAAAATCATAACTGTAACCATCGAGAAATTAGTTTTCAATCATCTGTAAATTGTTTTAATTTGTATTAATTTCACATAGAAAAACAATTCCTTAGGGCCTGTAATACTACTCGCAGAAACCATAAATGTAAATTCAAGCCTATATACATTCATGTGCATCACTTTTGTCTTCATTCAGAACGGCCGATGTTTGGTATTGTTTGACATACGAGATCTGATTTTCGACATACATTTGCACCCACAACCAATCTAAATAAGCTGCGTCTGGTGGAATAAAGGGAGATAATTCATGGGAAGTTGACAGGAATATTAACAGACATACTGGTGTTTCTATAATAAAGAGATTAACAGAGATAGATCATGATCTTTTCCAAGATTTTGTGTTTTTGGTCAGAATATTTTTCTTATCTTATCTTTACTTCCAACTCATACCCAACATTCTTCATGTCTTACGTTTCGTTTAGCAGAAAATAAATCACCTATTTTATACACCAAGGCTCTCGACTTTGGCCAATGTTGTATTTTAAATATGACAAAGTTGTAAAACCGAGGTCACTCGGGGAGGTACAATCTTAACTCTAAATAAAACTTCATATCACTTTATGGTAAAATTAAATCTAATAAATCACAATAATCAAAGAGTGCAGAGAAGGGCTATCGGTCGTACTGTGTGATCTCAGTAGGCCTACATGTAGTTGTAGAATTAACTTTTGACAAGTATAGTCTTGAGAGCCATAAGAATTCTTCAGGTTAAAATTTCAATTAAGGCAATTTTGTTCATTGGTTCAGAATTCACAGACAATTCAATTTATTTCATCAGATAAGCCACAGTCGTCACTAGGCGTAGTCAAATACGTAGAGCTACCGTCTACTGGCCCCCCAAACGACTTGAAAATCGGTGGACCGTTTACACTTTTCAAACAAAATTAATGGCTAAATATTGTGAACTTTTCTTGCGTTGAAATCGACCAAATTTGAACAGCAGGCCATTAATATCAAGAACTGTGTTTGATTATTACTTACTATCACTATCATGAGCGAAAAGGACATATAGCTTACAGTGATAAAAAGATCACAAGGTCGACCTTGTGTCCCTTAGATAAAAATTGCGTATTTTGAATGCATAATTGATAGGCAGCATATACACCAAGATCTTACATAGTTCGTTTTTCTTCTTGTTAGCCAATAAACTGCAAACAGAAGACGGACTATTATGCTAAATCCCTTAATTTTGATACTTCCGCATAATCTGTGTTTGATGTGGTCTTAATGAATTGATTTTGGCGTTCAAGAAACATTTAAATATGTTCAGCTGTTGGCCATATATGCATCTCGCAACTCTTGACAATATAATAGGCCTATCCAGCATCATATTAGTAATATAATCTGTTTTGTTGTTGTCTGTTGTGGTTTTTAACTGTATGCGAATGGTACAAGAATTTACATAGTTTCAATGTTGAAATAGCTGTAGTCTTATTTGGCATCTTTTATTAAGATTTATCTCCCTGCGCTGAAAGTGAAAGATATTTGATTGGCTAGAAATGTCTTTTTTCATCCAATCCAAGCTCGAAGAGCAGAAGGAAATCGAAAGTAGCTCAAAGTCCAGATTATCCAGAACACATTGTTTACCAAGATGGCTGAAATTTTAAGAAATTTGAGTGAAAAATACAAAAAGACTGTGAGTGACAACCCTGACACGGTTGGACAAATAGAGTCTGCTTTCAAACTATTGTCGTATGTCATTGCAGGTATGAAAGTAGAATATATTCGATGTAGTAACTCGTATAATTCAATCATCCAATGCCTCGTTCGACGAATCAATGATATTGATGAATGAATAGCCCTTTTTTTTATTAGACTTTGTTATGGATGATAGATGGATGTTAGAGCTAGGGCTAAATTAAGACTAATTCTTTATACAGTTTTGATCATTTTACAATTTGCATTATTGTTAATGTATAGGCCTACTTCAATCTCTCTTTCATTACATCCTGCAGGCAATGAAACATCTTTTCATTCAAAGCTGGTCAATGGTTGCTTTTCTCATCCCTCAGTCTTCCTCGGATAGGCCTAGGATTTTTGTATGTAACATCAAAATATCTGATACACTGACAAACTTTAATTTCTATTCCAGGCAGATTTCAAGATTCTCAAGTTATATCAGAGCTTATGTTTTCAGCATCTAATCTTCTTGTTCTTTTGAATGATGCCATATTAAAAGGTGCAGCAAAGTTTGAACAGATAACTGTAAGTGTTAGCTTATTGATTATTATATCATGATTCCTAAAGGATCAGGGATTTGTCATCACATGGTCAAGCCGTTACAAATTGCATTTGATACCTTGATAGACCCGTCTTTATTGGCACATAAAGTGCAGAAGAGTAGGACTTAATTTCATTTCATGTGACTTCAGTGGGCTCTGTTCTTATTATGAAGAACACAGTGGTTTGATTGGACTGTATGCATGTAAATATGGCTAGGGCTCTGATTGATTGTATTCAGTAGTCTATTGTAAAATCCAATCGAATAGTTGCATCCACAACCTTCTGCCTAATTGAGTCAAGGTATTCAACACAGTTTGTAATAGCTTGATATTGTGGAGTGCTTTAATGTGTAATTATTAAACCAGGAGTAGGATAGATATTGTGAAAAACAACAACAAAAACAACGTTTCCAGTATTAGATCCTCATTTGAATAACTGGCATTGATATATTTTAGCCGATGTCCCTGGAGCGTATAATGAGATTTCTAACAGTTGTTGAATATATTGAAGTATTTGTTGAAATGGCTGCATTGCGAATGGCTGGAGCAACAGGTCGATGGATAGTCATTACAATCATTCAAATTATCAAGTTGGTAATTTTATAATTTTGATAATTCTGTGTTCCTTTGGCTTTTCTTTTAACTCTTGGATTTTGAAACTCTTTAATCTAAAGTCCAAATACTCATTTGAATATGATCTTCTCTAAAACTATCATATTGTGACAGATGTAGTTCATACACCACAAGGTATGAAACCTATTTACTATAACCAGATCACAACTTAGTTGACCCACATGTAAAATGAGACACGTGTTGATAAAGATAAATTGAAAGTAGCATCTCAGTTTCTTTTCAACAGTTTGTAGGTAAAGGCTTGCAAAACAAATAACAGTGTTGATGTGAAGTATGTCACTGCAATGTTTTTATCACCCTCAGAATATTGCATAGTTACCAGTTATATCATTGATATATTAATCTTGATATTTATTATTTCTAACCTCTAATATTGAAACTGCTAGTCCATTATTTTGCTATTTTTCAGGGCAGTATTTCGATTTGTTTTATTAGGAAGATATAATGCTGGGATCCAGCCTACGCCACCTGTAACTCCTTTAAATAGAGATACAGTGGTCAAACTTAAACAAACACAGGTATACTTAATATTCACAAAAGTTTCATTTTTCCTTTGTAAGCCAAATTGTGTAAATGAACTTAAATGCTTTTGTGTACAAAAATATAGCGATAGATATAATTTGTATAATATTTTTGTTATTAATGTTTGCAATCAGGTTTTAGAGAGGAAATTGACTTTTTTTTCAAACAAAATAATAAGATAATAGATAATGACAGTTCTTGGAGAATAAAATGTCAATTTGCACCCAAAATTACAATTGCAGAAATCTATTGAAGAATAGTTATCAGTAGTCATAAGCATGATAATTGCTAGACCCAATATTGTGCATCTCAAAGGTATGCATTCAATAGGAAACCTAGTTAAAAGGTACAGGGTTGCCATTCATTTGACCATTCTATAAAAAAGAAATACAAAATAGAAAGTTAAATATTATGAATTGTGACATATATTTATTACAGCCCTTAAAAGTGTCAAATCCTGTTAACTATTCAGGAGATGCATAAAAATAACTTGTTTTAAGTTATAGCTATAGTTCTAATTCCTATTGTTCTGTAGGAAAGTGAGAGTGATTCAGTTGATAATGAGAAAGACATTGGTATGACGTTTACATTGGCGAGGTCAGGCAGAATAATTAGAAAATTAACATCAGGTGAAATAAAGTGTTAATTGAATGTTTTAGATATTTGCATTTCAGTAATTATGTCAAATGAAGCATTTACACACATATATATATATATGTATGTATTGCATCTTTACAATGTCAAGATAATACAAACTTCTTGTTTGACTGCAATAGCCACAATTCTTGCATATTTGATTTGGATTGGACACTAAATAAATATAAATGGCCTTTTTTGCAGCTCCATCATCTAAATTAAGAGATTGGAAATTACCTATTGATAGTATACAACCAAAGACCATAAAGACAGCTACGATAATGAAACCAAGTGCATTAAATCGACACAGAGTATGGGCAGAATGTCTTCATATAGTCAAACCATTAGTTCACTGTATCCTTTGCGTATAAATTGCTGTTTTTTCTGTCCATTAATAGTAAGATACCATTTGATTATTACAACTCAACTACTCATGTAAAATTTTGGATGCCATAAATTATATGATCATTAAGCTTTACTCAAATAACTCAGGTTGTTGGCAAGGTACTCTGGCTGACCAACAGATCAAATTGAAGTTTAAGTCCACCAAATGTCCGTTCAGCAGCAGTTGCTTGTAAACACTCTAGAAGGTAGAATTCTTATCCTCGAAGTATAGACCTTATGGAAAAGAAAATAGAAAAATATGAAGTATGAGTTATTGAGCTCATTATCATTCTTGATAGTTTTTGAGAAAACTTGGTGTAGGTGTTTTTAATCAGTGAAGTATAAACCCCATAGAACAATAATAAATAAGGCTTATTGCCCTATTTTCTTAAAAAAAAAACATTCAATTTTTACCCTAGAAACACTGTTGAACATTCTTCCTTTATTTTGACACAACTTGCTTATATTGTTCATTATCATCCCACAAAGTTAAATAAAGGGTATGACTGAAGGCTGAATATTTCATACAAGTGATGGCTACACTTCTGCCGAATATTTTATTCAAAATCCAAGCTGCAATTTGGTGTATATTAACTCGCCTGGCTAGGTTTGAATGTGAAGAACCTGTGAAAATGTAGTTTGAGTTTTTATTTTATAATCATTTGAATCTTATTTTATCTTAACGAAATATTCAGTGGCTAGTCTTTACAAATCTGGAACACAATCTTGGAAACCATGGTTACTTTCATGTGGTTTGGATATTTCCAGGTAAGGAAAATATAAAACAGAATGTACATTCATATGTAAATGTATATGATCAATTTTTGTTTTTTGGTGTTTCTGAAAGGGGTATAGGTTCCAGATCCAGCAATCCATATCACTTTTTACTGAAAAAATCTGAAGTCCTGTTTGTGTACAATTAGATAAAAAGTTTAAAATATTAACATGTCATGCCAGAATTATTTGGTTTTATAAGTAAAATCTTAATAAAAATAGTCCAAGAAACTGCCTTTTGTCTATGATAAGTTAATGTTTGATATACATGTATCTTGATGTCTTTGTCTTTTATAGATTGTGTTTTATATTTCCTGTCTGTTTATAGAATATGTTTGATTTTTCCTGATGTATATATAAGTGTGTGATAATTTATAACATTTTATATTTATTTATGTTTGATGTTTTTTAATGTCTTTATCTCTATATAGATTCTATTTGATATTTCTTTGTCTGATTTAGGTTATATTTGACATACTTTATATAACCTGATATCTTTGTCTATTAATAGTTTATGTGTGATAATTTTTCTATCCTTGTATATTTAATTTATTTGTATGTTTGATTTTTCTTATTGTCTTTATCTCCTATAGGTTAAGTTTGATATTTACTAATGTCTTTGTCTAGATTTTTTTTTTTTATATATCCTATTGTCTTGCCTATTTATAGTCTGTGTCTTAATGTTTTCTGATATCTTTGTCTATATATAGTTTATATTCTGTATATCTTGATATCGCTGTATATTTGTATTGTATGTTTGATTGTCCTTATCAAAATATAAGTTATGTTTGATATTTCCAGATAACTTTGTCTATTCATAGTTTATATTTTATATATCCTGATATCTTTATTTATGTAAAGTTAATATATCTTGGTCTATTTATAGTTTATGTTTGATGGGAGAACCACATGATTTGAATGACAATGAAAAGGGTGAACTTAGAAGGAGAACGTTCATGTTATTATTTTATTTGTTGCGCTCACCATTTTATGATCGTTTTGCACAGTAAGTATTTAGTTGCATCAGTGTGCCTATATTTTTTCATGTCAATCCTTGGTTAATGTGGATAGAATTTGTGAACAAAAGAAATTTTATATAGGGTGTTATAAATGTTAACAAGTACCATTTTTATCATACATGTCCAAAGATTTGACTATGTTTGGTATGTGTTCATCTGTAATTTGTCTTAATCTAGACTTATTAGAACAGAAGTGTTTGGATATCAGGCGTTATACATGTAATTTAAAAAAAGGAAGGGATGTAACTTTAATTTGGCCATATTTTCACAATAATTTATCAGAACAGTAAATGTGTATATGAAAGTGTAGCCAACTACAATTTAATTAAAATGTAGATCTACGTTTTTTTTCCGTAGGATGCTGCACTTCTCATCCTTCATCTGACAATATTCAGTTAAAAGTATATTTATAATAATTTCCTGAGAATACAACACATGTCTCCAATCTCCATTGATATTTGGTAATTTATTGATTTTCAATAAATGTATTTCCTGGTAATAACATGCTTTTTATTATTTTTAATTTTTTGCTTGAAAATACCCCCAAAAGCTGATATTTAGGTTTTTATCATTTTAATTACAGGGCCAAGATCATCTTTTTATTAAAAATATTTGCTGATAATATCCCTATAATATCACTCCTAATTAGTAAGTATAGTTTTACATTCTATTAGTTTTTTCCTAATTAGGAAGTGTATGATTTTTAATAGGACAGATTCTGTCTGGTAGAATCATTTGCTTGATTTGATTAGTTTAAAAGAGGAACATACTGCTTTCTTTGATCAGTAATAATGACCAAAAAATTGCATGTTTCTGTATATTGCTTTTTTTTTCTCTTTCAGAACCTTTACTAGAATATCTTCCTGAATGGCAGAAATGTTACTTTTATATCTGGTCAACATGATTTTTTCTCTGTGTTCTATTATAGCTGAAACTAAATGCCCTGTCACTCTCTTTTTTTTAAAATTTTTAATTGCCTTTCTGGCAGCAACTCGACCACTAATAATAATAGGTTTCAAATCCCAAGAATTCTGGTCTTGGTCTAAACAAGTGGCTGATTTTTGTGAAACATTTTTTATCATTTTTTTTATTTGCAAGATGTTTACAAAAATGATAGTGGTATTTGATTATTAATGTGTACATTTACAGGCTTGGAATGGAAATGAATGTTCAGATAAAATCAAATCAGACATAATACAATGAATGCAGAATCAGGATGAGTAGGTGCCATATAATTGTCAGAGGGCGGGGAGGATTACTTTGACTTTGCCTTTTCTGGATGATGAATGAAATGTGATGATGAATGATTGAATTTGAAATGTAATGAGTGCTAATACTAATATAACATAATGTAATGTAATCAATGAGAATAAAATGTTATCAATGATAATGAAATACAATCAATTAGAATGAAATGTAATCAATGAGAATGAAATGCTATCAATGAGAATGAAATGTAATCAATGAGAATGAAAAGTAATCAATGAGAATGAAATGTAATCAATGAGAATGAAATGTTATCAATGAGAATGAAATGTAATAAATGAGAATGTAATGAAATCAACGAGAATGAATGTAATCAATGAGGATGAAATGTAATCAATGTTATATGACAATTCTGAACTATAGCTTGACAATAAGATTTATTTGTATTATCCTTAACTGTATTTAATAAAATGTCTGCACTGCCAATATTAGTAATTATAATAGATGATAATTAAATCCCCCTTTTTAGTTAAAATACACTGGAGGGTTATTTATATATAGATCGCAAGGTGGTAGCCAGTTTATTTTATGCAACAATCCAACAGCGGTCTTAACATTGTCCCAGGTCTCCGTGTTATATAACCTGTGGCAGAAATCCCAGCACATAATATTGAAAATAAGGTGCATTGATTTGAAAAATTGAGTTAAAAAATAATCTAACGGTTTCGTACCAAAATTAAAATGTTATTATCCAAAATTTTGCCATGGCCTGGCCTTGGTCAGATTATCCTCTCTGGTTGGTTTTATATAGCTCAAGTGTATATAATTGGACTGGAAAGTTATTTCATAACAATTTTATTCAACCAAAATATTGCAACAAAGTTTTACAAAATTCAACAAAAATATACTCTGTATAACGACACTTTTCACATTTCAAAAGCTCTTTCAATAACAAAGAATCTTTTTAGACACATACAAATTATTTAAGACACATTGTTGAAGACACATTACGAATGCCTGAAATTTTTAGACATAATCACAGATAATTACTTTTTTCAAGTAATCTTATCTTCAATTTCTTCTATTTTGTATAGATTTTTAGACTTTGAATAATTTTGATTAATGAAAGATATAACAATAAAAGATTAAAGAGTCAACTATAGTACATAGAAGGAAATCAAATGCCCTGTTCGTAAAATTTAAATGTATCACAAGTGATTTAGTCTCTTGTCTATTCTCGAAATTCTGCCCACACGCATCAGGTTTCAATTCGAGTAGACCTAGTCTTGTATCCTGTGAACAAACAGAACATCCATCCACTGTCAAGCGAAACTGGTACACCAAGTCACATTACGTACATAAATCACCCACAATATCAAACACAACTATATCTTAGCACATTTAGTCCGTCAATTCTATTTTTATATCTTGTCCTTGATCAGGATGAGCGACTGAAGGATTGTCAACTGAATGAGGTTCCAAAGAATAAGCATGAATGACATTAGGTTCTCTTTTAACGGACAAATCCTCCGGTTCGTCTTGCTCAGGTTCTGTGTGTTTTCTCACATCATGATACCCAAAGGAATTCGATCTGATATCAGAAAAACTGGAATGTAGACTTGACAATGGAGAATTATCCAATGTCCTTGACAGCGGTGAATTATCTGACAAACGGCTTAAAGGACTATTTGGAACGGATTGAGTAGAAAGATCCTTGGATGATGATTGATTCACAACCAATCGTGGAATTGGAAATGAAATATTCAGTTTACTAAGATTATCTTCTTGAGTCATTGGATTAAAACTAGGCTTAGGATGTGGTCGAGCTCCTCGCTGACCTTTTCGTATTGTGCTGGGATGTTGTAAAAATCTGAAAATTAAGAAAATGTTCATTTGAAACTCTAAATTATACACATTTATAATTTTTGAAAAAGGTACCAGACCTACGATAAGTGTGATCAATTCATGCCAACTCATTGCGGTGATCAGTTTCCAGTCTTAGTTTTAATAATGACGATTCCTTTAAGCCGTACAAATTAATGCCATGTATATTACTTAGTTATTGACCATGTTGCACTACTGTCCTTTGACATAACAAATACAAATTACGCCTGAACATTCCAATAATACAAGATAACCATAATGCCTAACTATCCAGATAAAGCCCTCTGATGCATGGTTTAATATTCTAATGAAGACTAGGCCTTTAACAGTCAGTATCATAAGATAGTTTTCCAGACAAGGTAATATACGCCCAATGACAGCCTTGATTATGAAATAAAAATATTTGGCGGTTCAGTAACAATCATCAGTATGAAATATGCAAACTTCAGCTATACATTTCTGTTTTGAGTGATATCAACAAGTTAAGTGTAGCCTAAATCTGTGTTTACAAGATGAAAATAAAATCTGTTTAACAATTTTATATCTTTCAACAATTTAATTATACGCCCACGTGAAATGTAGAGGGTATATTGTCGTCATAAATGTTCGTCCGTCCGTCGGTCCGACCCCAATTTGGTGTTCGTCATCTCCCAAGGATTAACCCTATCGAAAATCAGCGAAATAAAGAAATATTTAGTATGAGTTATTGCCCTTGCTCTTGAAATGCTCGTAAACACTCTAAAATGTGCAATTCTTAATGGAGTTTGATCAAATTGTTGCGAGACTTTGTAATAACCTAAGGATGAATCCTATTGAAAATCAGCGAAATCAGAAAAAAATATTAAGTATTCTTGAAAAAGCGTTCAATTATTAGCTCAATTAGAATTAGAACAATTCTTAACTTATTTTGACGAATCTGGCTGAAATTGTTTGATATCACCGAGTGATGAACCCTATTGAAAATAGAAAAATTTGGAAGTATGTTTAATATGAATTATTTCCCTTGTTCTTCAAAACCGGTTCGAGTTTTAGCTCGTAAACAACATAGAAGGCACAATTCTTGATGAAACTGGATAACATTGTAATGAACCCTTTTGAAAATCAAAAATATGGAATAATATTTAATATGAATTATCGCCCTTGTTCTTTAAAATGCGTTCGATTTTTGGCTCCTAAACACTCTACAAGGGACAATTTTTTATAGATTTTGTCTCATTAACAACTGTTGAAAAAGGTAGCTTCTATTGCAACCACAAAAAATTTTTGACGCAATTTGATAAAATGTAGTGGTTCGTCAGGGTTATTCAGGTTATTCACGAGGGTGTGAAAAAAATCCATCAAGTAAATAAAAAATTAACGATTGGGTTATTCTTTTCTTGATATTAAATATAAACAATTTCACTACGTCTAAATCTGTCAAGAGTTGTGCTGTTTCAGAGAAGTACGATGACAAAACCTCATTGAATATTTTCCAAATTTTCTCATTCCTAATCCTTGGCAGATACTTAACAATTTCACCAAGTTTCATAAGGACCACAAAAACATTTTATGCTAATGATCGTGAATTTAGTCCGAGCTATTTTTAGAAACCCTCCTTCTCCCTTCCTTTTGGGGTTTTTGGATGTCCATTTTCGACTTATTTTTGGTCTAGATTTAGAATTTAATGTCTGAAATTGCATTTTCTTTCAGAATTTCTGAGATAATGAGAAATTTAATTGGCGGAATGTTATTTCTAAAAATAGTGGTTTTGTGTGCAGTAACAGTTAAGCGGATGTTGATAAAATGTAGTGGTTTACTTTCAATTTGTTTAGTTCCAAATTTTCACGGTCATGCTATATTAAAATTTTGTACAGAAACCAAGTATTGGCCAGGCTTTCATGTGATATATAGGAAAGTTTTCAACGAGATTTCTGGAAAATTTTATGGAAGGTTGAATTTCGTGATTTAACATTGAAACAGATGGCAAATGAATTGGTGGACCGAGTCCATAATATCAGATTAAGAAGGAATATTTGGAACATTGAGAACAAATATTATTATTTCGCCCTATAACACTAACCTAGCTCGGTTTTTTAGATGTGATATGTGAGATGTGACATAGACACAGATAGACGCTTACACAGGAGATGATCCAACCACTAGGTATGCCTAAGAAAGCTCTCTCAAACAATTAAAACATTTTATTTTATATACTTACTTATACGTCAATCTTTTCCCAGGAACTTTTCTTATAATATTCATTTTATAATAGTATCGTAAGGCACGAGACAATTTTTCATACGTCATGTTAGTTCTATTTTTCTGATGGCCCCATAATTCAGCTAGACCAGTTGGGTTAACAATTCTAAAAACTAATTCATTGGTGTTTTCCCAACAGACGAGATGTTTGAATTTACTATCTACTAGAAGTTGATGGATAAATTCCCATAATAAACGACAATCTGTAAAATAAATTTCTTTTTAGTGTGAAATCTTAAATAGCGTAAGCCGTGGGGAGTGACCATTCCCTTCATTATAACAAAAGACATGGTTACTATATCAGCTTTATTTGTTGACATGTAACACAAGATACTGCTTATTTTTGTTTCAATTAGACCAGAGGATGTTATTCCTACTTTGAGCTTTTCGTGCTTTAGGAAACCTCTCTCTGCAATCATATAGAAAGGTTCGGCGATCGGTTGTTGACCATATGATCTCAAAAGGGTGAAGCAAGATTGACCAAGACTGAGTGAGTGTCGCAGACAGGTTTCGCAGCACAAGCATTCCGGCAAGCAGTTCTCTTTTTATGGGTGACCATTCCTCAACCAGGGTAGACTCGCGGTGGTGACCATGTCGAGCAGAGCAATAAAAATTTCTCCGTGAAATGCCCATAAGTTTGCCGAAAATTAAACAGTTATATTTTCTTTTTACCTGGCTCGGATTTCTTTAGTAATCCAGCTGCTTTCAATCTCATAGAATCATCATAATAATTAGTTACTGGATAATCAAATCTTTCTAATCTATTTCCAGGAGCTATTTCCTGCATGTCTATCTCCGTATCTGCAAATGTATTATATAATTTATGATAACAAGGATTGCCCTTCTATTATTCGAAATGGATACCTATCCTCAAGATAGCGATACTATGTATGGGAACCGGAAGTTTTAGTAAGTATCTTTTACAATGTAACAAAACTTTTCAATCAAGGGCTCTTATTAGAATATCCAAACAAATATTTAATACAAAATAATTCCATATGGTCGCTACGACTGCTTAGATACTTTTATGTTATGATTGATGCCCAGTTGATAACAAAAATCCAACCCGACAACAATTTGTTTGAAAACTCGATGTTGTAGTTGAAATTGAGAGTCAATTATATCTATATATCAGTGATTTTCGTGTGCAAGAAATCAAATCATTTACCGTCTAATGTAGAATCGTTCTCTGACGGAGCACTTTCTGTATCAGTACTGGTAGATGCTGGGCTTAGCACACCTGTCAACAGATACAATATCCTCATTGGTCATACTATTTATTTATTTATTAGTATTGCATCTCTTTGATAGTCATATATTCAGTTCATATTGTTAGATTATAGCAATCAAATTTCTGAATTTATCAATGGAAGTGTTATAAATCTGGTATTGTGAATTTGGTATCAAGTAACATCTATGATTTTAATATGACGTTATATTTTATATGGCGTTTATGATTTGCTGTGAATATAGTTAAGTTAATTGTAAAAAGGCTAGACTGACAATAAAATAATGGAATTCTAGAATGTTCATCGGTATGAAATATACAGACATGGTATTTAACATCCTATTTCTTGTTTACTTCCACAAAAGGAAAAATCGATAGAATGAAGATCTACTTCTTTGTTCCAGATATCCAATATATAGCTCAGGGTTTGTGAAGATTGTGTTGTGTATTATGGAATATAGGCTGATAAATAATATTGATTGTTTTGTTTCTATCGTCAGGTGAAGGCTTCGTCACTGGATTGGGAATGATTCTGTGTGTCACGTGGACTCAACCTCTGTACTAGGTTGACATAAATTATACTGTCAAGTGTTTGGAAGTTGATGTCTTTTCTTAAAGGACTGCCCATGTCATTGACCTCAAGTGGGAATAAAGAAAAAAGAAGTCATTATGGTTCTTCAAAATTCGGAAACGGAAAATATGTCAGCCAAGATTAAGACCCTGTGTTGACATCGTTTAAGCTGACAATTTTTAGTATTCTATCGCGAATGAAATGGCATGCCGTTAGTCAATTTAAAACAGACTAATTTATTATACAAATAAATTATATTTTATATCTTTAATAAATCACATTTTTAACGTACAAGAAACCAAGAGGTTCATATTTTGGAACACTCAGCAAAGGTAATAATTGTAATATAAAATACATTTCAAAATAAATAAAAAATAACTGAACTAGAATTATATCTATATATAGATCTCTGGAATCGATACGAGATGAAAAATTATACACAGTAATGTTTAAAATCGCGCGGAGAAAAGAAACGTGATGCTTAAAACACATGCAAGAATTCGATTGCCACGATAACGTGTCACATGGCATTAGGAATTCTACGAATAGTACAATGATGGCATGACGTTCAAGACTTGTTGTACTAACCTAGTATCTCTAGCATGTGCGTTTCATTGCCAAGACAGTAATTGATCGAAATATATTTATTTCATACTTTATAGTAATTTCTAAATGTTATTCACATTTTATTTCTGTATTTGTTTTTTCATTGTCCACGTGAGTGCTATAGAAAATCAAATTTTGATCGGTTTTTGATTATGTTCGAAGCGGAAGCTTTGAATGGAAATACGTATGATAAATGGGTCCTTCGGCCCCATGAAAGGTCAATTTTGAAATAGAAATTAAGCCCTCAAAACGCTCAAAATCGTCTCAGACCATCTGAACCAGCTATAAACCCTATAAAGTTTAAATGGTTAACGACTAATGACTATTGGTTGAGCACATGGTTATAAATGTCATGTCTATTTTTTAATGATGTTAGATTTTCGTCAAAATCGTAAAGGGTTTTGGCGAGCCAGCTAGTTAGCATAGATAGTTTAGGGTTTTTTTTTTAGAAAAAAATTGAAGAAATATCAGCAGATTCCAAATAGATCCGTAATATATGACATACCAAATCCATGTACGTAATTAGCCATACGTAAAGATGTTGTTGTATACCTATTCTCTGAATACCCTGACGTCATTCTTGCTATTCCGTACAGCACCCGTGCAGGCATCCGTGATTCGTGATTCTACCAGTCTAGTAAAGACTGTTAAGTGTACGCATGCAGATTTCGGTAAATGAAAAAAATACAAGGAGCGATTTTTCAAGCTTTATGTGTACGAGTCTGTGCCTTACTGTAACTAAACATTATCAAGCTTACTTACCACTGGATGGTACGGCGGTTGTACTATCAAGTTGTAAATGAGGATCTGGTGATGTTTGTGGATGTGGTAATATTGGTGGATAGGATGAGGTCGTTCTCGAAGTTGGATAATGGGCCGCGTTGATCAATACTAAACTATTTGGGTTTGTTTCAGTGTAACCTGAAATAAGAAAATATATACACAACTTAACAACATTACATTATTCAAAGCTAGTTGGAAACTGTTTTATTGAAACAATATTTCAGATTTGTTTTATATAGGCATTTGAATATTATTTTGTTACATCAAATCTGACACAAATTGGGAAATTAAATACTAGCCGTCATCAAAATTAATTAAAAATATAAGATTGATACCCTTTAATCAAGAAATGGAGGAATTACCACTTACTTTGAGGTTTGTTGAGTGAAATATTATTAAGCAATTACAACCTACCTTGAGAACTGGGATGTGTAATAGAATAAAAGAATTACAACCTACCTTGAGAACTGGTATGTGTAATAGAATACAAGAATTACAACCTACCTTGAGAACTGGGATGTATAATAGAATAAAAGAATTACAACCTTCCTTGAGAACTTGGATGTGTAATAGAATAAAAGAATTACAACCTACCTTGAGAACTGGGATATGTAATACAATAAAAGAAATTCCAACCTACCTTGAGAACTGGGATGTATAATAGAATAAAAGAATTACAACCTACCTTGAGAACTGGGATGTGTAATAGAATAAAAGAATTACAACCTACCTTGAGAACTGGGATGTGTAATAGAATAAAAGAATTACAACCTACCTTGAGAACTGGGATGTGTAATAGAATAAAAGAATTACAACCTACCTTGAGAACTGGGATGTGAAATAGAATAAAAGAATTACAACCTACCTTGAGAACTGGGATGTGTAATAGAATACAAGAATTACACCCTACCTTGAGAACCGTGAGATGTAATAGAATAAAAGTATTACAACCTACCTTGAGAACTGGGATGTGTAATAGAATACAAGAATTACAACCTACCTTGAGAACTGGGATGTGTAATAGAATAAAAGTATTACAACCTACCTTGAGAACTGGGATGTGTAATAGAATACAAGAATTACAACCTACCTTGAGAACTGGGATGTGTAATAGAATAAAAGTCTTACAACCTACCTTGAGAACCGTGATATGAAATAGAATAAAAGAATTACAACCTTCCTTGAAAAATGGGATGTGTAATAAAATAAAAGAATTACCTTGAGAACCATGATATGTAATAGAATAAAGGAATTACAAACTACCTTTAGGATTCTTGTTGAAAAAAAAATAACAGCTTATCTTGAGGATTGTGAGGTGAAATAGAATAAAGAAATTGCAACAAACCCTGAGGACTGTGAGGACTGGATGTGTAGTTTGTATTTGGTTGAAGGCGAAGTGGATAAGGCGTTACTGGGTACATAGGCACTGAAACAGAAAATATTAAGTTTTTAATATTTTACGATGGAAAGCTTTAATGAGAATTTTGGCAGTCCTATTGTACACGTATCCATGAATTGGGCATCCGGGTACCCGAAGCAGAAATTTTTTACATTTATTCATAATTCGGTTTCAGGCTGAAATATTTCTCATCTGTTATTGTTTATTGTTAATATACTATAAGAGGTATACAAATTACAAACACAAGAAGATGAATATACCAGTTTTATTTTATCTTTTTTTTTTGCCGTGAAATTTTAATAAAAAAATATGTTATATTTTTAATGCATGCTTTTTTCATTTTATTTTATCAATAATGCATTTGTTTCATATTGATGGTTTTGACATATAATCATGATTAAAAACTATTTATAATCTGGACGTAAAGACAATTATTGTAGAAGCGGTTTTATCTGTCCAGTATACATGTGATTTCTATCTCGTGTCTTATGAATAAGGTCAGGAAATATAATATAATACTGGAACCAAACCCCGGATCTAAAGAAAGTAAATATGCTTTTAACTCGAACTAAGTCATCTCGCCTTAAGAATTATAACTGGGACGATAACTTTTACATAGATTTAATAATAATAGTCATGTCAGGCAATAGACAATAAGACCACATTGTAGTGACGTATACAGGAAGTTTATTGAGCTATAGAGAGGAAGGAATAGAGACACGAGAGAATTATTGATGAACTTCCTGTTTTCATAGACACAGAAATAATAATCAGTTTCAATGAGAATTGTCACTCATTTCCTTGGAATCAGACAAGACAAACAGGTCCATGAGAACAACCTAGGTCCAAAAGAACGTCTCAGAACAATGTCAGTCGTAACGGTAATTGTTGTCTAAAAATGTGTCACCAAAGAGATAGCGCTCATTCTCTGAGATCTATATTACGTTTCAAAATATGAGACACCCTGTTCAATGACGATTAATAAAAAGATACCGACAGTTGCATGTGGACATGTTTAGGATGCTGAAATGCTAATTAAAGTTATACCAACATACTCAAATCCTTTTGAATTTTTCAAATTTGTTAATGATCATATGGAATTGAAATTTTATGTATATGCATTATACCTTTACATTTGTTGTGTGTAATAATCATTGTCATTAACATTGTAAATTATCATACGTTTTGTTCATATCATCCATTGTGTTGCCCCTGCATTGGCTGACTGTGTATTCTGACCAATGTAAATTAAAGAGTTTATTACAGCTCAAGGTGTTTTATGCTGTTTTCAATTAATTTTCTGATGTAACTTCGACAGATTTCATAGACTAGTTAGTTTTTCGCGATTTTCAGGAAGTAAATATTCCTTATATGTTTGATTGGATATAGATATACATATATTAGAGAGTATTAGAGATATTTTCCTCAATAAAATTTGACTTAAGAATTTCGACGAATGGACGTTTACGTTATTTACATGACGTCATTCATCACTAGTGTGATATCAAGGATTTATATTATTTCCGGCCAACGGAAGTAAATAATTGAATGCTTCAGTCGATTCCGTTCATTTATATAAAGAATCGATCCAAATTTACACCTTACTATTTTTTAAAACAAGCATGGTTCTTATTACTTGAGCAACTACAGGAACCAAAGAATTGACTAAGCTACCATTACTAAGGGCTGAAGAGATCGATGCATTTTCCGAAGTAGAATCGCTTGAAAAAGTACAATTCAAACAAAACATACAAGAAAAAAAAAAAAAAAAAAAGAAAAAAAAACTTGAAATATCAACCTGATTGATGAAATGAAAAGGAAGGCAGTCTTACCATCTGGCCTGTTTATGAATTGTCGTAACGTGTTGTATAAAATATCCCCTGATTGGGGGTCACGATCCATGACATCTTTACGACTCAATAAACATAGAGCTTTTCCTGCAAAAAAATAAATAACTTATTACAAAAAAACATTGGAATAGGGTATAACGCAAAATGTCATTATTGAAAACCACCAAAACGAAAACATCAAAGGATAACCTATGATATTGGCAAAAGTCATAAAATGAAAAAAAAATATAAATATGATAAAAAAGTTTCATCAATTTTGTATTGCATCCATACTCTCAGCCTCTGAAACCATTATTATTTTTCAGTTCCACAGGTCAATATTTCAATGAATTGGTGTTTTGATTAAATACAGATCTAGTTGTTTCGTTTCGTACAACCTTTGCTTTAATCATAAATACATTTATTTTGATGAATTTTAGATCATGCTGCGGCCACTCGGGACTCAAACATATGCTAAAAATTCTTTTAATTCGCCAATTAGAATTGAATGTCTGTGATTTTGAATATTTTCAATAGTTTGAACATAACAATTGCGTCGAGAAACAATAGGAATAGCATAAGGTCGAATCTTTGATATGCAGCTTAATAGACTTTATACGAGGAACCCAAAACATTCTATAATGTATTCGGAAACTGTTTTGTTGATATTCTGCTGTTTATAGGTACGTTTTATGTCCAAATACATGTATTGTAACCAATATTTTGAACCCACACCTGTTCTGATAATCGTTTTGAGACTAAAACACGTATCTCAGCCTCAAAAGATTTTTAACTCAAAGCAATTATTATTCTCTCACCATTCATATCAAATTTGTCAGGAGATACCGATTCTATGGCATATTCTTCTGAACACCAATTCAACCAAATGCGAACTTCCTCCTTGTTCCATGTTTGAGGATGTCTTGCTATGAATAAAACATAAACAAAATTTGTTCAGTGACCAGCGTAAATTGTTGTTCCTTTTTTCCAATATCATTTGTGAGAAATATATATTAAGACGTGTTGATTTGAAGTAAACACAAATGGTCATGTCAAGCATGGAGTTACCGAATTTATGCACATGGAAATACAAAAGAAAGAAAAAACAAATAATAAAGTCAAGAATTAAAGTATCGGGCCAACGAAATTATGAACATGAAAAAACCATACTAGTAAGAACAAATGGTCAAGTCAAGCATTTTATCCCAAAAACATGGGAACATTAAAATTTATGCATCGATTCACCGAAATTATTAAAAAAAAAAAACAAAAAAAACAGTAACAAAACGAAATGAGACGGATCAAATGTGAACAGCAACTAACATTGGTCATTTAAGATGACCAAAAAAATTCTTTAGTCATTTCGAATTTAATTATGGTAACAGTTCACAGGCAATAGAATTTTGATAATTTTTAAGAATAATTATTGATAAGTTAGTTGTATTTTAAATTATAATTTCGGAGAAAACATAACAAATAAACTGTGAATAAAGTAAGCAAAAAAGTAATTAAAACCTTTAAAGTTTTAAAACAATGTACTGTAATTGTAATTCAGTTAAATTATATTAAAAAAAACTTACCTATTGAAGACGGCACAGTTGAAGATAGGCGATTTGCAGAAGTCACCGGAACAGTGGCCGTGGGGTAATGAAACGACGGCGTCCATTGACATGGAGAATACATTAGCTGCTGCTTCAACGAGAATCTGGAATATACAAGGAATTGATGGTGAGATATATTGTATAGTATTTTCAAGATCAATAACGTTCAATTGATATAGTCTAGGTAAACTGCCTCCGATATTTCCTTCAAGCTTATATAATTAATTTATATAGCACGACGTTCCTGTTTCAGTCGTTATGGCTAAGTTATTACAGGTCCACTTATTCCGAACACGTGGAAGCGCTATACATGTGTAAATATTTTTCCAGCTTAGTAAAATTAAGTCAAATTTCCTTTGTTTATATTTTATCTCAGATCGGGGTCTGTATAAGTCAGACTTTTTACAATACCTTTTCACAGTTGAAGTTGTAGTAAATAAAATTATGCAAAATATAAATAAAGGTGTCATTCTTAAAAAGACATACTGAACAAATCAACAAAATCATTTTTCAAGGTCATTTTCATATGGCTCCTCTTTTCATTTCATGCTGCAAGAAGACCGAAAACAGACATTTTATATAGGACATTTTTCAATTCTCTCTTCCCGAAATGTTATGCTCAAAAATGGAACCGTATCATTGCATTTCCAGAAATTGTCAATGACTATACATGAATAAGGGTCGTCCTCGACATTATTTTGAAAAACTTTGAAAGTAAAAAGACACAACTTAAAACCGCATTCATAAAATATCAATGAGAATATTTTTGGAAAAAATGTAATAATACCGAAGGGCAATAGGGTAGGTAGTCAGAATTTAGGGGGCAATCCTTTTTATACGAGGGTCATTTCTACATCCGATCCGATCTTTGACATGTGCGTATACATTATTGGAAAAACTTTAGGGCATTTAGTTTGAATCCTCGAGTTCCTAATAAGTTACTTGTACACGTGAATGAAAAATGAATGGACAATGATATTTTATATATGATATATATACAGGGAAAGAGCGTCATGTGATCATAAGTAGCCTATATATTCTATGTAAATTTATCTATATTTATATTTATCTTTTATTGATTACTTATATGTGGAAATAATACATGTCCTTCAACGCAATTGCTCGTGAACACTGTAAAATGCAAAATTCCTTATTAAAAAAATATATAAAATGAGTTATTGCCTTCATTCTTGAAAGCGCGTTCAATTATTAACTCGTAAAGTCTATGAAAGGCAAAATTCTTACTGGTTTTTTTTTTATACTTAATCATTTCCATCTCCGAAAAGTTCAAAAGAAGTGTATAGATGAATGTTGAATATTTCCTCTTGTTATTGCTATATGCTACAAAATATTTTTTATTTAAATTAAATCTGCCAGTGGAGGTATATAACCTTGCCTGTCAAGCTATTATTAAAATTATTTTACTTGCTTTACATGCGCTTCTTTGGGGTATATCATTGCGATAATAGGTCATTATTAAGTAACTTTGACTGTTATGAACACTTCGGCTCATCATAATCACACCCAAACCCACATCCCACACTGCACAGAATGTCTTAAAAGCAGTTTTAGAATATCTACTTACTTATTCCTGAGGCCAGTTCCAGCAAATGTCCCAACTACGAATATATTAATTTATACCTTGTGATTTTTAAGCATATAAACTATAATTTCACAGTTTTCCTTTGAATTACGCGTATTAGCAGGGAACAATCGTAGTTTTATTTCCTGTGTTATATTATATACCTAAAATGCGTTCTTTCTTGCAATTTAATCTTCCAATTTATTTCCTGCTAACCATTTACATTTTGCTTCACACTCTCTTCAATTACAACAAGCAATTGAAAGACGCCAGGTATAATATCAATCGTCAACCCAACCAAAGTCGAGTGCCCTAGAACAGCCCTGATTTCCATTAAGTCCAACCACCTACGAACCGCCCAACGCCTAGCAACATTGATGAGATGCAAATGGCAATGCTCATTTCGCCGTTTGCTCAATTCATGATACTTTGCTACCTTGTTTCATAGACTGTCGTCTAATCAATCACTAAATAATTGTAATACAATTAAACTGGGTAACAACAGAGTCAACAACCACCCAAAACTATTACCAATGAGCACAAACTAATTCATTATTATAGATAGCAACTCATCCCCACCAAATTGCACAAACGAAAAAAGCTTTATTGCTTTGTAGAATTTAAATAAAATATATAAAAATAATTTATGACATTTTGCTCTCGGGCATATAAGACTTTTATGTCCTAAAATAAATCCTGTTTATTTCCTTATTCCTGTCATATACACCATATTGGATAATAATATATATATTATTTCTTTATACTATTGACACTTATTTATTATTGAAAGGTCGCTGACAAAACAGAGCGATTTTCTTTTTGTCTTGAAAAATGTAAATACTCTCAAGAAGTACTATAACTGCACGAAAATCGAATATATTGCAAAGTGTCAAGAAAATACGAGGGGTCAAGACTCATTTTGACTTTCAAACCTCTATTATTCTGGATCTGAATTATTGTTTCTGAAGCTAAGGTTTGATGGGTCAAACGAATGGCGAATCCACCCTCAACACAACACAATAATCTTTTTAATTTTATAATGGTATGTTTTTGGTACCTTCAGTACTTCATAGTTCATACGTTATAGCAATGGGTGTAACATCTGTCTCGAGAAATGATAGCAATTTGATGGACTAGTAACATCGAACTTCCCCGAGAAAGTAATAACATAAGTAACTATATCTCACCGGTATAATATTAAATGAACAGCTCTGGGTGTGACAGCGAGATCTCAAACAATTGCTTCTGAAACTTTTAATACATGGTAGCTTTCAACTGCAATACTTTAAAGCAGGTCTTCTCAGGATAATTTCCTGAAGCACTACTTTATTCACAATAGTGAGCAAGAAGCGCGATATATCGGCGGCAGAGAGTTATTGCATTAGAGGTGAACCGTGAATATCATTCCGCTACTACAATATGCAATGCCCTTTCTTACACCATGGTGAAATTAAACATTAAAAATGAGATCCAGAACTTGATCTTATTGTGGTGCCGGTACAAAATTGGAATCACCCGGAATCATCATTTGAGATGCCGCTGGAGTTTTATATAAACTGGAGGTCATATTGCATCACACATCTATAAGGTTAGCAGATCATGTAACAACCTTTGTAGATTCCATCTCCATCTATAAAATTCTTAAAGCAATTGCTTTGGATATTTGAATTATTTATTTATCATATGAATTAAGTAAAAATTTTTTTATTTAAAGTTCTTTTTCTCACATTTAGCTCGTGCTCACAAGGAGGTTTGTTCGTTGCTTAAGCTATTTTACAGTATAAATCACAACCAAATTTAATAGCATAACACATTTTGTTTCGACGGTTATTTGCAGCGAAAATAGAAACTGACGAAAGTGAAATTCGGCATGTAACAAAAAGTTGAAAAATCACCAAAGCGATCAGTTACGGATTAGTTCTCCTTGAGGTTCCAACAGAAAAGGTACTTCAAGGGAGATAACTACAGTTATAACCATAACATACATAATATATCATAAACTAAAATTTGATTTCAAATGGTATATGCATAGCAAAATGCATAGAAAATAATTATTTTTGGAATCATTCTTCGTGTGCATAAATAATACATTTTAATCAAAATTGAACGCTTCTTCAACAGACAGCCTGCAAAGCAGCAATTGAGTAATGAGTAACATCCTTAATTATGTTATCAACATCTTCATTCAATACCGTTTCACATCAAAATATCTTTTGTCTAAGAAGAATGGTATCTCTTTAGGTAAATTTAAGCATACGAGCATACTATTCTACCGTAAGATTTCATTGTAAAAAGGAGCCAATGTTTGTAGAAACAATAACAGTTTACTAATAAATATAAATCTTAAATATTCTTACTTGCTTGATATCCCTTAATTCTTATCAGAAAACGTCATGTTTAAAAAAATACGAGCGTATGCATTATACTATTAACTTTGAAGATCATTTAAATATTTCATGCCCTTGTTAGGGTGTGTCCGGAATAGACCCTACAAATAAAATCCGGAAGAATGCACACCAGTTTTATGTGTCCTTATTGCAATTTTGGGCGTGTGATTAAAGTTTAGGGTATACTTTTTCGAGGCGTGATACTTTCAACCCAGTTATTCATACAATAAACCTCACGAACTCGATTCATATGATAATAAATCATAATATAGATAACAATCTATATTTATATATTATGTAGGTTTGTTGACTTCAATACCGCCTTTAGTTGTCCTACTTTACATTAGTCTCTTGAAGGGACTCTACAAGGGTCTTCCGTTAATCGACTTTACACTAAGATTTTGGTCCATTATCACTCAGACCATTTGAAATACTTCCGTGAAGTTACACTTCGGATCTGCAACAGCTTCAGATTGACGCAAACTGCCTAGGATTGTCGCATTAAATGTTAGACAAAATACTTCCCCTGATATGGAATGTGAAATTTGTTTACTGATAGTGTGGCTATCGCATTTAAAAGAAAAGGATTGTCACAGATATTCGAGAACTGTCTTAAAACAAGAAGAAGTAAGCAAAGAAAAATTAACATTGCAACCAATATCATTATTTCATCAACGTCCACTTTAAATTGACTACACGGAAATGAAATAGCTCCCTACCTTATCCCGGATTTAAAATGCACCAATCATATGTGAGGTAAACACTTCCCGTTCGAAAGCCCAAACTTCAACAATGAATAAGCAAAATGATATATAATCATATGCACCAATTTTATTATTGCATATATTATACATGATAATAATAGGCCCTTTGAAATTTGATTTAATGGTTTTTTACTAGCTACGTTAGAGGTGGGCTTTAAATGTTTACAAAGTGAATGTTAGTTACGGTAGTCTTCTTTATCTTAATTATACATAAGTACAGCATTGACTTTGATGTAAGGGCCCCTTTATGTCTTCGTATCTAGGTCTAATACAACGACATCATACTGTTTTTCGGAGACATAGGCATAAACTTACTGTCAATATTTGGATATTGTACTATTAAATCCTTGGAAAGCATATAGCTTTCGTGCTATGAACAAATCCGCAATCATCAAGAAAATACAATTATATAAAGATTTTTCATTTTTTTAATTCAATGAACTGTTGTCCAATCAGACTGTACGCTGTACATGTTAGCTATTTGTAGGTGAACCGCATACTAATACTAATACTGCAAATCGATCTTGCGAATGAAATCTAAATATCCACTCCCTTTAAAACAATACAGTGTAATTCACAGATCGTTTAGGTTAATTCTGATGATGGCTAACATGTGATATAAATGACTCACAACTTACGATGAAGTGGTGTAGAAAAACAATTTCATGAAGGGAAAAGTCAGGTAAAGGCAATGAAATAAGAGGGGTAAGAAAGGTTAGGTGAATAAAACGCAAGAAGGGTGAACACTGGAAAGTACACATTCGAAGAACAAGGAGTCTTATTTGAGAAGTATGCTGATATGGTTAAGAGAAGATGAGAAGAGTTTAAGGAGAACATTAGCTAGAGGAAAAGACATATTGGTTCACAAAAAAGGGTCATTTTGACTCGCAAATTGCAATGCGATAACGATTAAATAAACCATGTTTTAAAGATAAACTGTTATTGGGATAGGTTTTTGAGAAATCGTTCCGAAAATGTGTACCATTTCCTGTATGACAAACGACAAAATTTTCTTAGAAGGATTGAACTTACGTGTAGAAAGGGCGGATGTAAAATTTGAAAACACGGACATGAAATCAACATTGTCTGACCAGTATGAATTAAATGCGGAAGTGTCCTTGTACATAAACCAAATACAACAAGTAGTTCTATATATAGCTGGAGTATTGTCATTTTGACTAATTAATGTACATGGTACATTAAACAAGTTATATCCGCTATAGTATGTATACCTTCAGGCAGTTATATACCTCTTTTTAGAATTAAAGATTCAAAGAAATAGGATGACGTTGTGAATATATATTAAAATGATCACTCGTCATGTGTTAAAGGTAATACTTGCATGTAAGAATAAACCAAATTACTAATTTCAACTCGAAATATAAGCATACAGGTTAGCCTTACTTATCTAAAAGATATTGAATTGTCAGTTTTGGTTAAATGTTTCCTTTTAAAAAAATTGCCCTAGTTTTCATTATCCGGTATAAAACCATTTACAGTCGCCTTTAAGCAGCCAATTTTAAGTTTCTTCATTCATATCTCCAAGTACATATTATTTTCATAATTAAATTCTATCAGATTTCCCATTAATCCAGTGATATGCATAAACTCTTTGAGATTGTTTAGTTAAGTGTTTAGGCGCGTGATATAGGAATGTCATATAAAGATAGTCATGAAAAATTGTATCTTTTTCGATACGACTGTCTCCAGACACGTGATTTGCGTTAATTCATATGATAGCAATAGATTTTGAAGGTAATCAAATCTGTAAACAATGGCGTTGCCAACGTCCTGGAATTTGATTTTATATAAGAGACAGTATACTACATTGAAATTACCAATCTCTAGTCTCTAACTGTAAATGATCAGTCTCTAGTTCTACCTGTTAATTTTCAATATCTAGTTCTACATTCTAGTTATCAATACCTAGATCTACCTGTAAATTATCAATCTCTAGTTCTACCTGAAATTATCAATCTCTAGTTCTACCTGAAATTATCTATCTCTAGTTCTACCTGTAAATTATCAATCTCTAGTAAATTATCAATCTCTAGTTCTACCTGTAAATTATCAATCTCTAATCTCCTGTAAATTATCAATCTCTAGTTCTACCTGTAAATTCTCAATCTCTAGTCTCCTGTAAATTATCAATCTCTAGTTCTACCTGTAAATTATCAATCTCTAGTCTTCTGTAAATTATCAATCTCTAGTTCTACCTGTAAATTATCAATCTCTAGTTCTACCTGTAAATTATCAATCTCTAGTTCTACCTGTAAATTATCAATCTCTAGTCTCCTGTAAATTATCAATCTCTAGTTCTACCAGTAAATTATCAATATCTAGTTCTCCTGTAAACTATCAATCTCTTGTTCTCCCGTAAATTATCAATCTCAAGTTCTACCAGTAAATTATCAATATCTAGTTCTACCTGTAAATTATCAATCTCTAGTTCTCCTATAAATTATCAATATCCAGTTCTTCCTGTAAATTATCAATCTCTAGTTCTTCCTGTAAATTATCAATCTCTAGTTCTCCCGTAAATTATCAATCTCTAGTTCTTCATGTGAATTATCAATATCTAGTTCTACCTGTAAATTATCAATATCTAGTTCTACCAGTAAATTATCAATCTTTAGTTCTACCTGTAAATTATCAATCTCTAGTTCTCCTGTAAATTATCAATATCTAGTTCTTCCTGTAAATTAGCAATCTCAAGTTCTACCAGTAAATTATCAATATCCAGTTCTACCTGTAAATTATCAATATCTAGTTCTACCAGTAAATTATCAATCTCTAGTTCTCCTGTAAATTATCAATATCTAGTTCTACCTGTAAATTATCAATATCTAGTTCTACCTGTAAATTATCAATCTCAAGTTCTCCAGTAAATTATCAATATCTAGTTCTACCTGTAAATTATCAATATCTAGTTCTACCTGTAAATTACAGTTCTACCTGTAAATTATCAATCTCAAGTTCTACCAGTAATTTATCAATCTCTAGTTCTCCTGTAAATTATCAATATCTAGTTCTACCTGTAAATTATCAATCTCTAGTTCTCCTGTAAATTATCAATATCTAGTTCTACCAGTAAATTATCAATCTCTAGTTCTTCCTGTAAATTATCAATCTCTAGTTCTCCCGTAAATTATCAATCTCTAGTTCTTCCTGTGAATTATCAATATCTAGTTCTACCTGTAAATGATCAATGTCTAGTTCTACCAGTAAATTATCAATCTCTAGTTCTCCTGTAAATTATCAATATCTAGTTCTACCAGTAAATTATCAATCTCTAGTTCTTCCTGTAAATTATCAATCTCTAGTTCTCCCGTAAATTATCAATCTCTAGTTCTTCCTGTGAATTATCAATATCTAGTTCTACCTGTAAATGATCAATGTCTAGTTCTACCAGTAAATTATCAATCTTTAGTTCTTCCTGTAAATTATCAACATCTAGTTCTACCTGTAAATTATCAATATCTAGTTCTACCTGTAAATTATCAATATCTAGTTCTACCTGTAAATTATCAATCTCTAGTTTTCTGGAAATTATCAATATCTAGTTCTACCTGAAATTATCAATCTCTAGTTCTACCAGTAAATTTTTAATCTCAAGTTCTACCTGTAAATTATCAATATCTAGTTCTCCTGTAAACTATCAATCTCTTGTTCTCTCGTAAATTATCAATCTCAAGTTCCACCAGTAAATTATCAATATCTAGTTCTACCTGTAAATTATCAATCTCTAGTTCTCCTGTAAATTATCAATATCTAGTTCTTCCTGTAAATTATCAATCTCTAGTTCTTCCTGTAAATTATCAATCTCTAGTCCTCCCGTAAATTATCAATCTCTAGTTCTTCCTGTGAATTATCAATATCTAGTTCTACCTGTAAATTATCAATCTCTAGTTCTCTCGAAAATTATCAATATCTAGTTCTACCTGAAATTATCAATCTCTAGTTATACCTGTAAATTATCAATCTCTAGTTCTACCAGTAAATTATCAATCTCTAGTTTTACCAGTAAATTATCAATCTCTAGTTCTACCTGTAAATTATCAATATCTAGTTCTACCAGTAAATTATCAATATCAAGTTCTAACTGTAAATTATCAATCTCTAGTTTTACCTGTAAATTATCAATCTCTAGTTCTCCTGTAAATTATCAATCTCAAGTTCTACCAGTAAATTATCGATTTCTAGTTCTACCTGAAAATGATCAATCTCTATTTCTACTTGTAAATTACCAATCTCTAGTTCTACCAGTAAATTATCAATCTCTAGTTCTCTTGTAAATAAGCAATCTCTAGTTCTGCTGTAAATTATCAATCTCAAGTTCTACCAGTAAATTATCGATTTCTAGTTCTACCTGAAAATTATCAATCTCTATTTCTACTTGTAAATTATCAATCTCTAGTTCTACCAGTAAATTATCAATCTCTAGTTCTCCTGTCAATAAGCAATCTCTAGTTCTGCTGTAAATTATCAATCTCAAATTCTACCTGTAAATTATCAATATCTATTTCTACCTCTAAATAATTATTCTAGTTCTCCTATAAATTACCAATCTCAAGTTCTACCAGTAAATGATCAATTTCTAGTTCTTCCTGTAAATTATCAATCTCTAGTTCTCCTTTAAACAATCAATCTCTTGTTCTCCCGTAAATTATCAATCTCACGTTCCACCAGTAAATTATCAATATCTAGTCTCCTGTAAATTATCAATCTCTAGTTCTCCTGTAAACTATCAATATCTAGTTCTCCTGTAAACTATCAATCTCTAGTTCTCCTGCAAATTATCAATCTCTAGTTCTTCCTGTAAATTATCAATCTCTAGTTCTACCTGAAAAATATCAATCTCTAGTTCTATCTGTAAATTATCAATATCTAGTTCTACCTGGAAATTATCAATATCTAGTCTACCTGTAAATTATCAATCTCTAGTTCTATCAGTAAATTATCAAAACTCTAGTTCTACCAGTAAATTATCAATATCTAGTTCTACCTGTAAACTATCAATATCTAGTTCTACCTATAAATTATCAATCTTAAGTTCTACCAGTAAATTATCAATATTTAGTTCTACCAGTAAATTATCAATATCTAGTTCTACCTGTAAATTATCAATCTCAGTTCTACCAGTAAATTATCAATATCTAGTTCTACCAGTAAATTATCAATCTCTAGTTCTCCTGTAAATTATCAATATCTAGTTCTACCTGTAAATTATCAATATCTAGTTCTACCAGTAAATTATCAATATCAAGTTCTACCTGTAAATTATCGATCTCTAGTTTTACCTGTAAATTATCAATATCTAGTTCTACTAGTAAATTATCAATATCTAGTTCTATCTGTTATTTACTTTATTTTTTTAATTAAATTGGCAGGAGTCGTGAATTTTACCAAAATAATAGTCATTTATGACGCACTAATATTTCTAGGGAGAAAGTGAAAGTTTCTTCCAATCTATGCTATTGGTATTTTGGATAGTTATATTTAAGTAAAGTAAATACTTGCCCTGGCATGTTCCGTAGCTTTTTCATCTTTAATGCTCCAAATTGTAACGAATTGTGCGGTAACTGTCGAGGAAGTATGCACATTTTCTCGATGTGGCCTTCACGTCAAGCAACAGACATAACCGATATGAAATGAGTATTTTACGATCAACTTCCGTTTATTTATGAACAAATGCTAATTTGTTTCTTTTATTATACGAAAACTGTGACAATCACAGGCAACAGGCCTGATATATACCATAAATTACAAACGGTAAATAATAATTTTACAAGTACTACCGATGATTCTCACATAGAAGTACCATTTGAAACTTCGAATGGTTCTTACATCGTCGAATAATAGAAAAAGATATATTATATCAACAAAGCCTTTTAAAAACATTAAATGCCACATTAAAATTTGAAATACCAAACCTGAATCAAAATTCGACTTACTACATCAAGGAAGAGTTTCGAAATGATTTTGAACTACGTTCGTATTTTTGTGTTATTTTAATATAAGAACCATGCAAAGTTTCGTATGTAATTCAACATTGACCATGCAAACATAACTGTAAATTTATAGTGGGGGGGGGGGGACATCTGATCCGATATATTTACACAGACAATCCTCTTTCAACTCTTTGTGATTAAACAACAATTGCTTGATTTAGCCACCATGCCAATTTCACCAAGCGAACTAATAGCTAAATTTTTTTGAGGTTACCACATATAATCTCTATAAAGAATGGGAATGATGTTACGACTCATATGAATTTTAATCCTTTGATTATATTAAACGGTAAGAAACGGCAATGGCATCGCGAGGCGGAAAATGATGTGGTTGAAGATAAAAGTCAAACCTAAGCGGATGTTTCTGTGTGTTTTAGTTTTTTGGGTTCTCATCGTGTATCTGCTCATCCAGCAAGATAAATAGAAATGCAGGTTCCATTACGTACTTTAAGATCCCCAAATGATTCTCTTCTTGTCTACTCTGCTATTCAATCAAAATTCGGTGAACACTCATTTCCATATGCTTCTCCAACTCTATGGAACGCTCTTCCGAAATCAATCAAACTTGCGGAAGACGTCTACGCTTTTAAGAAATTTTTACAAACATAACTTTTTATCAACTCGTATAACAATAACTAATATATTCATTTTAACTATATTCATTTTACCGACATGTTTTTCGAGTTCTTAGACTGTCTTGAAAAATATACCAGTGTGTTATATGTGTATGTGCCATGTACTGTTAACATTATGTCCGCTACAGAGCAACTGCATTTTTGGAATGATCAGCGCAAGACAAATAGATATTTATTATTATTAACTTCTTAATACATTACAATCTTAAGTGATTCCCTCCGAAAAAGACAATTTTCATCGACAAAATATCTAATTCCTAATTGTTCCTATCCCAACAGAGGATGAAGTTGTCTTAAGAAATTTGTCTTGTGTGAACAGCACAGTTATTTGCTTGGAGCTGAGGGTTGCGATAAGTTGCGGATAAAAAAGTCTCCTATATAATGGTTAAACTCTATTATATTTTGAAACAACTTGAAATGTTAAAGTATATAATATGTAAGTCTTATTTCATCAAGGAGTTGCCATCTTACCCTTAAAACAAATGACCTTGAAAATCACACCTTATATAAATAAAAAAATATCACTTTATTATGTCACATAAAATGTGTATGAAAAATAATTTATAGGGCCAACAGTAAATATCATGTGGCCAGTAAATAACCTTCCTACACATTGCCAAATAGCAATTCATTTCTCATTACAACATTTTTAACTTTTAATGAAAGTTATTTATCCTTATGAATTTTATTATTCAGGAAATTTGATGAGAACTTCAATACAGATCCAACGAGCAGTTGCTCAAATAGATAAATGGAGGCTATTCGACTTAAGTGGGTTGGTACCCTTCCCGAGATTCTTGATGATGGCAAAACCAGAATTCAGAGGAAAACCATTTTCATATGCCCACAAATTTATTAGGGGCGTATATTGTAATCGCTCGGGGTCCGCCGGTTCGTTAACATTAATTTGTGCTCACTCTACAGGTTACAATAATATTCTTTACGGATTCTTTTGAATTTTTCGTGGGTCAGTGGTATTATGAAGATGATCCCTATCGATTTTCGTGATGATCCGATAATTTTTCACCAAAATATTGTGTCTGACTTCGTGTTTTTCACTCCATTAGATTTAAGGCGCAATTCGTGCTCACTCTACAGGCTGCAAGTCTTTGTGGATTCTCTTGGTGTTTATTTTGTGGGTCTGTGTCATTATGAAGATGATCCATATCGACTTACCGACAATTTCACTGATTTATTTTGATTTATTATTAATCTGCTTAAAATTCTCTATAGAATAGACCTAAACCAAATGTGAATGGACAACAAACAATGATGTGTACTTGCAATCACAGCTGCTGGTGGGTGTATGTCACCTTGCTTCGCAATGCTATCTGCATCCAGTGTAGTGAGGCATATCTTACTACAGGTATATCAGGTAAATATTTAGATATAACAAAAGTGATAACGACACTGGCCAGGTCACTATTTCATAAACTTGGAAATGTGTAAATAATCGGAATTGCATTTTTCTCGGAAATAACCTTAATAACATTTGACTAGGAAATAACCTTAAATTACATTAGGGAAAATTTTTGTGTGTAGCATTTGATATTTCGTCTATAAATTTGTAAATTAGGTAAAATTACACTTAGAGTCAAAAAAAAAAAAAAAAAAAAGAAAAAAAAGAAAAGAAAAAAAAAAAGAATAAGAGGCAATTATGTTTTCCACCTTTTGTACTATGTACGCATATGAGACTGGTAACGCTATGCAGTGTAAAATAAATCATTACCTTACTTCCTTTAAACGCAAAATGTCAGGGTTCATTAACATGTATATTTTTGGCATTGACGTATTGTGTGCTTATTGTCCAATCCCAACCACAAGACAGAGGAAGCTGGATTAAATATATGGTAGTAGTTTTACCACGGACAATGTCGGAATCTAACCCTTTGATTATATAAAAATAGTTATATCATTGATCATTGCTTTACCTTAAGGTTCACAAACATATACAGTGAATTTGTTAAATTAAATCAAAATACGTTTTCATTGAAACTTTTTATCTGTGTTTGGAAAACTATATAATAACCCATATAACATATCTAGATGTCAGTAAATTGTTAAATACATTATGTGAGGCTGGGTATAGTTAGCCAAACCGAAAATACAACTGTTTTTAATAACTTTAATTGTGTTCAGTATACGGCTATAAAATCATACAAATAACGGTTACCTTGTAAGAATATAAATCTAAATAGACTTACCTATATATCGCTAACACCATACCTTGATACTAAAGTCGGAAGTTTTTCATTTGATAATTGACTTAGAGCGTTTTACTTCCGGGGGAGGAGGGGCAAAGTGTCAGATTTAGATGATTGACACATTCTTTAGACCATAATCTAAGAATAGGTCATTCATATCATTTATTTACATTACATGGCTGTATAAATTATATTAACGTTATCATTGTTTATCATTCATTGACAAAATTGAATAAATTCAAAGAAATATAATTATTACACATAATGACATATCAGCGAAATATGAGGATATTATTAGCATTGCCGGGCTAAAATTAACGACTTAATCATATTGTCTGTAATTCATTCTATTACTAATCGCTTAGGTCCAGCCGTCTACCTTTATCCTGCATTCATTCCAACTGTTGTCGGTTTCTATCACGTTAGTATGTTGTTGGAGAAGGGAGAAGAGTTTGGTTACGATTATGGACAGAGGATATGACATTCGTTTACACTCTACAAATTATCTTATTTCATTATATCATTGCATTCGTAAAAACGTATCTGAATGCTGTTGTGAAAAAACTTAAAATCATATATTTATCACTGCAATTCTTTTTACCATGTTTACATGTTTAATATGACATTATTATGTTTTTAAGTAAATAATGTTACATGAAAATTAAACATCGTTTATGAAAGTAAAAATTTATCATTATAAGTAGAATTTGTCAGATACAAGTTGTCATTGACGACAACAATGCATACTTTAAAGTATTATATAAAACAAGATCCCATACAATATCTGCCAGCAAATATTTTTCAAGGGCTATCACATACAACTAAGTTAATTTTTGTTACCGATGTAGGTCGGCTAGGCAGACATATATAGGATTACATTGCCTAAACCTATCCCCCATCAAATCCCCGCCCCGTATGCTGTACACTCTATTCAAGATATGACTTCAAACGTCGAGAATGGATCGAAGGCATATTTCCACCAAATTAAGCATAAATTTCTCTTGTCGTGTCAATTGGATTTTCAACTCATATTGCGGTTGTATGTCAGTCAGTGACCAAATAATCTCAGAGGTGGAAACTTATAAATGACAGACAGACGAACCCTTTGTTACAAACGAAACAGGTAACCGGTAAACGTCGATCAATCGTGTCGGTTAAACAGGATATACTTATCAGAACATTACGGTAGCTGACATAAGGAATCATTCACTTTTGATTATGAATAAAAAAAAAACCCTAATTTTGAATTGAAAACTTTTTTTTCACCTGTTGGATAAAATAGAGTCTTTAATTAAAGAAAATTAAAGTTTTTATTTCAAAAATTAATTTCCACCCAGGTGAAAATAATTATCACAATTAAAGTTTTTAATTCAAATTAAAAAAGTGAATTATGTCGTTTGTGAGCCACCATAGAATATACTGGTCATTTCAACATACGGAAATGGTTTCCAGAGAAAATGTAAGAGTAAAGATGATTTATACTGTAACTATACTGTAATACTACCTATAATCAACTTTCTGTTGTCCGTTCATATATCAATTACAACAATCCCTCAACATACAAAATGTCAGATCTATTGAAACTTTGTAACTTCAAAACCATCCTAAATAAGTTCACTAATCCATAATTTGTATATTATGCATATATTATTGTACATTATATTGATATTCAAGGTACTCTAATCGTATGTATTGTGTTTTGTAAAATTTCATATGTCTCCTATGGAGATCTGGAATAAAGTGATTATTATTATTATAAAACTGATGTCCTGCCTTCTATATTTTTGACATGACACTGTCAGAAATGAATGACGTATCCGGAAATCAAACTTATTAATAGCTATGTTTACCTTACGAAGGTGAATCAAGAATATCTTAAAAGTGACGCTAAGAATAAGAGTGACACTGGCTCCATTATAGACATATTTTATTACTCAATAAGCCTTTTCTACAAAATGTCAGTCATGACGTGATGACAGTTAACCCAACACAGATTTTGGAAGTACTTAGCAATTGTAATATCTGTCTTCATGATGTAGTTCATGATCAATTTTATTTTGTTATTTAGTAATAAGTTCCTTCAAAACTGAGCAATGTTCGACAGACAACTAATCGATAGATTCCTTACTAAGAAGTAAAAAAGACAACATGTTAATCACGAATATGTCACGGCAATTCAAATTGATATATCGTAATATTTAGATTACTGGCAACAATTTGATTCAGGTACATATCTACCTGATATAGCCGTACGCCGTACAATAGTAGAACATTATATTAGAACTCAATCCAGTTCAGTGTCCCACTAAATCAGATGAAACATGCTACTTCCCTGACTTTAAGATCATTCCTGTGGAATCAAAATCCAAGAACATCTACAGATGGATGAAAATGTTTGCATCGAGCTTCATACATTGTCATATGACACCTTGGGTGCAAATAAAATCGTTAAAAACGAGAGAACTTCCTTTTGTCATAATTAAGTTATCATGAAAATTGACAATAACAGTCGTCATTAAATAACCCTTATGTACCTTGACAGATCATATTTCATGATGATCGCGGTTAGTTCATAAAAACTGATCAATGTTAAATTTTGTTTTATTTACTTAATTTTAAGTAAGCATTCATATGGAACGCGCGCAATGGAATTTAGAAAATAGATATAATAAATAATAATAAACATAAAAAGAAAAGAAATATATATATATGGGAGATATTGCGTTATTTCTTATCACAGGTGAACTTAATATGCAAAAGAATGCAACAGATAAGACAAAATTATGTTTAAAAATTTCAAAGAAATTGACTGGTAAATGATTTCCTGTTTTTCTGTTTGGTTTTGAGAGTTAGCACAAAATTAACATATTCTTTTTGATAGGTGTTTTACTATATCTTCTTTTACATTTGGTACCATCTCCATAAGCCCATAATGTACCGAGGAGAGGAACGTAGAACTCCATTCATTTCACGTCAATATTTGATAAAATATTATATAAACTTTGGGGAAAGTAAACGGTTTATTCCCTCTTCGCCCCCTCCCATTTCGCCCCATCCCACTTCACCCCAACTTATTCCCATTCCGCCCCTCCCATTTCACCCCTTCTCATTCTGCCCCTTCCGAATTCGCACCTTTTCTGTTTTTCCCCTTTCCCATTTCACCCCTTTTTCATTTTGCCCCTTTCCAAATTCGCCCTTTCTCATTTCGCCCCTGCTTGAAACCATTTACATTATGACAAAAGGATCATACACAAATTAGTTGAACACTCCGTCTTTATTAACCCTTTAAAATAAACAGGACACATTGAAGAAAAAAAGCCTACTTTAGAAATATAGACACATAATTTACAGTTTTTATATTAATTAATTTATTTATATTAATATAGAGTATACTGTTCTTTAATCTTTGTTCGCATACGGGTTAATATCTAGATTGAATTTGTAAAATGATTATATGGAACAACAATATTCTTCTTTGATCATTATATAATATGTTTTCTTTGATCATAATAATATATAGGACAATCAAAAAAAAAAAAATGTGATAATATCCAGAGAAAGGGTCGAAATGCAAATGGGCGGAATGGGGAAGGGGCGAAATGGCAAAGAGCGAAGTCGAAAGTGGGCGAATTGAAATAGGGGTGAAATGGGAACGGGGCAAAACGGGAAAGGGGCGTACTGGGGAAATGAAGAAGGGGCGAAATGGGAATAGTTTGGGGGCGAATTGGGAAGGGGGGAAGTGGGAAGGGGCGTTATGAGAAGACACCTCTTTTGGTTAATGTTATTAGTTCTAATGAAAAGAGTATGTAGAAAAATATATTTTTTTATAAAAATGTTCACATATACTAATTCTTCGTGTTACACGGATCATAACTGAGATATTCAATTAGAAGGGATAATGCGTCTTAAAGTGAACAGAAAAATTCAGTTCTCAAGAATGGTCAATATGTGTATATAATCATCAGTCAACTTACCTGGTGTCATAAAGTAAGGGAATCCCTTAAAAAAGTCATTTTTTAAAAACGCTTAATCAATTTGTTAAGCGTTTTTCAATAATCAATCGCATATTTCTGGATAATTACGCGCTTTTTTGGATATTTATATTTTTATGTTATTTATGGCAGCTGGTATATATACTGATGAATAGAGCTCTTCTTGGCCAAGTTCAAAATTTTCAAATTTTATGTTCATTCTAAGACCTATTATCCCTATATAACTATATAACCTATATAATTTACAGACGAGTTTGGCTAATGAATCACTGTCTACATAAAGTTGGACCAACCAACCACTACCATATATCGAACAAAATAATATATTTAGATTGACTATCAAATCCCTTGGATACATAATGGATTAAAATCTGGAAATTCTATTGTGTCTACAAGTTATTTTGGCGCGAATTTAAAGGTATTTGATAGTGATAAAAATTAGACGAAGTGAAATGTGCTGTCCGAAAATTCAGGAAAAAAGTGTTGGAAGAGTTGGTTTGCCAAAAGCTATTTAAAGGAGCGAATTATTATTGCCACTGTGGCTGATCTAACATTGTGTTTAACACTGGCCTTTACCCAAAAGATTGAAGCAACTGCATTAATGTTTCTATCCCCAAGGAAGAAAATTCGAACGATGTTTGCAATTATACGGGCCATCTTAATCCTAATTGTAACTAAGCTATTCTCCATTATAATAAATAACCGACTGTTTAATTCGGCAACTTGTAACCACATAGTTAAGGTTTCAGGCAAAAAAGGCACCATTAATTATGTATTCGTAGTATACCCGGTTATTTAAAAACTATCGAAAATGGATCTGTTGTTTCGTAGACTACTCAAAATGTTTTCATAAAATCACTAGGAAATTGCTTATATCACAGTAACATAACATTGGTATAAGTACTAAAATGGCAAATTGTATTAAATCTATGTATGGCCACGTCTATTAATATATACACGGCATAGTGGTGCTTATTCTGTCAAAATTTCTTCACAATTGGGAGAAAAGCAGGGAAACAATTTGTCTTTGCTTCTCTTCCTATTTTATTTTTATGACTTTAATTTGATCGAGATCACACCAGCATACCAAATGTCATTAAGATCGGATATAAAATATTTGTAACCTCTATTGTGTCTTCAAGAAATGAGGACAGACGGACATGGACGATGACAATAAAATAATTCACAATTCCATGATTATATAAAAATCACTTATGGCACTAATTATGAAGATTCACTTACCTAAAATCTGTAGTTGGCATTCAAATAATAATCCGTAAAATAGAAATAAAGCTCTCCACAATTAAAACAATAAATGCTATTAGTAAACAGCTAATTAATAATAGAGGAAACTACACATAACAAGTCAAAGAAAATCTGACAAAAGTTTGGGAAAGGAAATACAGAGTGAGTGTAAGGTTAACCGGGAAATAATAATCTATTGTTCATCACAGTTCCTTAACTTTCATATATATACACTCACTTTTTCAACCTGGTGTGAACATTTCAATGAACGTGAGGAATATGAACATTACGGTTCATGTGAACAGTCATTCATCATCACGTGAACGTCTTAATACGGAAAGAGGTTGTTTTATTGAAATAACACTGTTTTTGTAAATATATTTTTGTATTTCTTAAGTTCATCATTCATATTGTTTTGAAGTGAACACTGCTGTGTAATGACTGTGAACATCGGTGTGAAACATTGAATCATCGTCAACAAAGTGCTAATCTACTTAATTTAAAACATTATCTTCTTAATACTTACTACATACTATCTAATACATAAGATTAAAAATTAGGATGTAATTTAAAAATAGTCATGTTGACTAATCGACATGTTGTCAATGAAAATAAAAAAATCAAGGCCACCACGAACACAATTTACTGATTATGACGTCATTAACAAAACCATATAATTGAACGTTTTTCTAAATATGTCACAATGACCTCAATTTTACTTACATACTAGACATATATGATGAATGTATTATCAAGTTTTTCGACTTCCATATTGGTCATAAAGATCAAATAAAACGGATATGTACACAAATTACGTTATGGAATCAGGCAATGAATGACAAGATCTGCGTTCAAGCTGCACACTTAATTGGCGTATAAGGAATAAGCCAAAAAGAAACCAGCAAAGAAATTGTAAAAAAGGGAGAAAGATCTTGAAGAAAAAGAAGAGGAAGGAAAAAAGAAAGAAAATTAACAGGTTGTGTGTGAAATATTTTGGTTTTCGAAATATTTTCTAATCACCCAAGGTTTTTGATACTTCTTTTTTACAGATAAATGGTAATTCTACAAAATATATATAAGCGATACAGAAAAAAGCATAATGCTATTCTAATCTGCTTCGCCGAGCGAAAATTTAGACATTTATTAATCAAAGCCTTTATTTACAATAACAATAAAATGGAGAGTGTGTTAATGAGTTGAAAAATATGCTTTTAAAGGGGGATAGGAGAGACAGGTGTCGAGATGAGAGAAACAAAGATTAAGTGATACCGTGTAGATATGACCAGATTCATCGTGTGCCAGTTCATGGTATCAAACTAGTGTTTGTATAGTATCAAACTTGCCTTAGAAATTTATCAAACTAGTATTGGTAATTATAAGTCTAGTATTGGTATGTATCAGAGTAGTATTATAGGTAAGTATCAGACCAATATTGGTAAGTATCAGACTAGTATTGGTAAGAAGCAGACCGGTATTGTTAAGTATTAGCTTAGTATTGGCAAGTATTAGACCTTATATTGGTAAGTATCAGACTAGTGTTGGTAAGAATCAGACTAGTATTGGTAAGAATCAGACCGGTATTGTTAAGTATTAGAATAGTATTGGTAAGTATTAGACCTATATTTGTAAGTATTAGACTAGTATTGGTAAGAATCAGACCGGTATTGTTAAGTATTAGACTAGTATTGTAAGTATAAGACCAATATTGGTAAGTATCAGACTAGTGTTGTTAAGAATCAGACTAGTATTGGTAAGAATCAGACCGGTATTGTTAAGTGTTAGAATAGTATTGGTAAGTATTAGATCATTATTAGTAAGTATTAGACCTATATTTGTAAGTATTAGACTAGTATTGGTAAGGATCAGACCGGTATTTTTAAGTATTAGACTAGTATTGTAAGTATTAGACCAATATTGGTAAGTATCAGACTAGTATTGGCAAGTATTAGACCTATATTTGTAAGTATTAGACTAGTATTGGTAAGAATCAGACCGGTATTGTTAAGTATTAGAATAGTATTGGTAAGTATTAGATAATTATTAGTAAGTATTAGATCATTATTAGTAAGTATTAGACCTATATTTGTAAGTATTAGACTAGTATTGGTAAGGATCAGACCGGTATTGTTAAGTATTAGACTAGTATTGTAAGTATTAGACCAATATTGGTAAGTATCAGACTAGTATTGGTAAGTATCAAACTAGTATTGTTAAGTTTCAGACAACCTTTGATATGTGTATAAAATAATAAATAAATAAACAGAAGATTAAATTTGGATACTGGATGGGTCATAATGGTTTAATTTTGTCAGATCTGAAGACCCTTGGCACGGCAGGATCCTTTGAAACATTGTTCTTACAAAATAGAAATAATTTTACTAAAAAGTATGAATGTATTTATTTATTATGTGTTGATGACGTCAGAACTCCCCCGGATTCAAATTAATTTTGAAATACCCCGCAATTTTATCAAATAAAAATTCATTTCATTACCTATTATGTTTTTGTAATATACGCATGTATTGCTCATCTTTATAACCTATGGTGATAAGAATGGAAAAATTACACATACAGTATTTAATTCAATTTAAATTAAAATATGAAACAATTTATGCTGAAACATTTACTAATTTCCTTTGAGGAATTCAAAGAATCTAATTAAATTCACCTGGATTGTCATTGGAGATAATGTTTACTATAATGACAGTATTATCGAATCTAGTGTATGCAATTTTTTCTGCTCACTGAGAAATCCTTACACTACGTGTGATTTGATCGTGACCTACCAATACTCAAACATTTTTAACTTTATTACCAACTCCTAGAACATGTTAGTTTAGTTAAAAAAAATATTCATTTCTATTCAAATTACAATATCCAGAGACAAGCAAAAGCTTATATTTGTCTGTTTCGACCGTATCAATTTCCAAATTATTTACAATTGTTTCAAATACATTAGTAAAGTCTATATACATGTATAAAAGTTGGTAAAGAGTGTGGGCCTGTTCTAAACATACTGTTATAAATTTTCACAACAAATTTAAGAGCGTAAACATTCGAAGAGACAGATTTAAAAAAATCTTATCTGATCGATATCACCCTGAAATATCTCGTTTAATCTCAAATCTGACTCATAGTCCTTGACTCATTAGTTAAACATATCCAAAAACCAGAACTTAAATGACAATTACTGTATTCATAGCAAATTAATATCAATAAGCACATTATAACTACAATTTTATTTCATTTTTATACGCTCACATATTCATTTTATATTCAGGAGCGTAGCGTGACCATTTTGACTGGGGGGGGGGGGGGGGTGTAACGTCTAAGTTTTACCGACGAACAAGTGTAACGTCAAAGTTTTACCGACGAACACGTGTTCTTCCTGGGGCAAAAATAACTTACTCGCACTTTTAAGTATATACATTATACACGAACGAAATCCATCGTTAAAGCAAATCCTAAACCTTAGAAAACCATATCAATCAGGGGTGTATCTAGAATATACCTGAGAGGGGGGACTGAAAGGTGATTTTTCCAAGGCAAGCCCTGCAGGCCAAAGGCCTTCGTATTCGGCCCTTGCAGTGGCGGGGGGTTCGGGGGTTCTTCCCCGGAAAATTTTACATACTTGGAAACCCGGAGAATACATCTGACGCGATTTTGGAAGTCTTTTCCACTGGTCCAAATTATCAATTTTCATCGGAAAACCATATGTTTTCTATGTCCTTTTTCGACCTATTCTGCGTTTTACCGACATGGGGGGGGGGGGGGGTTCTTGTGTTCTCCCCCTGAAAATTTTACAAACTAGGAAACCAGGAAAATACATCTGACGCGATTTTGGAAGTCGTTTCCACCGGTCAAAATTATCAATTTTCGTCGGACAACCATATGTTTTATATAGCCTTTTTCGACCTATTCTGCGGTTTACCGACAAGTTCAGTAAAAATCACTTTTTATGTAGAAGAACAGTTTTCCGATAACATCATAACTGACACAAGGTTTCCACACTTTCGGTCAGCCAATCGGTTTTACTGAAGGCTCCATCTATGACCTTCTTCTATCGGCCAATTCCGCGTTTTACCGACAAATTCAAATAACGAACAGCTTACCAATAACAAGGGTATCGGTTAACCAATCGGTTTTACCGAAGACTCCAGCCATAACCAACTTATACCGACCGATTCCGGTAGTTTCAGTAAAAAAAAAATACTTTTAATGTTGACAGTTTACTTATAAAATCATAACCAACACAAGGTTTTTACTCTTTAGGTTAATTGGTTTTACCGACTGTCCCACCATGCCGTCTTTTATCGACCGATCATAACCAACACAATGTTTTTACTTTTTAGGTTAATTAATCGGTTTAATCGATCGATTCCGCGTTTTACCGACGGTTCCATCCATGACCCCCTTTTTACCGACCGATTCCGCGTTTTACCGACGAATTCAGTAAAAGTGGGGGGGGGGGGGGTGTGACACCCCCCCACACCCCCCCGGTAGCTACGCCCCTGTTTATATTGTAATCGCCCCGGCTGTCTGTCAGACCTTCGGTCCGTCGTCGGTCCGTCGGTCCGTTCACATTTGTTTATGCTCACTCTACAGGCTACAATTCTTTATGGATTCTTTTGATTTTGATTTTGTGGGTCAGTGGCATTATGAAGATGATTCCTGTCGATTTTTTTTGTGATGACCCAACAATTTTTCATCGAAATATCGTGTTTGACTTAGCATTTTCGCCCATTAATCATAGGGTGAAACTCGTGCTCACTCTACAGGCTACAATTCTTTATGGATTCTTTTGATCTTTATTTTGTGGGTCAGTTTCATTATGAAGATGATCCCTATCGATTTTTATGATGATGCGATAAGTTTTCACCGAAATATTGTGTCTGACTTAGCGTTTTCGTCCCATTACCAATAGGAAGAAACGCGTGCTCACACTACAGGCTACAATTTTTTATGGATTATTTTATTTTTATTTTGTGGAACAACATCATTATGAAGACGGTCCCTATCCATTTTCATGATTATCCAATGATTTTTCTCCGATTCATGGTTAGTGACTTAGCATTTTTGTCCACTAGCTGTATGGTGCAACTCGTGCTCACTCTACTCGCAACAGTTCTCTATGGATTCTTTGAATTTTATTTTGTAGGTTGTCAATATGAAGATGATCCCTATTGATTTTCAAAATGATCTGATTTTTTTTCACCGAAATATTGTAACCAACATATGTTCGCATTTTCATAGTGCCACTCTGCTCACTCTACAGACAACAATTATTTAGTGATTCTTTTGATTTGTATATAAACAAAGCGTGAATGGACACCAACAATGATTTGTAGGCCTACTTTTGCAATCAAAGCTGCTGGGGGCGTAGGACACCTCGCTTCGCAAGACTATCTTGTTTCGTATTTTGCTGCGTTAAGTAATTAATTCATCTATTTCCAGATAAGATGAAAGAAACAGTTCTCTATGGATTCTTTGAATTTTATTTTGTAGGTTGTCAATATGAAGATGATCCCTATTGATTTTCAAAATGATCTGATTTTTTTTCACCGAAATATTGTAACCAACATATGTTCGCATTTTCATAGTGCCACTCTGCTCACTCTACAGACAACAATTATTTAGTGATTCTTTTGATTTGTACATAAACAAAGTGTGAATGGACACCAACAATGATTTGTAGGCCTACTTTTGCAATCAAAGCTGCTGGGGGCGTATGACACCTCGCTTCGCAAGACTATCTTGTTTCGTATTTTGCTGCGTTAAGTAATTAATTCATCTATTTCCAGATAAGATGAAAAAAAAAATTTGAAATTTGAGAGATGCAAACTATCCACCGTCCCAGACATCAAAGTCATTCACATTACTTGAGGAGACATTCGTTCAAACCAACGTTTGGGGGAATCAAATCCTCTCGTCTTCTTGTCTTGACATGGATAAGCGTTTAGTCGTTCGGATGGGACAAGGCCTCGTGTGCTACAGACCGTGCACGTTAAAGATCCTCAACAGTTGAAAGTTGCAAAAAGAGTACACTAATTCCACTTTTCTGGCATATGAGGTGCAGAAGAGTAGGACGTAAAACTCTATTCATTTTATTTCATTTCTATGTCTCAATAATTAACTAAGGTCTTAATTTAGTATCTACAGGCTCTTATTACTGTATCTTGCCGTTAATTTTCAGAACTAAAAATCGTCATACAATCCTTTAAAAGTCGCTTTGTTTTTTAGTGCAAATTGTTCACACTGCATTTGCAATGGTTTCATTTTCACGAAGGAATGATGTCTGTCAGCTTGCGGCAAACGGTTAGCGGCAAAAAAAAATCCAGCCTTCAAGTTTCCTTTATACTGTTTCCATGTTACAGGCTAGCCGCGCGGGTGGGCTGCGCGCGGAAATAAAAATCCATCAATCTCTTTAATCAATCGGGTTTTTGAGTGGCAAATTAGAAATTTGCCACTCTTTGTTTTCATTAGACTTTTTTTTTATCCACACATATGCCTATTATGATCGACAACAATTATATCAAATGACCTTGACCTTCAATGACCCCGAATTTTTACAAGTAGAATGTTCTTGACCTTTGCTATCCACACATAGGCCTATAATGGTCAACAACAATTTTTTTGTACCCGTTTTAGTTTTTAAAAAAATTCATAAGGCTATATCTAGGGACCTTGACCTTCAATTATCTTAATATTTTTCAAGTCAAATAATGTACTTGACCTAAGCTGTTCATACATATGCTTATAATGGTTGTTAAAAAGTTTGTTTTGAGTGTTTAAAAAAGGCTATATCATGTGACCTTGTATCAAGTGGCCCCATAGGGGTTGTTTGCCACTCTCAGTACTGTTCACAGTTCTAGTTTTATTTGAGAGGAATAAAATCTACCAAAAGAACGTGCATTGTAAATAAACGGAAGAGAACATCCGGGTATTCACGTTAAAACTCCCCGGAAATAAAATTCGGCACGTACAAGAAATGTACGAAAATCGCATAATCCCTTCAAATATACATGTACCTTAAATTCGAAACTTCTTCCTCTTTCTATATATGTCTTTTCTATCTATAGACACACAGATACATCGCGCATTCATGTCATAAACTTTGGAATTACATAACTGATATCAATGTTATCAATGTTTGAGGAAAAGATCCAAATAACTCCTTGTCTGTGATGTACAACAGCTACTTGTGATTGGTTGATTGCCGGCATTTGCTATAGATAGAAAAAACATAGGCCTATAGAAAGAAGAAGAAGTTTCGAATTCTAAGGTAATTACATGTATGTATATTTGAAAATGAAATGAAATGATATGAATGGAGTTTTACGTCCTACTTTTCTGCACCTTATGGGCTAACGAAGACGGGCAACGCCATGCAGTGTGCCATGAGGGACAGTGGCATTAGCCTGCTCTTTTTCGATATCCAACTGTCGAGGGATCTTTAACGTGCCTGTAGCACTCGGTTTTTTTGTCCCATCCGAACGACTAGACGCTTTTTCCATGTCAGTTCCTCCGACCTGCATCACTAACAAGGGGAAACCGGGCTGAAAAATGCGAAGGTTAATCTCGACCTTGCCCGGGACCCTCAGGTTAGTGGGCAAGCGTCTAACCCACTGTTCCACCACGGCTCCCATGTATATTTTAAGGGATTATGCAATTTCGTACATTTCTTGTACTTCTATAGATTATTTACACATATTCAAGACCCAAAAAAGGTCGGCGCATGCGGGCGTTGGTGCGCGTGTGTTAACACTTAATACCAGCGCGGTCAGGTCTGGCGTTTTACGCCGTTAACCGGCGCAACGTTTTACGGCGTTAAACGGCGTTTGATGGCGTAAAAAGTATAAACCCAGCTTAAAAGCTGGAAAGTTCATCACAGTTGAACTCTGGAAAAGGAGACGCCGTCAAACGCGTGACTCGCTGGCGTATGTAACTATAAATCGATGCGCTGAAGAACACCGGCAAACGACGTATCCCAGCGTCTAAAAACGTTTAACGGCGTTAAACGCCGTAAGAAGTATAAACCCACCTATACTCAACGTCAGGGATTTTTATTTATTTTTTTTTTTTATTTTAACGCGAAGCGGGCTCCATCCATACCTAATGGTAGTAGTAGTTGAGTCACTTTATTGCCATGTAAAAGAGTTGATCAAACACCATTTGCATCGCTATCGAAATCCATTTATTTAATATAAGCATTCTCTAGTGACTAAGCAACCTTTCTTAAAAAAAAATTATTCAGCTTTTTTAATCCTAACATTATCATACAAGTACATGCACCCGATTCAGAGTTAAATCCCTTTGATAGGGAGCGATTGTTGGTTAATTTTGTCAATCTGTTTCCGCGAATTTCCGGATTAGGAAAATGGAGACGTCAAATTACCTTATATGGTAAACGTTGGGTGTCTATAAAACGAAGACCTAAGACCTAAGACTCTATAAAACGAAGACCCAACTATAAAACGAAGACCCATAGGACTATAAAACGAAGACCCAACTATAAAACGAAGACCCATAGGACTATAAAACGAAGACCCATAGGACTATAAAACGAAGACCCAACTATAAAACGAAGACCCATAGGACTAAAAAACGAAGACCCAACTATAAAACGAAGACCCATAGGACTATAAAACGAAGACCCAACTATAAAACGAAGACCCAACTATAAAACGAAGACCCATAGGACTATAAAACGAAGACCCAACTAGAAAGTTATGGCATTCTTTGAGATAGAACAAATCGCAGGGTCTGTAGGCTGACATGTTTCATTCTGTGGAAACGTGGTTAAAAATTAGGTCACACACGTACAGTTCATGATATACCTATATAGTCTTGGGTCTTAGGTCTTCGTTTTATAGACACCCGGTAAATGTTCAAGAATGCAGATGTCGACTTTACAACTCTTAAGAATAGAGTGGTCGAACTTACATCTTTCAAGAATGCTAAGTCAAGTAGACATAGTTGATTACTTGATTGTGAAACATTACTAATTCACTTTCGAAAAAAAGTTTGAATGTTGACAGTTGTGAAATAAAAAATAAAGGTGTATTTTGTACTTGTGTAATGTTGAAATCTGAATTTATAAAGTCCAGGCATTGATTTCAGAGTTTGACTTGTTGAAAACTTATGGCAACGATCCCCCTCCATAAATTGATGTGATCATTTTATATTGATGTGATTTTGGACAATTTTTCGACGAACGGTCTCTGAGTTATTGCTCAAAAAGTGTCAAAATTGGCTTGTGATAGAGACTACTGTTTTTATAGGATTTGAAAATGAAATTTGGTGTGATCATTTATATTGATGAGATCTTGTACAAGTTCATTATTAACGATTTGTCGATAAATGGTTTTTTGAATTATTGTACTTGACTTAGTTAAAACGTATCGGAATTGACTTGTGGACGCTTTAGAAACTACAGTTTTAATGTGATTTGAATAAAATTTGGTGTGATCATTTTATTGATGAAATCTTGAACAAGTTCGATATTGACCATTTTTCAGTGAACTGTTTTGAGTTATTGACTTATTTTAAGTGCATCAAAATAGGCTTTTGTAACCTGGTAGAGACTTCAGTTTTCGTCTGTTTTGAATGACATTTGGTATGATCATTTACATGTATATTAATGAGATCTTGGATTAGGTTTAAATAATGTTTTAGTTTCAACCTGTGTTTAAACAGAAATATACTTTATAGTGGACGTATCTTGTAAAGCAATCTTTATGATTCCTGTTACAAATTCAGGCCTTGCATTGTTATTTGAATGTTTATACTAGTGAAAGTTTGCAGAAAGCATTTCGTATGTTATGAAAACATATATTCGTAATTCTTGTCGATGTTTTTTTTCAAACATATTTACTGTCAGAATCAAAATAGTAATTTTCATTGAAAACTTAACTCTCTTAGATTTATGAGTCTACATAACTTGAAAAGGAAGCTATTTAACCGCAACCTTGATTCTGATTGGTGTATTAAAATAGCACAGGGAAGTAAAGTTGCTCTGGATTTAGCTGCACTTAAATTTATGTCAGAAGACGTCTCATATAATGTAAATACAAAATGTGTGAAAAAGTAATAGCAATTTATCTAGACATTATATAGTTTGTTTGTTTTTTTACATAGAAAGAATATATCTAGAAAAGAAGTATATCCCATGGCCCTGTCGTCTAACGGTTCAGCTAAAGGCCTTTCTCAGAACCACAACTGTCTATTTGTCTCGTCCTTATATTACTATCCAAAGATTAATATCTTTGTAGAAAAGAAATTGAAGTATAATTGTGAATGATTTTGGTCAATTTATAGTTGTTCGTAAGTCTCATGTTTACAAAGGGCATACTAGACGTGTAGATAAAAAACCATTTTAAATAGCTATTATAATTTTATCAGGACACAAATAATAATAAGAAGACTAGAACTGTGAACAGCTCCGAGCGTGGCAACTATGCGTTATCCCATGGATTTCGAACATTTTGAAACTTCTAACCTGCTAGCTTTCAATTCCGGTACTTTTCAGCCTCCAATTGTGAAACAAGCGTAACAATATTGTTAGATCTATAGACAGCTGATGTCAAGGCCATTCTATATGGAAAATTTCAAGGTCATTGAAGGTGAAGGTCACAATATTTAGAATTTCAAATTTTTTAAAAATTCAAACGGGCATAAATAATAAATGACGGACTAATTAAATTTTAAAGAAAATTTCCCATTCTCGGAAAAATGGCGCATGCGCAACTAGCAATTGGAATTTTTTTCTTCTCGGGGGATACAAATTATTTTGTATAGCTAATATATACTTTTTTTGCTTAAATTCTTGAATTACACGGGATGTAGGGTCGCCTGAAAGAGATAAAAAACCGGAATTCCCCACGCCCAAACCGGAAGTGATCAAAAAATTTTGATGATATATTTTTAATTGTGTTGCGTATTTATCTATATCCTGTAAATTTCAGATCGATCCGAACATTAGAGCCCGAAAGTGTAATATAACCGTCCAAAATTGCAAAATAGTCAGATTTCGGTGGGCTATAAAACCGGAAGTTAATATTTGTCATGCAATAACAGCACATCTATAGACAGCTGAGGTCAAGGACATTCTACATCTCAAATGTCAAGGTCATTGAAGGTCAAGGTCACGAGATATAGAGTTTTAAATTTTTGAAAAATTCGAACGGGCATAAAAAAAATTCAAATTCGAAAATCAAAATTCTGTTCCCAACATTTTTTAGATAAAGTATCAAGGTTTTGATAGACACCAAAATCATAAAAATCGGTCAATAATTGGCGGACTTATTAAATTTTTAAGGAAATTTGCCATTTTTGAAAACTGCGCATGCGCAACATTCAATTTAATTTTTCTTCATCTCAGGGGATTAAAATCATTTAGTATAGCTTAAATATACTGTTTTTGTTTAGATTCTTGAATTACATGGGATGCATGGTCGCCCGACATGAGACGAAAAAACCGGAAGTCCCCACGCCCAAACCGGAAGTGATCAAAAAATTTTGATGATGTAGTTTTAATTGCGCTGCCTATCTATCTATATCCTGTAAATTTCAGACCGATCCGACTATTAGGGCCCGAGCTAGCTTGAAATCTTATTTGCATATTATGCAATTAGCCACTTTCGGGTTAGCGAAAATATTATGTTAGATATTCATTTTTGATTCCAGCCCATATAAAAACCATTGGTGAAAACAAAAATAGTCTATCTTTTTCCGTTTGGGCTAGCGAGCTTCCCAAAAAAAAAAAAAAAAAAAAAAAAAAAAAAAAAAAAATAATCCGAACGAAAACAAAGCGTGACAAATTTTATTTGCCACGCAATGAATTTGAAAATAAGTGAAAATCCAACGTCCAGTTTTTTTTTCGGTCCAAGGAAATTGTAAAGCTATAAGGCAATAACACATAGTAAATATTATTCGATTGGTCTAATTTTGCCGACGTCATGACTTGAAATTCGCGCGCTTTTGTATTTTGTGTTTCTTTTTTAAAATTTAAATCATTTTATATTCAAGGTAAAACAAACAAGTTACGATTGTATACAAAATTAATGTAGCCAAAAATTTCGAATGCGAAAATGTTGTTTTTCCATTTTGTACGTAGATTGGACGTGGAAGGTGCGTGATATGTGCGTGTTCTGTCAGTGTTCCGTCAGTGCTTGTGCGTCAGAAATTAGCTCCTAGCACGCACATCACTGACGAATCACTTACAGAACACGCACATATCACTTACAAAACTCGCACAATCCACGTATGTTCCACTTATAATCACTTACAAAAATTATTAAAAATTGTTCATGCGTGATGGGCTTGTTCGCTGGTGTGCGTGGAATATTCGTTCTTTGTCAGTGATTGTAAGTGATGCATGCGCACTTTATACTCGTTTCATCGGTGATTCTGACCACGCAAAACCCCAGAAGATGACCAATTTCTCCACGAACAATTACGCACCAACCAATTTTATGCGTGATTTATACGTGATTTATGCGTGATTGGCAATGGGACTGTTAGTTTTATGATTTTGATATAGGCTACTAAGTATTATATAAATGACTTTTTGTCTTTGACTTAGTTTGATTTAACATTGGAATGAAAAGGAGATTTCGGATATTAGTTTTCATTCACTTTTGATGAAAGCTTTCTGAAATTATATATATAGTTCGATTTTCCGAAGATTTTCGTCCTATAAATTGTCATCAGAGTTTCGATCGATCTGTGGAGCTTTTTATAAACAGAAACCTCGATCTCCAAAGGTAACATCACTTTTGGTTGGTACTTATTGATTACCATCTCGTGCTCGCTCATACATTTGTTTTCATTTTGTGTTCTGATGTAAGGCAAGGATGCCTGTAGATTCTTGGAATAACATATATACTTGATAATAAAAGTGTTAGACCGCGAAATCGCTAGAAACGCACAAAGTTAAGTTCATAGGCAATCTCGTTTGAAACATGAGTGGCTATCAGATACTTTTCATAGATACAAAGTAGTTATTTAATTTGCAACTACTTGGTTGAAATGTCTAGACCCTAACTCTGACCAATTCAACAGACAATTCCGGACAGAATTTAAAGGTATGTGTTGTTGTATAAGTAATGGTGATCCTTGTCAGCTTTGTGAGGAATAAACTCTTCGAACTTCAATTTTTATGTTATAAGCTTTTTGTTCCTTTCAGCGATCGGTTAGAAAGGGCATTACACAATTAGTGAAGGTTTATATCGTAGCAATGTTGCTAAGCGTCCTGGCAGGTTCTAATGATTGAGTTTTTTATTATGTGGGTGTAAAGCCCTTTGTATGGGCCATATGACTGTGGCCATATTACCATCGACGTATCGACCACGAGAAGCCGAGGGGCGACACAGCGTGGAAAAAGTGAGAAAGCAAGGGGATCGAAGGCGAGGATCCTGAGTTTATGAAAATTCTCCTCTTTTTCTCTTGGGCGATGTTCCTCTGTCGCTATTAAGCCCATGGTAGTTTTTATTTTGAGAGTCATTTTAGATGGTTGTGATGATTGAAATATTATGAGAATGGACAATGAAGGTCAATGACCAAACGTTCAAGGTGTTTCATTATCATGTTTGAAAAAAAAGACACTCACAGTTTATTAGTTATGTTTTGAAAAAATGTCGGTTGAATTTTGTTTCATGAAATGGCTCAAATTCGAATTGAAGCTCCGGGCTTCGCGGTATTGAAGACATACAGAATATAATGCAATAGGAAGGACGCCCTTGCTGAATAGTTACAAAAGATAAACCAGCTACTAACAGCTTTAAAGTTTTTCTTTATATCGCCATACTTTTACCAATGGTGATAAAAAAATTTCTATATTGCGATGAATCATAAAACTTGAATTATTAGTGGTTAGAAATGGTGGTTCAGTGAGGAAAGAGGCGAGAAAGCGAGGGTAAAAAAAGTCAAGGAAAGAGGCGAGGAAAAAGGCGAGAAAGCGAGGAAATTATTCCTCGCCTTTTTCCCTCGCTTTATCTACTTTTTGTGTTCAACAAGTCGAGATTCCTCGCCTTCTAGCCTACGAGGTAAAAGACTCTCTGTGCTCTATGTAATTTTACTGGAGAACATCTGAAATGTGCCTGAAAACAGTATGTAACACTTTGTGAGAAAATATAACCCTAGGCTTAAAAAGAGTGTTATATGTATCTATTTAACAATAAAAGATATAAAATGATGACATTCAAATTAAAGAGTTATTTAATACATTTGATATGACAGGAGTATGACTTCGATACAAGACAACTTAACATCAACAGCAATTCATTTCAACTTTTTTGATTGGTAAGATTTTGACAATTTAATTTTGATATTTCCTCAACATTAATGATTCAAGTAATATTACTGGTTAAGAAATCATTATCAACTTCACAATATTTTTTAAACAATGCTTGATAATTATACAGCTCTGGATATTTTTTTTTAGTTTTGTGTGGGTCAAATATACTCCCATGAGTAAACTTATTAATATTCAATTCTAGATATTTCGTTTCCGTTTTATGTAAATAAAACTTATTGAATACAATTTCTTTTCGTAATTTTCCTACGGCTAACTTTTACTATGTAAACTGCATGATTTAAAAAAATAAGTTTAAAATATAGCTATACTTGACGAATTACCAAACATGATAATTAAGTTTGATTTGGAATAATAGTCATAAGTTTTATTTCGGAATTTAATATTTGATTTCATTCAGACGCCATGTTGATGATGGACAGTTTTTGTAGTGGGTGAGGTGAAAAGGAAAGAAATATATTCTGTATACTCAGTTCTATTTGAACTAATGCAATTTTTGAGCAAAGAGATGTGGTCGTCAAAGTGTAAAATGTTTTAATTTCGAAATTTCATTTCCGGCTAGGTTACGAGTTCCAGACGACCTGATGTAAACTGAAGATACAATACACCTGAGGAGAAAAAACCCCTTCATCATAAATCTGTCATTGAATGCAAAGTGCATTTCCTGTTCGCTTTTTTATTTCTTTTATGAAAATTCTTCATTATAAATTTGTACTTGCAGAATGTAAATTTATTCAATTTTTTTTTATATATAAAAAAATAAATAAATAAATAAATAAATAAATAAATAAATAAATAAATAAATAAATAAATTATTTAGGAATTAAGAATCGTTGGGACATAACTTTATTGTTAAATTTTGTGATTATATAATTTCCGGCTGTTAGGGAATGGTAAACGATAGAACAAATCATCATTTGAAAATTACAAAAAATCATAATTATGCGATTTCGTACAAACGTAAATCTTACATATTTTTTAACCGTAAAACATACTAAATATAAAATAAATAAATGCAAATTAAAGAATAAAGCTATTAATTACATATAAAATCATACGATGTCAATTTAATGAGATAAATTAATTCGTTGATTTTCGTGCATCCAAAAAAAAAAAAAAAACAAATTTCATGACGTATCTTTACTAAAAGGAACAAGTCCCTCATTGCTGTCACTTTATTCTGACTATCATCTTTTACTTCGTTTTTGACAACACATTTGCATAAAGCAGATTACAGTTTAACTTTGAACATTATAAAAGACTATGACCGGAATTGTTTAATAATAATACCAATTAGCCATGGACAAATTTGGCATATTATAAGGAATTTTAGGGACAAATAAGTGATTTATATCGAAAGAGTTTCCCCTTTTTTGATTTAAGATTGAAAGGTATATATAAATAAATGCAAGAGTAAGAGAGATTGCAATATATTAATTTTCAAACCGTAATAGCATTAATAACTTTTTATGTCAAAAATTCTTTTCAATTATAAATATAAAAAATCGATTTTTGAAATATTGTTCTTCAATATCTTACAGACACCCAAAGCAGAAATAACTTCAAACTTAGAGCATGGATAGTGTTTGCAGACTTTGTACTCATCATTTACAGCAGTACTGAGAACTTGGAACTTGTATATCTTTAAAGAAGCAGGACATGTTCAACTTTGCAGGTCATGTCTGAGCGTGCACTTCATATCAAAGAGTCATTTAACTCATAATATGTAATTGTAGCTTTATTCATAATCCTGAATGTTGAAATCCTCAAAAAACCAAAAAAGTTATTAATAATAAATAAAAATTGAATGGCACATATGCCGCGCCGCCAATATTGGGGTATTTCAAAATAAATGTATCACGGAAGGAGTATAAACGTATGTAAATAACCAAATATTCAAATGTGACGCCCCTTTTAAGGTGGGGCCTCAATTGCAAATGGATTTATAAACCACAGTGACTAAACGCGTATCACATTTTTGAACTTTAACATCTTCCTGTTGTAGATAAAGGCATAACATTTTATGCAAAATGTAAGGGAATACCTTGTGAAACACTAATTCAAAAAGTATGTCATATCTATTATCTTTGACGGTGTACAAAAAAGACCATAGGAAGTCTTTGCTGTATATAGGCAGATTTGAAAAAGGCCCAAATACTTTTTTGAGATAGTAATTGAAGGAAACATCCGTATAAGCCGTACTTAGGCAACCAAGCTTACAATTCAGATCGTTGTGACCCTTGATCTTACAATCCAATACTCTGACTAAATAAATGTTCGTAGTTGACCAAGTGCGAGCGACTAGCCAAAAAAACTCAACTGTCACCTGTTGACCCAGTCTTCTCGTAATAATTAAACCTTGGCGTTGACCTTAGAGATCTCAATATGCGATATCCGCAACGAGTCTAATATCAATGGTTTAAATCGAAAGTCGACCTTTGTTCACCTTCATATATTTTATTTTGAATACATGTCTGCATATGACATTCGCACTTATGCTTTAACGAAGTTTAACGAAGAACCACAGTTTTAAGTCATGTTCGGCAGTGTTGGTATTCAAAGGATGCACAATCCCGGCAAGGATTTTAGTCTTTAAAATATCGCTATAGATGCTCACGAAGATAAATTCAAGGTCTACGTGTCTTTATCATGTTTCATTTTCCAAGAATTTGCTAAATTGCAGTCGACCTTTTCTTCGTGGAAAATACACCTGGTTCATGAGTACAATCTGGTAACTTCCCACAACACGAACTGTGTTATATTAAGTGACAAGCATGACAAATAAATTTTTTGTAGGCACCAGAAGAATACGCCCCAAAATATGTGCATTTTAAATTAAAAAGAATTGCAACGATTGAAAGTGAGTTCGTGGTCAGATAATTTATTTTCATCGATCTATGTATGTAAGCATAGGATAGCTTCTCATACCATAGAAGAGTAAACATGCACCCTTATCTTTCGACCTGTGCATTAGATTAAATCCACCATATGTCGAACCATGAATGAATTTATAAAATCTCTTCAAATTATTTAAGTAAGCAATACAAGCAGTCGGGATCATTAATCGTTATAGAAAGTTGTCTTATAAACCAATGTTTGGACAAATTACAGTATAGAGCAAAAATCTCAAAATAAGAAATAATTTAAAGGTATTTTTCAACTGTCTAAGGAAAGGTGCTCGGAGATTACAAATGGACTTAAATGTGATATTAAACAGGATGTTATCTACTGTTAAGAAATATGAACACAAATCCATTTACGTCCGGGTTTTATCATAGCCATATCATCGTGACATATATTAAAGTACAGATTTTGGAGTCGTTATCAAGGACATTAATATTATCGTAGATCCTTTTAAAAGCCTTTCTTGTATTTTATTGGATAAAACAATTGGGTGATTTAAAAAAGCCAATCCGAGTGCTTTATATTTAGGTAATTCAAAACAATTTGAATATGGAAATATTACCTTTTATCTAGCCGATATTAAAACATATTAAAGACCAATATTGGTGTATTTCCTATGAATCACAGACTTACCAAGGTGTCTCACAGTTAATCTTTCCTCTATTAAAAGGGGGAGGGGGAGAGACGGATGGATAACCCCATTTTCTGAAAGGGTTGTCCCCAAAGAAACATCACATGATCAAAACATTTGAATTGGAATCGAACATACAGCCTGAATTTAAAAGTGAATCGAGTAGTGTTTAAAATATTCAATATAATATATTGGTTTAAAATTCACAGTATTATCTTTGTCGATTTTTTTAAAAACATACCTAGAACACAGCAATAATAACTATGTATCGTACGGCGGAAGAGCACAGAATAAAGGAAGTAAATATCAGACTTAAATTGGGATTCTCAAATCCCCCCAAAAATGTTTACTTTGCTCAGACTATAATATCTATAGTTTTTCTTATTCGCGTTTGCTTCGATTTTTTGAATCGAGGTTTTGAGATTTTATCAAGCATATCAAGAAAATATTGCTTTTTGAGTTCACATTACGTGAAAATCTCATTTTTTCGCATTATGTGTTGTTATTGTGTCCCCAAACACTATTGGAATAATATATTATTAAAGGGAAATAACTTGAAATAAGTAAAAGGCATCATCGATGGCCACTATTAATATTGATGAAAAGATACACTTGATAATAATAAGAATCTACGTACCATAATTGATGGAGCAGCTAGATCCGTCATGTTTAAATGTATTACAAATGAACTGTCAAGATAACTTCCTTGGTAACTTGTGAAATCTTCCGGTTGGAAGTTAATCACGGTGAGTAATAGTCCAAAAATACAATTTATCGTGAAAGTCGAATTAAACCATCTTATTATTTGCAAAGTCGGCTTCATAAGTCTGATTTCGACTATCAACAGTCCTCCAACTCGTGGCACTCGAAACCACGTTATCATGTTATTAACAAAATTTGTCCAATTAATCTCATTTAAGGGATATTGGAAATGGATTATATCCAAATTATTATCTATATTAACCTGGTTATCCATTTTCAGCTATGGATTGTAAAGTTAACAGGGTTGATACAAATCATTTCCACCCAAAAATATACTCATTTAAATATGGGTTCCCTCATTAATTAGAGCCAAAGTAAGCTTTCAAATTGATTAATTTGGGTTTCTAATGAATAATCCATGTATTCTCAAGTTCAAAAGACCTATGTGGACGTAGAAATGCTTGGGGAATCCATTTGACTCTAATCTGCTTTGAAACGGTAAATTTAGACTCCATGTTTGATCACGTGACCAAATGACGTCATAAGAATGACGGTGTATAAGAATTGATTAATATTCTATTATCACTATCTAAACATATTCAAAAAGAGATATGGTGGGTTAAAACTAATTGATTAATAAATTCATAATGATTTTACAAAATGATATTTGTATTTATTATTGCCTTTTGCTAGATATAATGCCATTGTTTGTGTGGAAAATATTAAGGAATGTGGGCAAGTACGCTTGCGTGCATACTTAACACCCACAGCGTCCAGTTTGGTACCGAGTTGACAGACTGGGTAATCGAAAAAAAAGGTTTACCTCATTTGAACGACATTTGAGACTTGACGTACATACCTATGGCAGTACCCTGCCGAGGGAAATCCCGCCATAATTATGAGTTAATTATGGACTTGTGTGACCATCTGGTATTTTTCCCAGTCATTAGAACACCTCTTCTTTCTATTGATATAAGGATTACCGGTCCAATTATGGTATATATATATGAAAATAAGGGAACCCTTCTTTAATGAATCATAGACATAAAACAGCAACTATAGTGTTATTGTCTTTCTACCTATTTTGAATGGAATTACTTATATTGAAAGAGGGAGAATAAACGTGCCAATTTTTCATCGTACGTGACAAACAATTTTTACCAACGATTTTATACTTCCTGTTTCAAAGAAAACACTTAGTTATTATGCATCCAGATCATACACAAACACAAAAAGAAGTATGTAAACCCGGAAGGGGACTACATAGAGAAGTAAATGAAAACTATCGACATGGTATGTGTCTTTCCAAGATAGAATTTTCAGTCAACCTTCGTATATTATATACCCGAATATGACTGGTAATGTTATACGAATCATCTTACGTCATGCTTAAATCGAATTGAATCCGGATTATAAGGTATTAAATGGTAAAGGTAAAGGTTTTTGTGGCTAACTAGAAATTGGTTTGTTTATCGATGTTTTATAACTTTCGCTAGAAATTTGCCTTTTACATTACATTTCCAGTATGAGATTTATTGGCCCAAAACATATTCTCCAGGTGTTAGGAAATTTTCCCACGTAGACAATTATGCTATAAAACTTCAAGAAAGGGTGTATAATAAATTTTAATTCTGTATTTTTCTTTGTCGTATTTGGCATTTTGTTTAAAGTAGGGTTGTTTCACTAGTTGATGTCAAAATGCCACTTCATCTGATGGTGGGGGCAAGTGAAGTGAATTTCTGTTATAAGATTATTTCTATTCTCCGTATTACATGAGTATGGGAAAGAGAGAAACAGTTTAAAGAATAACAGCGTAGGTTTTCGGATATACTGTCGGTACTCGGTCAACTCGGGTACATGTCAACCCGGAGACACATATTTGTTAGTTAACTCGGAGACAAAATTTAACTCGGAGACAATATTCTCCAGGCAACCCGGGGACAAATTTACCGATGCCGTTATCATATCTTTAGTTCATTTTTTAGGTCATTGAAATAAAGATTATTCATTGCTATTTTACATTCCGGTTGCCTCGGGTTAAACGATATAGCCGTGAAAACATGGATAAATCACATCTTGTTGGAGAATAATTCTATGAAGGAACCATCGATACTTGTGAACAATTTAATGTGATTGTCGACCACCTACTCCTGGAATTCATTCCTGGATATAGCAATTACCATTTAGTCCAATTGAAAGCTAGAATAATTTCCAGCATTATCTTGCAACTATAATACGCTGTAAATATTAAGGACTGTAATATATTTTTTTATTGTCCATTATCAAACAAGTATTTATTTTTACGTTACATAATACAGTTGAAAGTAAATCATTAATCTCCTAATAATACGGTACAAATTTTTAATCCGAAATCACTTCTACCTGTCTGAGGTTAATTGTCATGTTGGTCATTCCCCATTTCTGGTTCATACTTGTAGTAACCACGGATTAATGGGATTAGCGAATTACTCCGGTCATCGTAACGGACAGCGAAATATAATGTCTTTGCAGTGACTATATTAATAATTGTGTATGCAGTTAACATAGTTTACTAAATTGTGAACAATTTTTTCTATATATAAACGCCAATATTACTCTTACAGCAAGTGCGATATTTTGGCCATGCCCGTCTCAAAGGATAAAATAAGCAGTTTCTACTTTTCCATCTATTGCTGTTAAATAATGCACGGAATATAGATTGTGAATTGTTTTGGAATAAGTATCGGTGTACACGAGAATTTAAGAGGTCTATAAACTTGGTGAATACAGTGACATCAATTGACCTATACTTTAGTTTGTGTAATGAATAGAAAGGAATTGAGTCGATAAATGTGTTTTGTAACTTTGAACTTTGTGGATATTACGAGATCTCTATCAAATAGGCGATATATACTACTGTCGTAATTTTGAACTTTTAACTCAAACTACGACCTTTTAAATTAAGGACCTTATAAGAAATTCGAATATTTCGCATATACTTTTTTTTCAGTTAATTATACCAGGACAATTATTTTTATAGCTTAAAAGAAAGGGATCCCCCGAAATGCTATTCTTCAGAGACGTGGCTTCGTTTGGACACTTCGTGCCTTCGTTTGTTGACTAGATTATATATTTGGCTTTCAAATACAGTATAAATTAGATATAGATGTACAACCACTAGAAAAATGATAACGTCGAGACATCCAAACTTGATGTTGGAGCACTACACTCCAAGGTTTGTTCCGAGTGCTAAAAGACTTAAATTTCCTTCTAAATGTGTGAAAGTGTGGCTAGTGACACTTAACAGTATATTTACAGTAAGTAATCTTGTTTAAGTCAAAAATTGTATCCTTTGTCTGCTATGCTACATTCCGTCGTCCTAACAACGGGTCATATTTGCAAAAAATGTCTGTAGTTGTCAATGAATGGGTGCACATGTGACATTCTTTTACACTCGCCTTCGGCTACGGCGAGGGTATAACATTGCACTGTGTCTGTAAAGAGGCAAGTAATAAATTGAATTTTCAATTCAGAGAGGTTAAAACATAACCTTGAGCCATAGTAGCTGGGGCATTTTATCCAACGCACGTGCATCTCGTCATATTTTTTCTGAGAGGCAAGTAGTACGTTCATTATGTTTTAGCACAAGTACTTGTTTGTTTTTCAACTAGTTTTTGTATACTAGAACGTTGTTCAGTACACGTATTATTAAATATTTATTTGTTAGTATTTATTCATTTTTGTTTACCCAAGACGTTGTCTGTTTAAACATATATTCTATTGATTTATAGCTAATATGGGAGATACTGATGAAAATCTGGACATTTTGTCATTCCCATCTGATTCAGATTTGGCCAAATTGTTACAGGATCAGACCCAAAAAGTCGAAGTGAGTGGGACTAAATGTCTTAAAAGGAAACTACCGCCCCAAAGTGTCCTAAGAAGGTAGTAAAACGCCCATGCAAAGACATTTTAAGTAATAGAGATATTACTGATTTAATGGGAAAGCTTGAGATAAGCGATATTCTCACTAGTATATCGACATTTGCTAATGTTGTTACCGATTTGGCTTCGAACGTTGATAGGGTTTCTAAAGAGAGCAATCAAGTTCATCGCCATCCATCACTAGCTCGCCGTACAGTCCCTATAAGGATAGTATGGAAAACTATTCACAAAATTTGGATAAGAATTGATAACGATTGAGCGAAATGATCCACAGCTAGCATTTAAAAAAGTTTTTGATGATATGCCAATGGAATGTCCACAGGTATCTGGATTTAAAACTATTAATAGTCCAGAAATTAATAATGTCTGGGATATCCCACAACTTAATACTGATGAGAAAACGCTGTTAACCCCGCTTTAGCAAAAGCTATCAGTGCTTCTGTGTCCGTGAAGTCAGATAAGGAAAGCATCTCTGAAATATTGAAAGTTGTTGTGTTCTCCCAAAGTTTATAAGGACATTTGGAGAGCTATCGGAAGCTTATATATATATTATGCACATACCCGGGACTTGGCTTTTCAGGAAGTGCAAAAATACCTAGCGGCAGGTCTGTCTTATAAATTTAGCTAACCAACTGACACGACCAACGTCAACAATAGACCCTGTTAAAACTAGAAGTTTGTTGTCTGACTCCATAAGTCTAATAGGACATGCTTTTTACAGTATATCACAATAACCATTGTACACCATAAAACCCCATTTTGCATAACGATATCGTAAGATTTGCCAACCTGATATTCGACGGAACTGTTTGTAGATAATTGCTCTTTTAAGTTGAAAGAGATGGGTGACCTAATAATGGACCTATTAAGCCACTCAAAAACTGTAAATGAGAAAAATGCAAACCGATTTAGCTCATAGGTCGTCAGAACAGGTTGAGGTACCCAAACTGGAGCCAAAACAATCGAGGTGGAGGATAGAGTCTTAATCGATGCCCCCAAGTGACACAATAAATGTATCACAGGTGAGACAATTTAATTTTCCGTACTGGAAAACCTTATTCAACCGACAAGTGGATTCTAGATGTGGTGGAAGGTTATAAAATAGAATTTTACACACCGCCTATTCAATATTTTGTTCCAAACAAAATTAAGTTTCCTGTTGATATTTGTGAAATAATTGATAAAGAGGTTTCTTTGCTTAATGCGAAAGGCGCTAGTTAAATGTTCTCCTGACCAATTGGTATCTAATATATTAAATGTACCCAAAATTTCGTCCTGTTTTAAATCTGAGAAATCTTAATAATTTTGTCGAATACGCTCATTTCAAACAGGAATGTATCTAGTCTGTTTTAGATCTGATTTTACAAAGTATTTATGCTTCTCTTGGAGAGGATACTTTACTCCTTCCTTGTTTTGCCATTTTGGCCTATCGTCAGCTCCGCGCATATTTACAAAAATCCCGAAACCGGTTTACGCTAATTTTCGACAACATGGCGTCAGATCTAGTTATTATATAGACGATTCTTTGATTATGAATCAAGACAAGAATAAGTGAAAACAAGAAACTAGGTAAGTTTACACTGAATTAACAAAATTAGGTTACTAGTATTCTATTAATGAGAAAAAGTCAATTTTTACACCTTCACAAAATTTTGAATTTTTCGGACTTTAAAGTCTATTTGACCGAAGACAAAAAAGAAAAACTTGTTGTCTTTGTATGCCTATTAGAGATAAAAGACGTACTACAATTAGACAGTTTTCTTCTTAAATTGGGCTCATAGTTCATGCCTTTCATGCTGTATTTGTAGCTCCGATGCATTATAGGGACTTAGAGATAAGATATCAAATTTAAGATAACAATTTTGATGCGTTTATGAATGTTTCTGATAAATCATTAATAGAAATTTTGTGGTGGTTAGATAATATTAAGACATTAAATTGAAAGCCGATAAGGTCGAAATCGGTTGATTTTTGGATAGAAACAGATTCTTCTAACTACGATTGGGGGCATATTTCCAAGAAAACAATGCAAATGGCCTTTGGACACATAGAATCCACTTGTTACATAATCTATCTGGAACCTTTGACAGTTAAATTAGCTGTTAAGGCCTTCATCAAAAACAATTCTTCTGAACTACATATCGGTGTTTAATCTGATAATGTAACCACAGTAACTAGGCTCTTTGGACATAGGTTTATGTTTAGCTTTCACTTCGAAAGCCTTCGGATCAGGAGTTCGGATGAAAACTATTTGAAGTTCAGCTAATTTGGCAACGGCAAAAAATATTTTCAAATATTATTATAAAGAACAAGAAGTCGATAAAGGTACATTTTTTCAAAACTCAGTTCTATGGAAATAAGAAATAAAATGTGATATATTCTGATATTGTCAAAAAATTTTGATTGGAATAAACTTTGTGTTTATTTGAAATAACTTTGTGTGTTGTAATTTGTGACGTTCTTTGAATATTATAGAAGTGTGACCTCTTTATGAATGTAGGGATGTAGATTCTTGATGTTTGGTAACAAATAACACTGAAGGCTCTTTAGAAATAACGAACGGGTTTAATAAGTAGAAAGATGACATACATTGGATAGCCAACTGTATGTTAACTGAGCTCGAATATCCAAATTTCATATACAATAATATAGAAACAATATTTACAGTGAATTGACACAATAGGGGGTTAGTAACAGGCATGGGCAATGATGGTTAGTAACCAATAGAGCAAATTAAATAATTAAAATAAAATAGATAATAAGACAAAATTAATACAGCTTAATTATAATCAAAAATTCAATGGCAAATAATTACGAGTGTACCTAAAAGATTTGGTCAGACGGTTAGCACTGTTACAATATGCAATGTTATACCCTCGCCGTACCGAAGGCGAATGTAAAAGAATGTTTCCTCATCCAAGATTTATTGCAGGATGAGGTTCATTCTTATAATGAGCCTGAGGCTCAAGAGGGTATAACATTACCCTCACGCGGAATTAATAGGTTTGTCGTACCCGATATATTTAAGTCACAATTAATACTCTTCAAAATATGACGAGATGCACGTGCGCTGGATATTTATGCCACAGCTACTATGGGGTCAAGGTTATGTTTTAACCTCTTTGAATTGAGATGTTTAATTTATTACTTGCCTCTTTACAGAAACAAGTGCAATGTTATACCCTCGCCGTAGCCGAAGGTTCATTATAAGAATGGATGAGGAAACATTTTAATCTTATTCGCAATTTTACACAGGGTAAAATAAAAATAAAATCCAAAACTTCATATTGAAAAAAAGGGGTTTTGGTCAGAATTACCATAATGACCTTATGGTTGACATCGCTTTATCTCTTTTCAGCTAATAGGAGGATGTATTTTAGGTTTAGGATGTGTGTTGAAATTTAATTCTGAATTAATCCACGAATATATAAGACCTATATTAGGAGCTTTCAAAGACAATGGAGACGAGATAAGTTTACAAGAACTCTATGATGCATTGTCTATTATTTTTGTTGCTGTTGGTACATCCATGTTTATTGTGGGCTTCCTTGGATGTTTTGGTGCCTGGTGTAACATGAAGTCATTCCTGCTAATGGTATTTGATCATTTTTTTTTCATTTTCATTTGTATAATCATTTTTGTTCACGAGGATACTTTCTACCGACTTGTTTAAGTGTATGTGCTCCCACCATTTCCTAAATGCTCTATTATTTATGGTTCCTCTAATAAGGATTGTGAAAGTTTTATGTTATTGAAATAACGTTGTGTATACCTGATTGGCAAATGATATGCTACTAGGTCAAACGGTATACAGGTGAATCGTACCAGGCAACTGCATTGGCCTTGTCTGATTTCTGATGACCATTTGGGGACATTTAACGCTCAAAGCTAAAAAGCGGACGGACATGTTGACCTGTTGACTAACTGAATGTGTTTAACAAGAAATAGGACGTGAAGCACAAGTTCAATATTATTTCAACAGATTTCTCTCCCCTTAATCCTTTTTCTTTTTTCTACAGTACATCATCATAGTGACTATTGTAACCTTGTCTGAAATTATATGTATTATATTATTATTAACAATGAAAACACAGGTAATTTGGCTCTTCTATACCTTATCAACAGACCAACTACATGTATTGTGTTATCTGTCATAGTTATTCAATGCATATCGTATTTATCTAAATTGATTTTTGATGACTTGGCAATATCTTATATGTAGTAAGGAACAGAACAATGCGAACACTCTCTTTTGCAATTTCTAAATTATGGTATCACAGCCGTATAAATCACCATTCCCGAAATGAATAACAATATACAGATGCATTTGAAAGCATTGTCTTCCAATTGATCTTTGACATCAAAGATTGCTTATCTGAGTATACTGATTCGTGTAGTGAGCATTTGATAAAGGGAATAATCTGTATTATAATTAGATGGATGCAGAATTACTGCCATTACTCCGTGCGGCTATAAAGACGGACTACTCCGGAGATGATGGTGTTGATATAACAACAATAGGAATGAATTACTTATTTACAGAGGTAAGTAGAATACTTCTAAAAGTTATATACATCTAAAATGTCAGTAATTTGATGTACATGTAATGCCAAAACTAGTAAGTTTTATGTAAATAAATAGTACAGTACCTTTGTACAAATGCTCCTGTGTACGAATTGCAGACTTTGATAACTCTGCGTAAGAACAAGCTACAGAACCTTCTATTATGAACCTGTTTAATCTATGGATTGTTAGATTCCCCATTTTCCATAAAACTCAAATCTCGTAAAAGAGTTTGCCTTGCTCTCAAGCGTTTAAAACAAATAGGCATAGGATTGGCGTCAGGATAGTCATCTCCAGCAGCGGAAACATCAATATCGGCGTATTGACTACATGTATAACAAATAAACAATAATTACTCGGCGAAAACATTTTGATTGGTTTATTTTCATCATGGCAACTATCCAACCATTCAGAAATCTTAGTTTGGTTCCTTATGATAATCTTTTTGTCAAGATATTTCTGACAATAGCACCTGCTTAATACTTGAATCACAGCCACCTACATAACCATGATCTAAATGATTTCCTGGTATCCTCTATGACGACAGAGAAAATTTGTATAATAGAGTTATATAAGTAATTATCAGCTTGAAACAGTCTACAATGAATCTATTATGATTGGGTCACCTGTTGTTTGGTTGAAAGTCTCTGCAGAGGATATAAATTGAATGGATCCTGAAAGAAAATGCACTGGACATGAAATACACACTTATTAGCTCCATATTAACAATTATAAGCATACATATACAAACTTTTTAAATCTTCTGTTTTCATAGACCGGAAACAGTGTTGAAAGCTTTTCTAATCATTTTCTTCAACCTTTAGAACTAATTAAATTTAGTTGATGTTGCCATTCACCACCTGCCTCTAGTCCATAAGATTGATATTATGACTAGGACATAAGCATTCATTCTATGGAGACAATTATTGGTGATATTCGTGTCTTTTTATTTCCCTGTTTATCCTACAATCAATATTCACACAGCAAGGTATTAAAGTCTTTTGTTTGAGTGATCCCCTCCCAAATTGACAATATTTTCAAACAAAATATCTTCACAATGTGATTGAACTGTGCGGATTTCACTAATAGACCTTTAGTGTTTCTGAGCTGAAAGAAGCGTTGCCGGTGCATTTGAGGTTTTGAACTTTTGTTTTTATTTTCACTCAGTGGAAAATACCATGAAGATTTACTTTTTCTGTTTTAGTATGATTGTTGTGGGGTTCACAACTATACAGATTTACACCAAGCAGAAAATTGGAACAGGGATGTCATTATGTATGGCTTAACGTTCCAGATGCAAATACCACTAATGTGTTGTAACCTAAAGGGTACCTATCCTAATATCATTATACCAGAAGATATGACTTGTACCATGTTGCCAGATAAAGACAATTCTTTTTACCATAAGGTATCTACTTAGTTTCAAATCCGTGAAGCCGTTGAGGTTATGAACTGAGAAAACGTAACATTGTGCCCAATGTAATCTACAAGATAGTTTTGTAAAATAATGATATTATACATGTATGCTACTTGTTACATCTTTCAGAAATAGAATCGACCACAATTTGACACACATCGACGATGGTTTAAGTATCCAAAGTCATACCCATTTTTATCATTATGCCATACCAATATGAACATAATTTCAGTGGCTACTTCAGTCTTCCATAGACCGGGGTTCTGACTTAATACTGATGACAACTGTCGAGAGGTGGGACCTTTGTGGCAGCGCATTATCCTAAAAAATGGGGGGGGGGGGGGTTAAATATATATCCCCCTCAGCATTATCGAGTCTGTCGTCACTTCCGCTGTTTTATTGCAATATTCTACTTGAAAACGAATCACTATGGCGACATTCGAGAGCGTCATAGACCTTTGACTGAGTATGGGATTATATCCATTGATTAAGTTTGTTTTTTATAGCAGGCAATATACTAAGAAAGCCAGCACGATTTTGCATATAACAGAAAAAACACTAACAAAATAGCTGATACAATGCTCTTGCTGTATTATTGTTCGTGGATAATCCAAAAAACATTTTGAGATATATAAATGTTTCCAAGTAAGACTTTAAATAACGGAAAATATTTATAACAAATAAACAAAAAAAAAAAAACAGTTTTAGTTACAAGGTCAAAATAATATCATCGTAGTGATTGCTTCGATAATAACCAGATTTTTTCTATTAAAATGGTGTTCTTTAATTATAAACAAAGTCTGTTGTTGCCAAGAGTTTCTTGTTGTGAGAGCATCACACAACGACTCTAATGCATTGTGATCTGTGCATAACAAGTGGTTAAATTATATTTAGGAAAAGCATTTTAATGATTCATTTAAGTTATTCCGAGCTGTTTCCAAGCATCCGAATGCGATCAAAACTCATCATGAATTGTTCCTTCAAGAGAGTTTACGGGCAAGTGTGGAAGGATGGACGAACTAACCGACGGACGAACATTGTTAAATCAAACGAAAGCCCCACTCATGGCCGTATAAATATAAAATGAAATTTCGTTTTCGTTATTGAAAGTGTGCTAGGGCAACGGAAATTGTCTCATTGTTGGTGTATCTCGTATAATTTAATAGAAAAGTAATAATATCTGATTCTGAGCGCCCAAGTTCAATAGGTGTATTAATAGTCAATCAGACGATTTTAATGTTTTTTCTCCTTTGAGTCGTTATCAATAGTCAAACGTAGTGGTCTACTGTATCATGTAACATTTCTTGCAATTGAAACATATAACGACCCGGCATCAAAATGAAATATATATCTCAACTTAGTTTGAATTAAGTTATATGATCATATCACATAATAATCTGTAACAGATCTGCGGATTAGCGAAAAATAAAAGAATATGATTAATGCGATTTAGAAAATAAAGAATATGAGCTAAATGAACAGATGTCGAAGAAATTAGAGGGAAGAACTCGATTGGTTAGAATAAAACTGACAAAACAAAAAAAGACAAAAAGGATATCCAGCTATTAGATCATAATGAAATATTATCAGAAAAAAACGTATTTAAAATATTTTAGAGTAACGCCAGGTCTTAAAGGGACAGTTGGATATCTGTTAGGTTTCATTTATAAATACTAAATGATGAAACATATAGTGTCTTTGCCCAAAACTAGTGAAAAACTTAAAGGGATAATAGGCGTTAGAATACACTCGTCCTACGGCTTCTATTTGTGTTTAATATTGACTATTAGTTAAATAAGTATGCATCCCGCACTTTACCAAATTTTAAAAAGCGACAATATAAATATATTTGGATTTTTTTTTAAAAGTGAGCCAGCGACGATTCCATTCAGTTTGAGAATAAAAGCATCTGGTAAATCAACGCTAAAACATTGTGCAATTCAACAGTAGGGGCCAAGGACGCGTTAAAACCACAAGTAAGAGTTACTTCCCTTTATATTTACACAATTTGAAAATCGCTGAATAGAAGTATTAAGCGTTTTATAATTAACTACTTGATTTTGTGGGTTTATCGTATAAAAGAGGGATTTTGATGTATAGTTATGACACTAGGTAAGTCCACTGATGGGAACATATCCAAATCCAAATTTGAGTGAAATTAAATTTTTATGTTCGTTCTAACGCCTATTATCCCTTTTGGGTTAGCATTTTTTTTTTGTCGCAAATACAATTTTAGCAATTTAAACGCAAAATTGTACAGAATTATGTTTCTCCTACTTAATCTATACTATGGGTTTCAACTAAATAAAGTGAGCCATTCAAAAAAAAAAAAAAAACTTTTTGATGAAAACAATGTTCGATACTGCCCCTTCGTTATTTTATGAACTGTGGTCGGTTGTTCCTTATTCCAGTCTATATAGATAAATAACCATATAGATAAATATATCCACCAAACTAAGGAAGACCAAAATAATTTTTAACTATACTCTTTTCAATAGAAACATTATTTTCGAATTAAGACTTTAACCTTTTTTTATTTATCGCGGGTGTACTGTTTTTTTATTTATTTTAGGGGTGTTATTACGAAGTTCAACAATCAATAAATAAATATCAATACTCCATTATTGGTGCTAGCATATGTGTCCTAACTGTCGAGGTAAGTACGTTGTGCCCGATTTGTTCACCCTATTTAACAAAATATAACAAACAATCATGTAAAAAAAAATATATACATAGTTTCTTTCGGTGTTCTTGTAAGATAGGATATCATATTCTAATGTTATCTTATTTTCAAGGAGGTAAATGTGAACGTGTTCCGTTGACAAAGGTAAAAATTTGCGTTTTCTGTCTCTAAGTCTGAAAAGTAAATGTGTTAGTTAACAAGACTAAACAATAAACATAGTAAACAAATAAGTACCAATCAGGAGTGCTTCTTTACCTGCGTCTATTTCTATACATCTTATAAGCAGTATATAAATATCTTTTAACGGTTGTAAGTGACATTTTTTATTATTTTTTCAGATTATCAGTATAGCTTCCAGTATTTATTTATTCAAAGAATTGCTGTTTTTAAAGAGAAAACTCTGTAATGTAACCCCTGGTAAATGGTAACTTAGTTATACATAATGAGACTGGAATAAGATTTCAATATAGTTATGTACAAATCTTATTACCATGTTTTTTCATGTATTGTATTAATGGGTATAAACATTTCAAATAAATATACACAATGCAGAGATGTGGACGTTAATATACATTAGTGCTTGGATATTTCTTAAATATAAGGAAAGTTGTTCTTGAACCTATTCTTTTTAGAGTTTCTCTATTGAATTAAAACGAAGGGTTTGGGAGAAAGAGTTGTTATCCAGACTTTTATGCGCGTACAGATACATACCTTCTATGTAGGCAATGGAGGACAAGGAGACACATAGCGACAGAAACCAACACGCGCATATATGTATTATATATAGTTGTCATTGTGCTAAACATAGTTCCTTTAAAGCAGCACCCATTGAAGAATTTGGAGTGCAAGATTTAAAAGCGCTGACAGCAACAGCTACGTATGATGAAATTTGCTCACAAAATAGTTACTTGTCCTGGAAATCGTCTTCTTCACAAGAAATAATGAAATAGTTTCCTCTTAATGATTGAATTTAACGGGAATAATTTTCTTTTCAAATTCTATACCAACAAATGGACTAATATAATATGGACTATACCATTTGAAGAAATGTATATTTGAATGTTTAAATACTGCGTGGGTTTTGAAACTGTTAATTAAATATTTTATGAATATGTCCTAATTGATATGAAACATGTAAAATGTATATAATTAACCATACTTATTGCTAGTTTTGCCTTCGCACACATAAATCATAAATACATTTAAGAAGAAAAATAATGACAAATATTTAAATCAAACGGAACGAAAAATTAACCTTGTGATGAATAAGTTGTGTTACATTCTATTTTTAAAGGGTTACATTTCATCATATCATCAGAACTTGACAAAGGCAGAAATTCAGTAACCAATTTATTTATGTTTTGTATGATTGTGTGTGTGTGTTTCCTGTATGTATTGTGTGTGTATTCCCTGTTTGTATTTATGTTTTGTATGATTGTGTGTGTGTTCCCTGTTTGTATTTATGTTTTGTCTCTATGTGTGTGTGTGTGTCCCCTGTTTGTATTTATGATTTGTATCATGTGTGTTCCCTGTTTGTATTTATGTTTTGTGTGTGTGTGTGTGTGTGTGTGTGTGTCCCCTGTTTATATTTATGTTTTATATCCATGTGTGTGTTCCCTGTTTGTATTTATGTTTTGTATCATTGTATGTGTGTTCCCTGTGTGTGTGTTCCCTGTTTGTATTTATGTTTTATATCCATGTGTGTATGTCCCCTGTTTGTATTTATGTTTTGAATCATTGTGTGTTTGTTCTCTGTTTGTATTCATATTCACTGTAAATGCGTCAATATTTTTATTATTATTTATTATTTATAGTATTACTTTTCATAAATCAAAGTGTATGTTGATGCTCTGTGTCCATCATAATATTAGTCTTGATGGAAATCTATGGTCGCACTTAGTGTAAGTCGAGTTCAGAATAATAAGACATGATGTTTAAATCTCGAGGGTAATTCCATAATTAATCATACATTGAACTTTCCGAAGTAACAGAAGTTTTACATTTATAATGTTTTCGACTTTGGACTACAATAAAGGTAGCCATTACAAGCTTTTATTTAAAAATAAATATCTACATGAACAACTTTATTAGATGCATTGACCCTTCAAAAAGAATATCAGATGTTCTGAAATGGTGTTAAGAAAATTGTTTTTAGTAAACCTGAAATAAGACGTTTGAACATTGAATGGTACAATAAAACAAGCTATTACATGTATATTAACTCTCACGCAAATTTCAAACTGTATGATTTGAACATTCACATAATAAAAATACTGTTGTCTAATTAGTCTAAACCTTGGAATTTCAATACAGGTAAAAACAGGAGAAAACTTATCACAGTCGAATGAAAGAGATATACTATGGAATGTAGATTAAAAGTCTAAAAGACGTACGCATAACAAATTATATGCATATATTACTTTAGTAATACTTTTTGATAATAATGTTGTTTTATTATAAAGAAGCCTGAACCAAACAAAAAGCAATAGCTGCACTAATATACACTCATTAATAAACAACTTTTTATAATGGGCGTGCATACCACAAACAATTTATGTACGAGGCTGATAAAGAGGCTAATGTTTGTGGTTCCATTAGTTATAGGAATGATTCTCGATATGACGTCACTCAAAAGTTATATTGCCTGAAGGTCTTTTTGAAATAAATTATTATAAAGCTCAGCTTTAGACGTGCAATTCCTATTACTAGCCTAATGAGGCTAAAATGTGAAATTTTACTGAGCTAAACATGACGTCATTTTAAGGTCAGCTTTATGACTACTTTGTACAGTGAGGCCAGCAGCCAAACACTCTTTTTTGGCTGAACCTTGTAAGTTCTTTGCTCAAATTCATCACATAAATAGCTTTTTAGTAAACAAAGTAAAACTTCAATAGCAACAGAAGTACACATTTTGTATGATACATAATATGCAATTAGCGACTTAGCGATTTGATTGAAATCAAATAATGTTTAAACTGTAAACAAGTATGCTAGCCGAGAGAAAGAGAATACAGTGAAATTTTTTTAAGCATAAAGTATTACTGTTGGTTTAACTTAGAGGCATAGTTAATGATCATGGTGGATAACAAATGTTTTTTATTTAATTTTATTGTTTTACTGTAAAGATGGTTAGTTATCAAAAAGCCAGAGTAGATTCTTTCCATTATCCGGTTCGGTAGAAAATACAATGACAGTGAGTGCCAACAAGAAGCAGCTGAGGGAGATCTGTAAGGACCTGACAAAACAATGGTTTCCTTGCACTGTAAGTTGGTGGTAGAAGGCAGTGACGTTCCTAAAGAGATCCTTAATGAAATATTCACTGAAATACGTGATATTACACATCTCAAGAAAAGGTTGATAATACCATCACCATTCGGATTCTCGAAAAGAGACATGTGTTGGATGGGAGCCCACAATAAAATATTGTATGGAAGATATTATAAGGTTTACCGGACTAGCTGCTGGACTAGTAGGGTAATCTACGTAGAACATGTAGTACACTGGTCTAAATGATATGGTAATGCTCGAGTAATATTAAATCAAACAAATATCCTGTGTCGTTCCAAATATGCCTCTACCTAGGTAACCGGAAGCACTGTAGTCTCGAATACTGTGAGTCTCTAATCGGTCAACATTATATTGAAAGGTATCCTGGTATTTCATCTTGTGTAGTTTTTAAATCATCAACCACGTTTCTCAATATGAATATTAACAAACGTTTAATAAAATATCTTTAACATAGAATTACAGTATTAAATAATAACTAACTCAAACTGAGGACATAATTTTCGATTTCGCATGACTTTGTACAAGATATAAACAGTAGGATGACATCAATCAAACAATTTAACAAGTGCTTCCATCTGCCTGGTCAAGTCAAAATACCATTGATTTTGAAGTTATTTTAGTGATGTATTAGAACGGAACGTGTTGTGAAATAATCCGACCTCAGCCATCTTAAATGAAAACGTCACCCAGCATAATTGGACACTTGTGTGCCTGCCACGAATGTTTCTGAGTATATGATCAATTTATCTGTGTATAAGAAAACAATTCGGAGGATGTAATAATATGACGTAAGTTGTGTAAAATATTTTTTCAAAATTTGTTAATCTATTAATGTTTTAGATACAGACTTCAAGGGTTGAATCAAGAAAACATTTTTCTCGACAAATTGATTTTGACCAAGTCCTCATATGGCTTTATTCGTTAACGACCGCACGCTGGTGTATGTCGTATATCGGATAAAAACGAATCGATCAATAATACACAGCGCATCACTGTCTAGATCTTCATTCGAAAAAAAAATTATGAATTGTATAATATAAGCATACCTATAGATAGCCGAGGTCAAGTAAACATTGAAAATTGACATTGAAATTAAAGGTCAATGTCACTCAATAAAAACTTTTGAATTTGAATATAAAAATCAAAATTCTGTCCCCAAAAGTTTTAGGTACAGTAGCAATGTTTTTAATAGACACAAAAATCATACATATCGGATAAAATTTAGCGGATTTTGCTAAAGTGCGCCACTCTGATTTAATTACGCATGCGTGACTTTTAATTGTTTGTTTCTTCAAATTATAATTATAGTTAATGTTATTGTCTACATTTGTGAATTACACCGAATACAGTGTCACCCTAAGTGATTTTGAGCAACCGGAAGTCCCCACACACATTTACATTTATTTTTCACTGGATAACCAAAAATTAATCATTCTCTGCCGAAATTCTGCCATGTCCATGGTTTGATCAATATAGTCGTTAATAGGCATATAATTAGTATTTATAATTTCAAAACAAATTTCAGGCAATGATTTTAAAAGAATATTAAGAGGTGAGGACATGTCAGAGAGCAGAGATTGGACATCCCTGACAAACAGATCTTGAAATTGGAAATGACAGTGAGACATAACCGTTGATTTTGATGGAGCTCCTAATAGAATTATACAAAATTATAATAATATTTGTGAATACATCACCAAAACCCACAAAAATTGAAAAAACGAATATAATATACTGATTGGAAACACAATTAAATGCCTTCTCCGCGTCTAGTTTCAATAGAAACAATTGAAGTTCTTCCAGACCAACATAACTTATTAGGTCCCACAGGACGATTGCTCTTTAGAGATAATAAAATTCATAACATAATTCATTATCTTAATGCCATTGTCCGAGAAAATATCTTGTAATCGACATTCAGCAGACTGATAAGACGCCAATTCTTGAGTTCTGATCTGTAATCCCGTTTCATATGAAAAAGGGGACACCACTCCGCTTTTCATAGACTTTCTAAGCCGTCCTCAGTCAATTTCCTTATGATTGCTTAAGAGATATATCCCATATTATACATTGCCCAAATCAGGAGATAAACCAGTTGAGTTGAGATATATAATAAGTCCATTTACACCTTAAAAAACGTTTTAATAAAATTCGTATCGCTGAAACTCATATCTTGAACAAACACAACGCACATTAAACAGAAATTTTCAAATGGTGGTAAAACCGGAAGTTGGGACATCAAAGCATAATATACCATTAGACAGATCTTGTCTAGAATCTGATCGGGTCAAGGTTGCGAAATATAACGCTTTTATGATTTTTTCATATATTTTAATCGTAAGAAAAATCAAAATCAAAATCAATATTTAAAAATCGGTTCCAATATATATTTTAGCAATCGATTTTAGATTCTATAGACATCAGAATAACACAAATCGTATTATCCTCCGAAACCCCATTTGGATTCAAAGGAAAAGACACACAGTTACTATACAAGAAATAACAAAATTTTTAAAACCGCAATTTAACAGAATACCAAAAACTAATTAAATTAAAATTTGTCATTGTTTAACTAAAGAGTGGACCAGTAGAATGTTTCTAACCCCAAAGCTGATGATTCTGAAGACGAAAAGAAAATACAGGGGGCTTTAAATAAAGCAGAGAAAAAACTAAAGGCAGATAAATCAAAGAAGCAATACAGAATAAAAACACCATACACAAGAGAATTTAAAGATAACTCAACTTCCAAACCATTACGATATTTTTCATGTGGAAAGGCGGATCATTTGGGCAGAGAGCTGTCCTAAAGACAAGAACTCAAAGGTAATTTTGAAAGTTTGTTTAATTTCAAAACGGATATCTATTTTAATAGTCACTCTTTAACGTTTGAAGTTACGATTCCGAACGATGATCTCATAAGTAATGATTCACAAATAGCTAGTTTAGCCAACGATTCAGTTGCGCGCCTAGAAAAAGTTTAATTTTTTGTCGCAGATTTCTAATAACTCCCATGTTCGTTTTGGGAAATGTATGTTAGAATTACAGGAAATAGTTGTAAAGTCATTTGGACCCGATGTTTGGAAACCATTTTGGATCGAAAGAATATTTAAGGATAATAATTAATCATAGCAAAACTGATCAATATAGGAATAAAGTGCTTATTGCCAAAGGAATATCTTCTATTTGTCCCTATACCATTTATGGTACATTAATTTAGTAGGTATAGATCACACATCCTTCGAATTCATTTTTAGGCCTTTCTTTAAAGCAAAAGGGACGGCAAAATTAATTTATCAGAATATAAGAATATCAAATCTGTCAATCCTTGACTTGGTTTAGATAAACACTCTTTGAGTGCGAAAAAAAGGGAAATTATAATAAACTTTTATTTATGTATACTTAAAGATGGATTGCCTCATTAATTAGAGCCAAAGTAAGCTTACTAATTGATTAATTGGGGTTTCTTATGAATCATCCATGTATTCTCAAGTTCAAAATACCTATGTCAACGTAGAAATGCTTGTGGAATCCATTTGACTCTGATCTGCTTTGAAACGCTAAATTTAGACTCCATGTTGTTCACGTGACCAAATGACGTCATATCAATGAAGGCGTCTAAAAATTGATTTTGTATTTTATTATTAGTAAGTTAAAACTTATTTAAATTAATTCATATTGTTTTTACAAAATGATATTTAAACGTTTTATTGCCTTTTGCTAGAGATAATAAATGGAATACCAAAATGCCATTGTTGTTGTGGAAAATATTAAGGAATGTGGGCAATAACAACAGCGTCCGGTTACATCATGATTTATGTACAGAATTGACAGACTGGATGATCAAAAAAAAAAAGATCAACGACATTTGAGACTTGACGTACATACCTATGTTAGTACCCTACCGTGGGAATTCCGGTCATAATTAGCCTAATTACGAGTTAATTAATGACATGTGGGATCATCTGGTATTTTTTCCCATTAGAACACCTCTACTTTCTATTGATATAAGTATTACCGGTCCAATTATGGTATATATATATATGAAAATAAGGGAAGGCAACTTTAATTATACTTATGATGTTACTTTTTTAGCACTATAAATAGGGGAAAACTTATATGTGTTCAATATGCACGTGATTTCCATAAATTGATAAGACGGTGGTCAAGATTGAATTTGACGATTTTTCGATGAACATTTTTTGAGTTATTGACATAGTGAAATGGCGTCAAAATTTTATTGTGGGTGCAAAAGAAGCGACGATTTTCACTGGATTTTGATGAAACTTGGTGTGAGCATTGGCATTGATTAAGACGCCGGTCAAGTTCGAATTTGACGATTTTTCATTGAACGGTTTTCGAGTTATTGATCTTGACTTAGTAAAATCGCGTCAAATTTTATTGTGGTGCAAAAGAAGCTACAATTTTCAATGGGTTTTGATGAAACTTGTAAGCATTTTAATTGCTAATACGGGGGCCAAGTTCGAACTGGACGATTTAGTGGAACGGTTTGTTTGTATAATTATATAGATGCTATAAATCAAAGGAACAAAATGATCCAACAATGCTGATGTGTGGGCATGTGGTGGGGCCCCCTCAGAATTTGGGAATAGGATTTGAACAGCTAATTGGTAGTTTAGCCACTGTCATGGGACAGTGTGCAAAATATTCATCATTCATATTCATCCAAATTTGTTTCCAAATGGTTAGATAAAAGCGGAGTGATACCAATACTGTAAACAGTTTTGGTGTACTCGAAAAAGTAGATACAGGCGTATCATCTTCTGAAATCCGCTAAGCAGTTTTCTAAACACAGTTTTAGCGTAAACAAATTAATGGGAGAATGATTTTTTTTTAAATTAAATTTTCAAATAGAATTAGGTACAAACTATTTAGATTATAATGTATTGTATAATGGGGGGGGGGGGTGTAACGAACACGTGTTCTTCCGGGGGCAAAAATAACTTACTGACACTATTAAGTATAATATACATTATACACGAAAGAAATCCGTTATAGCAAGTCCTAAACCTTTGAAACCCATATCAATCAGGGGTGTATCTAGAATATGCCTGAGAGGGGGGACTGAAAGGTGATTATTCCAAGGCAAGTCCTGCAGGCCAAAGGCCTTCGTATTCGACCCTTGCAGTGGGGGGGGGGGTGTTCGCGGTCCGTCCCCGGAAAATTTTACAAACTAGGAAACCCGGAGAATACATCTGACGCGATTTTGGAAGTATTTTTCACTGGTCCAAATTATCAATTTTCATCGGAAAACCATATGTTTTCTATGTCCTTTTTCGACCTGTTCTGCGTTTTACCGACATGGCGGGGGGTTTTCCCCCTGAAGATTTTACAAACTAGGAAACCCGGAGAATACATCTGACGCGATTTTGGAAGTCGTTTCCACCGGTCAAAATTATCATTTTTCATCAGAAAACCATATGTTTTATATAGCCTTTTTCGACCTATTCTGCGTTTTACCGACAAGTTCAGTATAAATAACTTTAAATGTAGGCGAACAGTTTTCCAATAACATCATAACTGACACAAGGTTTCCACTCTTTCGGTCAGCCAATCGGTTTTACCGATTCCGCGTTTTACCGACAAGTTCAGTAAAAATCACTTTAATGTAGACGAACGGTTTACCGATAATATCTTAACAGACACAAGATTTTCACTCTTTCGCTTAACAAATCGGTTTTACCGACGGCTCCATCTATGACCTTCCTCTATCGGCCAATTCCGCGTTTTACCGACAAATTCAAATAACGAACAGGTTACCGATAACAAGGGTATCGGTTAACCAATCGGTTTTACCGAAGACTCCAGTCATAACCAACTTATACCGACCGATCCCGGTAGTTTGAATAAAAAAAAAATACTTTTAATGTTGACAGTTTACTGATAACATCATAACCAACACTTTTTACTTTTTAGGATAATTGGCTTTACCGACGGTCCCACCTTGCCGTCTTTTATCGACCGATCATAACCAACACAAGGTTTTGACTTTTTAGGTTAATAAATCGGTTTAATCGATCGATTCCGCCCCGTACGCTACGCCCCTGTTCAACAATCATATTTTCTCTTTCCGGCAAAGATTTTCCGGAGGTAAGAAAAGTGTACTTAAGAGAGAGTCAATAATAAAATCACTTTAACTTTCTACTAAAAAAAAACTAGACGAACTGCTAAATGGACAGAAATGTTGGTGCCGATTGTATCACGCTCTTCATATATAAATGAAAATGATTTCAATTAATTACCAGGAAAAATGTAAATTGAAGAAGATTTTTGAGAAAAAGAGAATAATTTATCATGGAAAGGGATACAACCGCCTAATTATATAGAAATGAATATAAGCTACACAAATCATATCTGAATATTATATCAACGTCGGTTTAGCTTAGCAAATGACACAATTCAAGTAAAAATAACTTTGGGAATATCACCACGACTTCACGAACCATTTCAGTGTTCGTCGCTTCTTCCACATTCAGCAGTTCTAGTTGAACAGAATGTTATCTGTCTGTACTGTAAAAATCACTTTTACACTTGATAAAGTGAATAATCAAAAGAACATATCCCTTGAAATAATAATTTACAAATTATCGGGGGTTCGATTCATTGTTGGTCTAATAGCGCTAATGGAATCATTTTTAAAAATTCTTGTTAATTTTTGCAAATTAGGATTCATTTCGAAATGGTAATTTCTATTAAATTTAAAGGGAGGTCAATCTATTTCGTTCAGAATGACCGGATATATTCTTCACTAGAAAAAACATAGAACACATTCTAGATGAAATTACAGGAAATCGAGATTAGTTGCGTTCATTTTAGTTGTTGATACGAACAACTAGATAACATTTTCAAGTTTACGACCTGACTGATAATATACATTATTGCCTTCAAGATTTTGTTACAACTTATACATTTTCTTCCATTTTGGTATATATACTTTAGTTGTCGAACTAGAACAGCTTCGAGCGCGGAACAATCCTATCCCATGTCTTTTTGTACCTTTTGTACACTGGGCTTTTTAGCGTTCAACCCCGGTGGTTTAAAGTCGTGAATGAACATGAAACTAAAACCTTCGGGTAACTGATATGCAATTTCAAAATTCACAAAGTTTCAAGGTTACTTCAAGCCATAAACCATTTGCATTAAGATTCTGAGGCTCTTTTTATTTTAATGCCTGGAAATCTAGTTGGCCTATTTTATGATTACCCAAACTTTGAAACTTTTGACAATGTTTTAATTCAAACTAAGTTAATCACTCTGTATAGCGACACCAAATTCAGAATGACACTTTTAAAGTATGCTCACTATTACGACATGACATTTTACGATTACAAATAGTAGTAAATGGCTGTTATGGGCTAAGCTAAAAATCGGATCCTAGTATCAAAGTTCTGCCATATATTTTTATGTTTATAAAAATGATATTAAGGTGGATTTTTTTTTATTTCCAATCAGTAGATTAGCTTTCCACAAGAAATATTACCCCAGGGCTTACTACATATTGATAATTCACTTAAAAAATGTTGGGAATAGATCAACAATAGAAGTTGATTGGAAAATATTTAATTAATATTTGAAATATAGTTTTAATATCCGTGACAGAAGGAAGTCGTGATAATTATGTTAATTACTCGTAATCTCTTTAAGGAGGTTGTGTATTTCATTATTCAAGGCTTATTTCTTTGTTAATGCATAAATAATACAAAAAAGTAAACACTTAATTAAAGCCTACAATCACACTTCTATTCGAATGGATTCTAAATCTTTATCCTATACATCATCACAGACATTAAATTCTCCTGGTGCCAATTTGGTTTATGTAAGGAGGAGAAAAAAAAGGATCAAAGAGAGAAAAAATAGACGCAATGAAGCTATAGAAATAGGAATGATAGAAGTAAAAATATTATAGAATAAAGTTATAATAAAAGTAAAAAAAGATTTTAAAGTCAAACACACAATAGAAATGAACAGTAACAATTAGTAAAAATACCGGTGTCTTTGTTTCGCCGACAATGCTCCGACATCTCCGACAAGTCATTTTCAGTCTTGATATCCGCGAATTAAAAACACGTGCTCTTTTCGATGGCTGCAATAAGAAATGTTCTCTCAAGAGTGTTTACAAGCTAAAATTGAACGTGTTTTCAAGAACAAGGGCAATAACTCATACTCTTTGTTTTTCGATTTCGCTGATTTTCAATAGGGTTCATTGAGTTATAACATACTCTTACACTATGTTTCATCAAAATCAGTCAAGAATTGCACATTGTAGAGTGTTTACGAGCCATTCAAGAACAAGGGCAAGAACTCATAATAAGTTTTTTTTAAGATTTTGCTGATTTTCAATAGGGTTCATCCTAGCGTGATCATAAACACTCATATCAACTTTCATCAAAATCCATTAAGAATTGCGCCCTCTAGAGTGTTTACGAGCAATCGTGGACGGACGGACTGACGGACACACAGACGGACTGACCGACGGACATGGGTGACGACAATATACGCCCCCCCCCCATTTCATATGGGCGTAAAAAAATGAAGATATAATAGAAGTAAAGACATGATAGTTGTTAATATATGATAGAAGTAATGATTGGAGTATTGATAGAAGTAGAGATAAAGTTGGATAAGTAAAAATGCAAAAGAAGTGAAGATGTAATAAAGAAACTATTTTATAGAAGTAACGATATGATATTATGAAAAGAAATATAAGTAAAGATATTATAAATGTATAGAAGTAAATATTTAATTGGATCGAAATAAAGATATAATAGAAGTAGGGATGCGATAGACGCCAATATATTATCTAGATAGATTTCAAGTAAAGCTATACTTTGTCATAGAAAATAGAAATAATAGAAGTAAAGCCGGGGTTAAAATAACGATTAGAATAGAAATAAATGAATGCCTGAAAAAGTAATAATTATACTCGGAAAGGAAACTTTAATAATCCAATGTAATATATGGCATACACAGTTTCTTGTTAAACCAACTTCTGCATCCAGCTAGACATGATTGACTTCAGTGAATAATTGCAATAATTAGAAGAAATTATTTAACTATTATAGACGATGTTTCAAAGGAAACAGTCGAGACAAACTGTTACCGTAGGTTGTAGTTCGCAGTGTTTTCATTATCTCTACTATTAGAACCTTGTGCACTTTTGAAGATGATATAAACATAGACAGAGGTTTGACAACATAGTTATAACATAGATAATATTTGACCAAATATTCCAACGTTTATTTTGGGCATAAATATATCCACTAGATCAGAGAGTCCTATCTTCACAATAGTCGCATCCTGATCTTGACCAGCCTTATGTATTTCAACAGTTTTTTTGTTTTTTTTTTGCAGTAACCGAGTATGGACATAGTGTTTTATAACGAACGGATTATTTGTATGAATGCTAATCCTACCGACTTTAATGACACTGAAAAAAAGATAAGTACAGCGTCCTAACGACTAAGCCTTAAAATTATTAGAGATTGAAGATTTATGAAAAATGATTTTAATGTTTTTTAAATGTAAAAACAGATACAAAAAAATAAAAATCCACATCAAAACTATATTCAGATTTTAATCCAAACTCCAAGGTTAGCTACTTTTACAAATTAGCAATTTAATAATTATAATGCTCTTTGGAGTTGAGAATGTATACTTTATTTGTAAACAATATTTTATTCATATACATGTAATAATGAAATGGATTGAGGGGACAGGCTTTCGCCTATATCCCCCCTCTCCCTAAACAAAATGTACATAATAAATACAAAAGATTATGGATTAAAGTAGTAAAATTTGTTTTTTGACAAACATATTTACAAAGGTATCTACACCTCTGTGCTGGAAATATTGGGTGAATGTATAAGTTGCACAGAACCTTTTGCTAATACATGTAATTGAATAAAATTATGGACTTGCTCGAAAATGATTAAAGATGATTCTTCTCATGTGGTTCCGAAAAGAAGTAAATTTATTGATAGTGCGGTAGGTTCAAAGTGGAAGAGAGTGCTTTTACGTGCATTTGAATGTATCGGACAATGTAGTAAAAAATGCTCAGGATTTTCGAATATGTGACCACAAGAGCAGGTAGGATTGTCCGAAACATGTCGTAGGAATTTATGTCCATATGCGCTACAAGAAATACGAAGGCGAGTATGCAGGATTTGATTTTTTTCGAGAGCCCAAAAAAGTATGATGTGGGTACATGTAATAGGATGTCATTTGATTTGAGAGCTGCTTTTAAGCAATTTATAAGTTAATAAGTTACTCCATTCTCTAATGCCAGGCGGTATGAAATATATATAAAATAGATCAGTAAATTTTATACTCCATGATTAATTTATGGCGATGTCGTCTTTCTTGTAGCGTTACTACACCTGTTTCTTGGTATAATAACCTATGACTGGTACCCCTTACAGCACCGCATAAAGTCCTGGGTGCGTCTACTTGGAGGTTTTCTAACAAGTCTTTTAATTTTGCAGTGCACCCATCCCATATAACAACACAATAATCGAAGATAGGTGAGATAGAAGAAAAATACATGCAATGATTTAAGACGATAGATCTAAGACAATTAACAGCACTTCCAGTCAGTCTAATTAAAATATAGACCTTACTTTCGTTCGTATCTTATTAGTTTCGTTGCGAATGTTTTTATTACCTATTGGCTTTGTACATAACCACTACTGAAGTGGTTACGTACAAAGCCAATAGCTTATCAAAACATACGAAACACTAAAAATAGACAATGTACCAACTAAGAAGTTGTCAGTGGGATAAGCACATAAATGAGATTTTAATAAAACTGAAAGTGCGATAAAAATATAGACCCAACTTTTATTAATAAAAGTGCGGCTTATAAAAATATAGACCCAACTTTTATTAATAAAAATTGGGTCTATATTATTATAAGACCGCACTTCCAGTTTTATTAAAATCTCATTTATGTGCTTATCCCACTGACAACTTCTTAGTTGGTACATTGTCTAATTTTAGTGTAGGTCGAACAGGAGATTGTTTATTAGTCATTGCTAGTGTTTCAGTTTTTAGCGGGTTGAAGGATACCAGTCACGTCTTTGATTGGACTTTATACGTAAGTGTCTTCTGCGCAAATTTATTAAATTTATCTATTATGCATCATATTTATAGATCTCAAAATTTTGGAGAGTGTACATTTACAAAAGGAAATCTAGAATCTGACACCTTTCTACAACAGTAAAAACGAATAACAAAAATATTTATTTTATAACCTAGTGTAAAAAATGGATCTATTCCTTGTCGAACAAGAATTTTTAAGTTTATTTCGTCCATCATTAACATAGATAATATAATTTTGTTTGTGATCGTACGATTTGATAGTTTGCAAAATCTCTCCACCCTCAAATTTGAACAATGTAAGCACCAGTATCCAAACTGTGCTCTGATTGGTCAATGTTCCTAATTTACGTGTACTCAGGACCATAATTCTTAATATTAATCTTAATCAATTGTTAATAAATACAAAAGCGTGGGTTAACTATCGCCTTTTACATTGTTATTGTACTATAATAATAACTGCTCTTGGCAGCTACATTCATTTGCTCTCTTATCAGTCTTGTGACTTCATCAACCAGGAACGTCAACAATCATACCGAGTACTTCATGAAACCGTCAACAACTTCAAGAATTAGCTAACGAATTTCAGAACCGCACGAAAAAACTCTAAAAATACATTCGTGCATCATCCTTTTTTGAAATTTTGAGAGACAACATTTTTGTGAGCAGCTGTTGAACTATCTACCTAAAATTATAATGGCAATTCGATGCTTTATCCTTTTGTGTGCAGTGACATTATTGGCAATTGTAATTGATGCAAAAGGAAGAAACTACAGTGAATGCAGTGTTTTTTGCAAAAATGTTTCAAAAACATCAAAAAGCCTCGAATATTGTCTATCGTACATTTGCAACCGTATTTTTTACCACAAAGTTACAAGATTCGGAAAAAGAAGCTCTTATGATTTTGATGAGGGTAGTGACATGGACCGACCTAGTTTGTTAGATTTTTTATTATATCCTAATAGCGATTACTAAGCTGTATTTACATACATGTCATTGGTAAGTACACTGTTAAAATATTTTATTAAAATTTCCATATTTATTGGTATGAACAGAAATTTTATATCGGGTATAATGAAAGTACCACTTTCACGAAAGCCGCAGTTTTCGTTCCAACAGTGGTAGAAGTAGAGTTACTGCGGTTACGCTACGGAAAAAAGCAAAATGTCATTTTGAACGTGATTTTGGTTTTCATTATTATTCAAATCTGCCTCAATTAAATATTGTATTGTTTGTCACTCCGAGAAAACGTATTTTGCTTACTCTGTAGCGATTTATTTATATCTCCCAACTAAACAAACAATTCTTGAATCTTTTTTTCATACAAATAGACCAGTTGGCAAGCTTACACGACGCGTGTGGCCAGTTAACGATATCAAGATTACATGGTTAATACTTTTTTGGCAAAAAATGTAATTCCACAGATAGCAGATATGTCGAGTTTCTAACAAATCAATCATTTGAAAAAAGCGCATAAAAATATAAGGATTTAACACAATCATATATACAATAATAATTATCCAAAGTGAGTGGTCGGCTCTATATTTGTTTCTTCAGTAAATTGAGCTCAATATCAACTGTCTTTATCATCTTTCTTGAATTGAAACACGTTCTTCAAAAATAGTTTGAATGCTCCGAATCGCCATAATTTTTACTAATTTAAATTTATTAAATAATTCTCCTTGCATATCCTATCAATATAGTTCTTATGGCTTCACGGAAAAATGTTGATGTTTTGTAGATAAACTGGTAGTCAATGAGCGTATCCAAAGTTAAGATGACAATACCCTTTAAATTTCTATAACCTTTCAAATTGTATGTTTTGTTGTTTACGAAACGGGGATTGAAAGACAGATTGAAAGACCTATTATGAAGATTTTAAACCTAGCTTCTACTCATTTGGAAAATCAAAACCAATGCCAAAGCAAGGGGAGGTAGAGAGTGGCAGGCAATATAATACAAGTCTAAAACTCCCAATAAAACCCCGCCCTATATCTGTGATGTGATCTAGCGGAACGCATATCTACTATTGTCGAAATATCAGAGGCGAAAAAGAAAATACCAGAATGTTTTAAGCCTCTTTCAAAATTACATCATGGTTTCAGCATTTATACTTTCAGAAAGTGATTATTTTCGCTTTAGGAGACACCTAAAAAAGCGTAAATTGGGCGATATCGGAAGTAGGGTAATAATTGCAGACGTACGAATTATAGTAAAACCATAATAAGAATGTGTGTCGGCCTAATTTCTCGTCGCGGAATCTTACAAAAGTCAATTGATGTTCAATGTTCCTTGAGGGGGGTATTCGTTTCTTGAATCAAGATCAATGTCTATTTAGTTATTGCTATAATTGTCGGCTATAGAGATTAAAAGAACGCCTCAAAGAAACTTTACACTTTCTTCAATATTTATACATAATTTGAACTCTAATTTCTAACTATTAAATATAATATCAACTGTAATTATAAATCCACTTACTTCGGATTATAATTTCATTTTGTGCGTATTTCAAAGAGATGTTTATGTCGATTCCGACGTCCAATAGAAGGTAGAAAATTGAAATTGTCATGAAACCATAATAAAAAGGAAAGGTACATGCCACACTTCGAACAGTAATTGTCGACAATAAACGTTATTTTATAACTTTTAACTAACGACGTGTAGACTGGCTGGGAATTGGAATAGTCGAAGGAAATGGCTTACGGTTGCTCAATAATACCTTTCGCTACACCAAATTTCCCAAGAAAGATTTCCAAAACCCTGTTATACAAACTATAGTTATAGCTGGACAGTAATATAGGGGCCTTGGATACTTTTAATCTACACGTATAGTTAACCATCAATTGATAGCATATTATATTTGCATCATCCATAGAATATGTATGGAACTGAACGTATAACTTATTATACAGAAACAGATATTTGTAGCACCATTGGCGGAGTGTTGACCGCCTTCTGAACATCTAAGAGTAATGAAAAAGTTCTGGTTTTTACTCTATTTTTTGCTTTCAATTTGAAGTCATTTTTTGTCACAATAGTTTTTGTAAATACTTCACTAGAATTTTGCTCTTAGTCAAAAAACAATGTAGATATAATCCTTTCAAAAATTAATTGGAGAAGCTTAATCTGTAATTAGCTTGAAAGAAAAACAAACTGTATCCTAATTCTATTCAATGTTTATTTCAGTCACTGAAAGGACCAGCGTCATCGCGGTCTTTTAAAATCCAAATTGGCCCGATAATAGTACTAAAAATATAATACCATTATACGAGCATGAGTTTTGTGGTTAATGCCATTTATCAAGTATCATAAAATATCCATAAGTTATATACATAAATTGTCTTCAAATATCGACAAAATTTTGCAAATGGTTATTGTTTTTAAAGGTATGTCACTGCAGTTAAAAAAGACAATGAAGTATGCGTTCGACTATTGAAGAAATTCTCTTTCACTGTCGGCTATAAATGTAAACATACATGGACTTACTATCTTATTTCAATGTGGGAAACTAGACTAGGATGCTGGGTATTAGGAAAGGGGAACATTAATTTTTTTGGCTGAAATGAATGCAGAACGTTTAGTTCTACAAAAATTTTGTGCATGCAATGTTTTGATCTGATCATTGGAAGCTCAATAATCGTTTGTCTGTTTACATAATAACAAAATACAATTCAAATTGTGATAAAATCAAAAATTAAATTTTTTATAAATGTTCTTAATAAATACAATTTATTGGTGATAAAGCGGCTTTTGTCGTAAACTGTGAAAAATAAGCAATTTTCAAAGGCTCAAAGTTACATAGCTAAATAAGGCTATCAGAAAAATTTGTATAGTTTAATTTGATGTACATAATCTGTCAAAAACAAATCGAAAGAACAAAGAAAGAAAATCATAGTTATATTTTAGTCATCTTCTTTCTTCTTTTTCTTGGGAAATTTTTATAATGGAAGTTAAGATTTTACCCTATGCATACTTTGAAGAAAATGTGTAAACATTATACTTTTTCAAAAGACGAAGACTCTAAATTCATTTTTGATGTCGGTATTATAATTCAGTTGTAAAAAATAAGCAAATTTCGATTAACCGACGAAGACAAAATATATTACTGAAAGGCAGAGGATATTTGGCACGGCGTGGTAAATAATTATTTGCCACGGGTTTTCATTATTTGCCACTTGTCTTCATAAATGATGAAATAAACGATATTTTTACAAATAAGATTGAGATCATGCTTATATTAACACATTTTGGTGAATGACGGAGACATAATTTAATCAAATTGAAGCGATTTTGACATAATCAAAATACGAAAATAAACAGCATTTTTGATCGCAAATAGTAGTCGCGATTAACAAGTTGGCGGTATTGATTCAAACACGCATAGTAAAAAAAAAGTCCTACCTATAAAATACTGTATCATTTACAAATGAGAATACATCGATAAGCGATATTTATTTGCAGTATGTTTACCAAAACCGGTGAGAGTTTAACACGATTTCGGTCGAAATAAAGGCTAGAATATGCTTGTTAAAATGAAATAATACTTATAAACATTCCGAAACACGGGCCACGCCATTACAAGGCTGCAATGAAGGAAATTTCGCAGTGATATTTGCCTTCTCTTATTTTAATTTTCAACGTTCACGTGCACAGTTGTTAGCCAAAAGTACCTCTATTTTCCTTGTTAGCCCTTAACAGTAAGATAAAAGATAAAAGTGGAAATGATATACACAGCTCGTGGTAAATAAGATAAAACAAGTGGTAGGGGTTGTAAGCTAACTACTTTACACAGACCCGTGGTAAATAAGATAAAACAAGTGGTAGGGGTTGTTAGCTAACTACTATACACAAACTCGTGGTAAATAAGATAAAACAAGTGGAAGGGATTGTAAGCTAATTACTATACACGGACCCGTGGTAAATAAGATATAACAAGTGGTAGGGGTTGTAAGCGAACTACTATACACAGACCCGTGGTAAATAAGATAAAACAAGTGGTAGTGGTTGTAAGCTAACTACTATACACAGACCCGTGGTAAATAAGATAAAACAAGTGGTAGGGGTTGTAAGCTAACTACTATACACAAACCCGTGGTAAATAAGATAAAACAAGTGGTAAGGGTTGTAAGCTAACTACTATACACTAACACGTGGTAAATAAGATAAAACAAGTGGTAGGGATTGTAAGCTAACTACTATACACAGACCCGTGGTAAATAAGATAAAACAAGTGGTAGGGGTTGAGAGGTAACTACTATATACAGACCCGTGGTAAATAAGATAAAACAAGTGGTAGGGGTTGTAAGCTAACTTCTATACACAGACCCGTGGTAAATAAGATAAAACAAGTGGTAGGGTTTGTAAGCTAACTGCTATGTACAGACCCGTGGTAAATAAGATAAAATAAGTGGTAGGGTTTGTAAGCTAACTGCTATGTACAGACCCGTGGTAAATAAGATAAAACAAGTGGTAGGGATTGTAAGCTAACTACTATACACAAGTGGTAGGGGTTGTAAGCTAACTTCTAAATACAGACTCGTGGTAAATAAGATAAAACAAGTGGTATGGGTTGTGTATAGTAGTTAGCTTACAACCACTACCACTTGTGTTATCTTATTTACCACGGGTTTGTGTATAGTAGTTAGCTTACAACCCTTACCACTTGTTTTATCTTATTTACCACGGGTCTGTATATAGTAGTTACCTCTCAACCCCTACCACTTGTTTTATCTTATTTACCACGAGTCTGTATTTAGAAGTTACCTTACAACCCCTACCACTTGTTTTATCTTATTTACCACGGGTCTGTATATAGTAGTTACCTCTCAACCCCTACCACTTGTTTTATCTTATTTACCACGGGTCTGTACATAGCAGTTAGCTTACAAACCCTACCACTTGTTTTATCTTATTTACCACGGGTCTGTATATAGTAGTTACCTCTCAACCCCTACCACTTGTTTTATCTTATTTACCACGGGTCTGTATATAGTAGTTAGCTTACAAACCCCTACCACTTGTTTTATCTTATTTACCACGGGTCTGTGTATAGAAGTTAGCTTACAACCCCTACCACTTGTTTTATCTTATTTACCACGGGTCTGTATATAGTAGTTACCTCTCAACCCCTACCACTTGTTTTATCTTATTTACCATGGGTCTGTGTATAGTAGTTAGCTTACAATCCCTACCACTTGTTATATCTTATTTACCACGGGTCTGTACACAGCAGTTAGCTTACAAACCCTACCACTTGTTTTATCTTATTTACCACGGGTCTGTATATAGTAGTTACCTCTCAACCCCTACCACTTGTTTTATCTTATTTACCACGGGTCTGTATATAGTAGTTACCTCTCAACCCCTACCACTTGTTTTATCTTATTTACCACGGGTCTGTATTTAGAAGTTAGCTTACAACCCCTACCACTTGTTTTATCTTATTTACCACGGGTCTGTATATAGTAGTTACCTCTCAACCCCTACCACTTGTTTTATCTTATTTACCACGGGTCTGTACATAGCAGTTAGCTTACAAACCCTACCACTTGTTTTATCTTATTTACCAAGTGTCTGTATATAGTAGTTACCTCTCAACCCCTACCACTTGTTTTATCTTATTTACCACGGGTCTGTGTATAGTAGTTAGCTTACAATCCCTACCACTTGTTATATCTTATTTACCACGGGTCTGTACATAGCATTTAGCTTACAAACCCTACCACTTGTTTTATCTTATTTACCACGGGTCTGTATATAGTAGTTACCTCTCAACCCCTACCACTTGTTTTATCTTATTTACCACGGGTCTGTATATAGTAGTTACCTCTCAACCCCTACCACTTGTTTTATCTTATTTACCACGGGTCTGTATATAGTAGTTACCTCTCAAACCCTACCACTTGTTTTATCTTATTTACCACGGGTCTGTGTATAGTAGTTAGCTTAGAAGCCCTACCATTTGTTTTATCTTATTTACCACGGGTTTGTGTATAGTAGTTAGCTTACAACCACTACCACTTGTTTTAGTTTATTTACCACGGGTCTCTGTATAGTAGTTAGCTTACAACCCCTACCACTTGTTTTATCTTATTTACCACGGGTCTGTGTATAGAAGTTGGCTCACAACCCCTACCACTTGTTTTATCTTATTTACCACGGGTCTGTATTTAGAAGTTAGCTTACAACCCCTACCACTTGTTTTATCTTATTTACCACGGGTCTGTATATAGTAGTTACCTCTCAAACCCTACCACTTGTTTTATCTTATTAACCACGGGTCTGTACATAGTAGTTAGCTTACAACCCCTACCACTTGTTTTATCTTATTTACCACGGGTCTGTGTATAGAAGTTAGCTCACAACCCCTACCACTTGTTTGATCTTATTTACCACGGTTCTGTATTTAGAAGTTAGCTTACAACCCCTTCCACTTGTTTTATCTTATTTACCACGGGTCTGTATATAGTAGTTACCTCTCAACCCCTACCACTTGTTTTATCTTATTTACCACGGGTCTGTGTATAGTAGTTAGCTTACAACCCCTACCACTTGTTTTATCTTATTTACCACGGATCTGTGTATAGTAGTTAGCTTACAACCCTTACCACTTGTTTTATCTTATTTACCACGGGTCTGTGTATAGTAGTTAGCTTACAACCCCTACCACTTGTTTTATCTTATTTACCACGGGTCTGTGTATAGAAGTTAGCTCACAACCCCTACCACTTGTTTTATATTATTTACCACGGATCAGTATTTAGAAGTTAGCTTACAACCCCTACCACTTGTTTTATCTTATTTACCACGGGTCTGTATATAGTAGTTACCTCTCAAACCGTACCACTTGTTTTATCTTATTTACCACGGGTCTGTACATAGTAGTTAGCTTACAACCCCTACCACTTGTTTTATCTGATTTACCACGGGTCTGTGTATAGAAGTTAGCTCACAACCCCTACCACTTGTTTTATCTTATTTACCACGGGTCTGTATTTAGAAGTTAGCTTACAACCTCTAACACTTGTTTTATCTTATTTACCACGGGTCTGTATATAGTAGTTACCTCTCAACCCCTACCACTTGTTTTTTCTTATTTACCACGGGTCTGTATTTAGAAGTTAGCTCACAACCCCTACCACTTGTTTTATCTTATTTACCACGGGTCTGTATTTAGAAGTTAGCTTACAACTTCTACCACTTGTTTTATCTTATTTACCACGGGTCTGTATATACAGTAGTAGTTACCTCTCAACCCCCACCACTTGTTTTATCTTATTTACCACGGGTCTGTATTTAGAAGTTAGCTTACAACCCCTACCACTTGTTTTATCTTATTTACCACGGGTCTGTATTTAGAAGTTAGCTTACAACCCCTACCACTTGTTTTATCTTATTTACCACGGGTCTGTGTATGATAAAAAATAATTTGAAATTTATTAGCATTGATTTTGGAATATAATTTAAAGTAAGGTATCCATACTGTAAATCCTTGTGTATCCATGTTTTCTCCACTATTAATGATTCTAAACGCACATCTAAAGGGCATACAATATTTCATAGGCTGGGCATTTTCACCTGGTGTATATAACAATACGCACAATATGGCGGACAGTTGAATTATCGCTTCGATTAGAAAACACACAATTCCAGTTACAAAACACACTGAATCCCGAATTAGACAACGGCATTTGTAATTTTATGTGTAATTCAATAGAAAATCATTAAATCTAAGAAGAAATTCGTTGTTAAATAGCTTAAAATAGTACAATTACTTACCACGCCGTGGCAAATAACCGAATGTGTAGTGACAGACTATTTACCACGGCCCGTGGTAAATATCCACTACGTTACTGAAAGGGTTCAGCTTGAAAACAAATATCTTGTTGGATGTTACATAACAAACTTTGACACAAATACAAAATGTGTGGCATATGATCGGACGTGTATTATTGACATTTCCTTATTGTCTTCAAACGCCTACACTAAAGTAACCACATGAGCTATTAATAGGAGACCAGAAAGCTCATTTTATTTGCCTTTTATGGTTGTATTGGCAATGATTTCTTGCTGCTTTGGTTTGATGTCCAATGACGCTATATCAATGAAAAGATGGAATTAAAAAAAAGAACTTCAGAGAAAACGTCAAGTAAAATGTTCTGCTAATTATGAAATAATGAGACCACTGGTGGGCAGAAGTATTAACGATAGGTTACAAAATATATGGTAATAGATAGTAAGTTACACTTGTTAGTATATAGTACGCATGTAAGGTTGTTGGAAAGTTTGCATTGTATGCAACGACAAGTAGCTTCTGCTTGTAACATTTTAATGTTCGAAATTACGAAAATCATTGTAATAACTTCAGACAACCAAAACTTTTTGGTTACAGTTGCTGTTTGAACTAACCAAGACCATTGATTTTATTATTCCATATCATTTGCTCTAAAATATCCTCGATTTTTGAAACCCAAAGAGCTTCTAATAATCTATCACAAGAAATATCTTAATGTTACTCATATGTACTTAAAACGTGAGTATGCTAGTAAATGTCGACATAAACTAATGACCACCATATTTAGGAAGTTAATTTTACTTTGAAGCATGATGCAATGGCTCAGTGAACATAGCTCTTAATGATCTCTTCCATAGGCGTTACAATGATTTTGTATCGTTTTACAACTAGTGAATAAAATAACAAAAATCGAGCTTCTGAATGACTAATTCATATTACTAGAAACATTTCCCTGAAAAGTCAGGTTGTCGTCAATGAAGAATTAATCATTATCTATAACACATTGATTTCGTGCTGTCATCCCAGTATGATTGTCTTACCATAAACCGCTAACCAAGAAAGTTTTATGTTTTATGTAATCACTTAATCGTCTTATACAGTCAATTGTTTGAGGATTAAAAGCTATTTTTAAATCAGATTGTGCAAAGTTAACATCAGTCAAATTTAAAAATTAAATATGATCTAGCTTATTAGAATTCAGCACTAAAGATTTCGTTCAGAACCTTAGACTCAACGCGAAAAAGATTAATGAGATTTTGCTGTTTGGATTAATCTTCGCTCCGTTCGTGCGCCGAATAGTTTTATATAGGAATCTTATATTTCCACATTATTATTCCACTAATATTTTTGGGTTCCTTTACATAAATATTCCACTTTTGTCGATAAATTGTTAGCAACCTTAATAATACAACTCGTTGCAGTTCATTTCAATTTGTTTTAAGTCGTTAGTAGTTTATGCCTGGAATACTGGATTTATCATATTCAAATCGACAACAACGAAGTTATTTAATGAGTGGGGAAAGTATCTTGCCTTAAGCAGTCATGACTTATCCCATGTCTTAAATTTCTTTCCTTTTTTACATAATTATAAAAAATCCAACAAGGATAAAAAAGGTTTTGTTTTTCTTATAAATTACCCCTTTGCCAGAAATTAAGCTATTTACTGAAATTGAGGTAAAGTTACAACCGATTTCTGAATTTGTTTCGATACCTACAAATATTGAGCTCATTTTATCAATGAAGCTTTTTATCAAGAAGGATCATAATTGAACTTTTAAAACTGATATTTTTTTTCCCAAACTTTGGACTATTTGTAACCTTTTTATACGCCTATAATGTGATCGTATATTGTCGTCAGCGGTCACCCATGTCTGTCCGTCGGTTCATCGGTCCATTAGTCCGTCTACAATTGGCCTGTAAACGCTAAAGAGACTACAGTTTTGAACTGCATTGAAGGAAATCTGGTGTGGTCATTTATATTGATGAGATCATGGACATGTTCAATGTTGACTATTTCAATGAACGGTTTTAAGTATTATTTTACTTAGTCAGAGATGATAGATGATCATTTATGTTAATGATATTTTGGTTTAAATTGGATCTTTTTATATCATTTCAGGTTCCTTGGTTTACTTTAAAAAAGTATAATGGTATGATTTAAGATATACTGAACATTATATTGCAAATAAGCACAACATTTATCCATCAATAAAGAGGCATAGTTTGTCAAATTACAAAGATATAGAAAACAGATACCCAAAAAGCCACTTGAGATGAAACAGTCATATTCTCTACAAAGAATTTGTGAAGTATATTTGCACCCACCCAAAATACAAACCAACTATCGTCGCTAACATATACATGGCCTTTGTGGTGTTGTCAGAAAAGCATAGGCTTCATACTTCTGTTTATTTCTACATAAATATTTGTCCAAATTACAGCAATTTTGGCAAAGCTTGCTTCATGTTATTCATTATACTTAAGGAATTTCAAGAAATATACATATATGTCTCTATAAAGTTGTAATAAACCAATTATTTTCAATATTCTCTTTACATTAATTTGTGATCTACGACTTTGGAGTGACGGTGAAAAGAATCAGCTCTCTTCCCAATTTTTTTCTTAAACGTTCATACGTTTTTATAATTGGGGTATATGATCTAATATGTCTATGACCCGGTTTAAGCATTTAGTTCATTTTAATGAATGAATTATGAAATTCAACCATCTATAACTTTCCAATATGTCGCAAAAAAGCCTGTCCAATACTTAGTTTCTGTAAAAAAATAAAATATGATTATCACGACCATTAGAATTTTGGTCAAAATGCTTGTCAAAATTAGACCAATACAGTTAATCAACATCCGCTTGACTGTCACTGCACACGAAACCACTTCAAGTATCTTAAAAATCTTCAAAAAATCTAAAAGAAAAGGAAGAGAGGTAGATGATTTCTATAAATCGTAAGCATGTAAATGTTTTGCTGGAATCAGCCAGTGTACAAGTAAAACGTTTACATATAAAGGGCAATAACTAAAGAAAATGTTTTTGGACCGATGGTCGAAAGGAGGCCCGAGTGTAAATTTATTGTTTGTGCCCGGAAATGCTCTAACCTTGATCATTGGCTGAGATGTGACTTTCAATCCATTTTTGTTTACTATTAACTAGGCTCTGTGCTCAATAATAATCAATAAGATGCGTTTCAGGTAAGTTAAAGGGCGTTTTGCTATAAATTTGGTGTATAGAAAATTTACTAACAAAAACAAAAAAAGAATATCATTAAAAAAGAAATTACCTCATTTTTTTTAAAACAATAATTTATTCTAAATTTGCAAATAGCAAATACATACATAGTAACATAAATATTATGTACAAGCTATATAATATGATAAATTTGTGTCTTAAGGGAGATAACTTTATTAGGATACAATAAGTATCCACTGCACCTTACGGGCTAATGAAGACGGACAGGACTATCCAGGGATTTTTAAAACGGGGCCCGGGGGCCTTTTTTTGCCCAAAATTTTATCCACTGCCCCCAAAACAAAAATTAAATCCAAATTGGTTAGCTAATAGACTCCTAGTCTAAGAAGCTTATTTAAATTTCCTTTAAATCCGTTATAAAATTTATCCGTGGCTTAAAATAAAAGCTTAAAAATTAGAACGTGCCGCCCATAACTACTAAGGTTGGAAATTGAAAGTTATCTCCGCGGTACCCAAATCTATATGAAAAGTTTTAATTTCTTTGAAAAAAAATTTTCAGGCCCTGCCCTGGAGACACCCTACGCAGGAAAAATAAAAAGTGAATTTTTTGTGTCAGGCATATTTCCCAGACCACATTTCCCGTTTTTCCCAGACTTAAAATTTTTTGGGAAAACTTTAAATTTTAACCAAAAAGGCCAAAAAACCTAAAAAAAAAGTTTTCTGCAAAAAAGCCGTAAAAAATGGGGTAAGTTTTTTAAATTTTTTATAAAAAAAAATGTTAAATCGAAATTGGCCTAGTTAATATTTTAGCCCCCGGGGGAGCCATGTCAAGCTTTTTCCATCCAAAAATAGTCCTATAGTGGCTTGTTGCAGCTTCCCAAAAAATTTGGGGAACTGCTGCCACCCCAAAAATCTATTTAAAGGAAAAGTTGAAATTTGCAAGGCAGGTAACCAACTAGCTGAAGTTATTCTCTGCAAAATATAAGGTCCGTACCTTGAAAACTCTGGCAGTTACAGCGCTTTTGGTGTCAGGCTTTTTCCCTGACCAAAATATCTGCTATTGCCATCTTGAAATTTGGGTAAAACTTCAAAGTCGTTTATCTCGAACAAGTGAAAAAAATTCGAAAAACAGTTTCTGCCTGAAAAAAACGTCGAAATGGATAAGCTTTCATTTTGTAAAATAAATTGTCGATAGGATCAAAACTCGCCGAGTTATTGCCATTTTAGTGTGGGGAGGGGGTCGGCATCCAGCCTAAATAGTCCTATAGTGGCCTGTTGTAGCTTACCAAAATTTGGAACTGCTGCCACGCCAAAACTATTAAAGATGGAAAATGGAAATATGCCAGGCAGGTAGCCAACTATCTGAAGTTATTCTCTGCTTAATTTCGGGTCCCTACCTTAAAAAGCTTGGCAGTTACAGCGCTTTTGGTGTCAGGCTTTTTCCCAGACCAAAATATCTGCTATTGCCATCTTGAAATTTGGGTAAAACTTCAAAGACGTTTATCTCGAACAAGTGAAAAAAAATCGAAAAACAGTTTCTGCCTGAAAAAAACGTCGAAATGGATAAGCTTTCATTTTATAAAATAAATTTGTCGATAGGATCAAAACTCGCCGAGTTTAGTGTGGGGAGGGGGGTCGGCATCCAGCTTATATAGTCCAATAGTGGCTTGTTGCAGCTTACAAAAAACTTGGAACTGCTGCCACACCAAAACTACTAAAGATGGAAAGTTGAAATTTGCAAGGTAGCCAACTATATGAAGTTATTCTCTGCAAAATTTCAGGTCCGTACCTTGAAAAGCTTGGCAGTTACAGCGCTTTTGGTGTCAGGCTTTTCCCAGACCAAAATATCTGCCATTGTCATCTTGAAATATGGGTAAAACTTCAAAGTCGTTTACTAGTATATCGAAAAATTGAAAAAAATAGAAAAACAGTTTCTTCCTGAAAAAGACGTAGAAATGGATAAGTTTTCATTTTATAAAAAAAATTGTCGATAGGATCAAAACTCGCCGAGTTATGGCAATTTTAGTGCGGGGAAGGGTGTCGGCATCCAGCCTTTATTGTTTTGATATATAAACAATAGAGAGCAAGCTGGTTAATTCCTTACGTGTTCACTGAGTATAAACCGAATTCCTTCCGTTAAAATATCATAAAATCCCTCTGCAAGGTTTAATCCTTTAAATAATTTCGCGAGGGCGTATAAAAAAGGAGAACAGATCATTTATCCATTTCTGCAACGTAAATTAATTAAAGTAATGATAATATTTTGCCTGGAAGAGTTAATTACAATTCCTGGTATAACCTTTATGAACTATAAATATTTAAAACCATGAAGCAAACGATAATATGAAAGATATGGTAGCTTAAAAAAATTCAGCATAAAATTCAGCGACAAATAGTAGTGGCTTAAGTATTACGCCCACTAATGTAATGACAGCCAAGACGTACGGAAGGTCGACAAGAGCTTACAGTAAATAAAACATTCTGAGAGTAAAATCTTTAAACTAAAAGAGTCTTATTCACAACATGCCATACGGTGGCTCGAAATCATTCAATATTCATTAGGAATATAAACCTTAATACTTAATCAAAACTTTCTTCACAAAGGTCAAAATGACAGCTTTTACCTCAAAAAGTTAGGAAATTTTTATTTAAAAAATTACAAAAATTATCACCTAATGTTACATTTAAAACTTCCACCGAGGTGAACCCTTAGCCTATAAGGTATAATTTAATTTTTGGGGAATTAAAAGCTACGGAATTATAACCTAATTTTCACCTGGGTGAAAATAATCATCTTTGCTCCTAGGTAAAAATTTTTATTTAAAATCAATTCCCATCCAGGGGAAATAAATAGCCTATCACTTACTGGAGTTTTTGTTTAAAAACTTTATTTTTCACCTAGGTGAAGTGAATTATATCCTATATTCAAATTCATACTTGGTTTGTTTCAATGTTCGTTCTGAATGGTATAAACAAGACTTCACTGTTAAATTGATTTGAGTATTGATTTATGAACAGTGTTTTTGATTAATTTTTTCTTTCAAGTATAGTCAATGAGGTATTGATAACTATTCGGGTATGGTGAAGACTTCGGGATATATTTATTTAAGTAATAGAATAACTTTAATTTATATTCCAACTTACATGATTGTGTGACACCGTATTGTTATTTATTTGCAGTCCATTTACGGCGTATTGGGAGTTATTGGCCTTGCATTCTTTCAGCCAAAGTTGATATAGTATTTGGTGATATTGTATAAATTCAATGGTATTGGTAAAAGATTCAGCCTTAATTTATTATATGACGTTTAAGATCAAATAAATACAATGATTTATAATCTTCTTGTAAGAAATAAACTTTAAAACATCCATGATCGGATCAACGCTGACACAACAATAAATACTAGAAAATAGATGGCACATAACTATTGCGGACAAGCTACTGCTGCCTTCTGAACTTGCTGTAATAGTTTTTAAGAACCTGGATACTGACTACTGGCTGATGCTAAACAACTCGACTTCTAAGATGAATATAAACAATTTATTTTCATCGAACTAAGTAAGGGTCCAATGAATCTACCCGAGATCTTCTTCCTCAAGTTCTGATGTGAATCCTACCTAAGTTGAAAGAATGAATGAATGAATGCATGAATGACCCTGAAATCCCTTTGGAGACTGTATTTATGCCTTCCCTCCTTTTTGCGACTGCCCTACTGTCCCTTAAAGGGATAATAGGCGTTAGAATACACTCGTCCTAGGTCTTATATTTGTGTTTCATATTGACTATTAGTTAAATAAGTATGCATCCCACACTTTACCAAATTTTAAAAAGCCACAATAAACATATATTCGGAATTTTTAAAAAAGTGAGCCAGCGACGATTCTATTCAGTTTGAGAATAAAAGCGTCTGGTAAATCAACGCTAAAGCATCATTGTGGAATTCAACAGTAGGGGTCAAGGACGCTCGAAAACCCACATGTTAGAGTTACTTCCCTTTATGTTTACACGATTTGAAAATCGCTTGATGGATGGCTCAAGCGTTTTATGATCAACTACTTTATTTTGGGGATTTATCGGATTTTAGAGGGATTTTGATGTATAGGTAAGTCCACTGATGGATATTTACTGTTATTGTCCAAATTTGAGTGACCTTAAATTTTTATGTTCGTTCTAACGCCTATTATCCCTTTAACCCTTAATGGCCATGCCTGGCGGACACATGAAATGCTCCTTTTGTTCCTTGAATGTGTCAGCCTGCGCAGTTTTTATTTAAAACTGTGTATCTGTAACGTGTACTTCTTTATATCGGATTGATGGTTTCTAAAAGAGACTTAAAGAGGTTTTCAAGCCTTGCAATGAGTATCGGGACATCATTGACATATGTTTCTTACATTCAAAATGCCTTAAAGTGGTGACCGGAAATCTCACAGCTCTCGCAAGAGAATTCGTAACCATTATGGACTTAGTCCACTAATTCATTTGCCATCTGTTTCCATGTTAAATCACGAAATTCAAACTGCTCTAACTTTTTCCAGAAATCTCGTTGAAAACTTTCCAATATGTCACATGAAAGCCTGGCCAATACTTAGTTTCTGTACAATTTCAATATAGCATGATCATGAAAATTTTGAACTAGTCAAAATGAAAGTAGACCACTACCGGATGTGAACCTACCAACTGAAAAACTGTCACTGAACAAAACCCTAAATTTTGAAATTAACCTTCCCTCCAATTTCGACTGTCTTTAATTTATCCAGAAATGGCTGAAAGAAATTTTTTGGCCAATTTCAGACATCGCAATTTCAAATCTGTGACAGAAACGTTTTCTTTTTAATGGGGATAAAAACGGAAAAAAGGGAGGGACTAAAGAGGTTTTCAACCCAATAGTATGGGGACTTTAATTGTTTCTAAATTTAAATAAGCCGAAAAAGTGGTGTTCCCCTTGGACTAAGTCCATTATACCACCAGATCATAATAACGTAATAATATATGTTATCCCCCCTTACAAGATGGCGGTATCTCTTAAACATTGTGTAACATGTGGCCATTGTTTCGTGTAAAGGGAATGACCAATACCAGAGATTTTCTGTGGTGGATAAGCCCTGCCTGATCCCCCAAGTGACTCAAACCCCAAATATTAAAAGCAAAACCAAGTGTACTTCTATTATGAATAGATTTAGGAAAAAGGAAAAGTCGAAAGGAGTCCGTAAAGTGATCACATAGTGTGGATTACATTTGGTTCTGCACCTGTAGATTTAGGTGTAGTCATATTGGATGTTTCAGCCGTATTTATAGATTCAGATGTACATGTAATTACGTTGGGTGATTCAGAAATTTTAACACTGGTGACAAACATATAGCCTTATTGAGGGATTTCAAAAATGGGGGTATATCTTGTTTACTTCCAACAGTCCTTCACCGGTTCCTTCCATCTCAAGATTCCATTGGAATGTTGTTTGTCTGTCAAGCTGCAACCTGGTATGTATGGCAGACGGTGGAATGTAAGGTTTCTCTTCCAGCTAATGTTTCTGTGTTAGCATCATTTTTGTGTCAGACACAGTCTGTTGCTAAACGTGGTTCAAGGCGAATACCGTCGGGAGTGTCAAGTCTATCACTGAATAAGTCGATCTATGAATAAGCAAATTCCGTCTCCAGACCTTTTGTTTCACTGTAGCTGATGCTGTGTCCACTCTGTTTAAAATCTGCATGGATATCTCGGATCCGGTGTGAGATGCTAAGCCAAGACCCAAATCAATGTGCTTCCATGGTTTAACTGTACTAGGAGAACAATTGTAAATTGCATCAGAAGTCCTATTAAATTCATCTTGCGATCTTTCCTTGATTTAAACTTAGGGAATTGTCAATATAATTCTATTTATAACTCTATGAAATTTGACATATATGTGGCAAAACTTCCACGAAACGGAAGTTGCGAGTTGATATTGAGTTGAATTGAAGAAAAAAAAACACAATTAATTTTGTAACATTTTTCCCAACAAACAATAAAACGTAATATAACAATTGAAATACAAGATATACAAGCATGACTATAACTGAAATAAACTTCAATAAAATTTTTTATATATTTTGACATTCATTTAATAGGTTAGACAGATTTGTTGTATTGAGACGTAATCGATGGTTTGGCAAAGGCCAGCAAATTTAATCCTTACATCAACTGTTTATTACTTCTTACTTTGTTTTATAGCTCGAAGAACTTAAGATGTTTAATGTCCACCTAGATCTACACTAGTACATGATAGAGACCAGTATTTGGTGGAGATACAGCTCATTGGATGATAAAAGATTGAGATTGTACGGTAAAAAACAGCTTACTGAACGAATAAAGATAGGCTCAGTGTTCGATACAAAATAAGAGCTGAGTTTTGATATAAGATCTTGCACCGTACAACAAAGAAGTTACAAAATAAAGTAAATGTACAGTATGAAAAAATACAGTATTAAGCAAGTAAATAGCACATAGTGTGGAGCTAAACGTGAATTTTCAGTATTCTACTCTTTCTTCGTCGGTTTATAACTTTTCCTCTCGAAAAATTCTTTTGATAAAATTGTTAATTAAGATATTTTAGAATCAGATGCAGTTTCTAAACCACGAACCTTTTTTTTTTTGTTATTCTGAAATGTTCATTAAGCCAAAAATAAGTGTCTTTATTAGTCATAAGTAAGCAGAAAAACGTTGTAGCAGTAGTTGATTTACAGTAATTGTTATTTCTTTCACCTCTCTTCTTTTTAAAACTGAAAAGGATACACTTGGTATGCAAATCTCTCATAAATTCATTCATAACAACATATAAGAAGCCCATTTATTTAGGCGATTAAAACGAATAACGAATCAAAAAAAAAAAATAAGCATGTTTAATATATCCTTATAATATAAATAAATAATCAACAACGTGACTAAAATATTAAATCACCAAAAATAAATAACAATTAACTAATTATGAATTTATAACCATAATTCTTAACAAATATTAAAGCTATCATTATTTACATATTTTATTTTTAATGCGGGAATGTTGAGATACTGTCAACGGAAGGATCCTACTGATTAAAATTCGGATCCACATGTTTTCGTTTCGATTTTTTAGCGAGGGCGACTCAACTTGCTGTCTTTGATTCGGGCAATATAGTGAAGCCACATTCTAGGTCACTGATACCCTCGGAGAAAAGAACATCTTACCAAATTTCAATAAAAATAGATGTCTTTTTAAAAACTTACGTAACCTAACTCTTGTACAAAGTTAAAATGTTTCTTTCCAATGATATTTATATAAAAGAGATATCAAAATCTAAAATAGAGCGATATGACAATTAGTTTGGGTTTTGCTATCCCACAATTCCTTATGATTGCTTTGATTGTTTTGATTGGTTGAATCCAACATTATTTAGACATGATAGAACTCGATTCAGATTACAATGTGGACTAAAAATATCCGAAGTTTTAAAGTTTAATTAGCTGGAGGGATAGACAGCTACTATTTTCTCTTTTCTTATCACGAACTCTAGCAAAATGTTGAACCCTCAAAAGAGTCTTTCAATGCGTGCTAAAAATATCACAGGAAAAAATTCAGATTGGAATTCTTAGATCATGTCCTTCAATGTATCTATATTTGCATATTATATGCTTTAAGGAGAAAAGCTTGATAAAGGTTGAGCAACATATTTCAAGAGGCACGATTATCACTGTTCGTTTTCTTTTGAAAATCGCCATTGGCGAACGCTAGATCCAAAAAAACACTGGGACTATAAGGTAATCTGAAACTTGCTCTGATCCATCGCTAAGCATGTATAGGTAAAACATTATTAACCAATATAAAAAATATCAAGAAGTTAGATCAAAATCAGAGAGTTTCGGACTGGAACTAGGACTAAGTAATTAATAAGTTCTTAAAAGTACCCTGATAGAGAGGAGGAGGACAACCTCAATTCAACATTCTCAAATTGTGCTTAAGTTACTACTTTGAGTAGATCTCTTTCAAGATTTAAGAGCCTAACCAATTATGCATTTTTTTAAGTTTTTCGAAATTTCTTCGTGTATTCAAAAGGAAAATATCATTAATTTCATTATATCATTAATTTGTATTTGGTCCTCAGATTACTTTACATTGTGCAATTTATTCTTAAACTGGCTATTTGCACATTCGTTGTTTGAGAAATGAGGTCGTCCAGTCCTATCCAGTCTTTTTTAACACCTTCTGAAAGGTCAAATTCTCAATTTGATTTTAAATTTTATTTCAAGTAATGAAATTGGGATGATGGGTTGAAAGCAATGTATCGACACTGCATTATTATAACAACAATTGACCATCACTACTATGAAGTCTCTTGTTTATTGTGTTCACTTAAGTCATTAGTCAACACTTTTGCACCATATAAGATAATCATATTAGGCCTAATCAGTGGTACAAGTACTAAGATGTTTTCTTATTTTTACTATAATAGCTGCGCCATGTTTCTTGTCCAATACATATTCCAGGCCCACGCCACCATTTATCGATATTCTCAAACACAGATTGTGGGCGATTCTCATCGTGGATCAAAGCACACATACGACACCAAAAATAAGTATTGATAAACGATCCCGTTCCTTTCCATAAAAAATATTCGTTATATAGTTTGTCGTTCGTATCAAGTTTATGAAGGTACTCGGCCAGTTCTTTAGGTGATTTAAAATCATCCACATGAATATAACTGTGTACAGGGGCTGCTCTTCTGTAATCATCAGGAGACCCTCCCATAACTATTGGTATCACATCATGCCTGAAAATATAAATTGAAAATAAATTCTGATAAAGGTAATGCCATGCGTACAAAATTTACTGTAAATTTGAGGTCACGGGAAAACACTTCCGTAAAATAAATTTCTAGTGTTATTTCTGTCGTTACAACTTTTCTTTTAGGATAATATTCATCTAAATTACTTCTTAGTGCTATTTTGATAACCCTGATATTATAACACCAAACATCCTATTGTGGCACAACTTAGGTAAGAAATGTAAATAAATATTAATTTGATCTAAACCCATAAGTATTATAGTAATAATTTGTTGTGTGGTAACACTTTATTGAAATTTCTAAGGTTACTGTATAATAGTAGTACAGCGCAAAAGGATTTAGCATGCACCACAAACGTAGCGTTCACAGAACTCCTTCCAGTCTAGTCTTCCAACGTTTGATGATAAGTTAGGATATTACTATTTCGAGAACAATCATTTTATATCTCTTAAATTTTAACCCTTTTGACCTCGATACCATAAACTAATCTAGAGTACATTTCTGTTTACATAAGGTGAATAAATTATACATGAACATTTTATCTTGGACAGTGTCAACCATATCAATATTGATTATGGGGAAAATTTAAGTAATAGTCTCCGTATTTTCACATGTTGATAAACTTACATTTCATCATTGCCACTTGAGTTATATCGTTATATGGTGAAATCAAAAAGTTGCTATTTCACTTGATTTACATGATTCCTTACCGTTGGCGGCTCAGAAATGGAAGGGGGCAAAAAGCCCAAGAATTAAATTTTTTGTTTGTTGAAACATGCATGTAACACTATTGAAAGAATACTTTTTCAAATTGTAATACGGGAATTCAGCCCTTTTCAATTATTCTCACTGATACCCTTTAGTATAGGTTCGATAAAAGTTTGCAAGAGATTCGAACATTTTTAAGTGAAAATGAATGTTCCAGAACTAAAAAAGAGCCAGAATAGACTTAACCACATGGGTCTCTCAATGTCAAAACTCCTCACCCACACTACGTTTTATATCTGTTTGATGATAGTTGAATTGTTTGGTTCACATTATTTGTTAATTTAACGGTAAATATGATTCACTCGTATAGTTTTTTCCGAAACAACAAGCTCCCTCCTTTCTCAAAGACTATGAAATATATGAGATACCCTTCCACATTCATGTCAAGTCATATTGAAATATACACATTACTTTGTAGAAATCTAATTACTGTGTTGCATACCTATGATTGGGTGGGTAACATTGTAACAAATGTTCAAATTTTTACACGAAAATAATGGTATAATCAAACTGCATAGAACAAATTAATAACAAACCTCCAAAAAAAAAAGGAAAAAGAAAAAAATAAGAAATGTGCTATGCGGTCGGTTAGTATTGATCACCAAAACACCCCTCCAACGAAAAAGTAATAATATTATCTAATATAAATTATAGATCATATGGGGTTTTATTCTAATCGACTTAATTTAGTCACAGGAACAATTCCTTTATAAGAAATGTCCGAAAGTTTTTTTGCAGATTGTTGCTATGTTTTGAAGGAGGCAAAATAAAGCAGACAATATAACAGTTTCCCTAGATGAAGTCCTTTAAAATAAATAATCCCACCCTTAGCTAATCTGATTATGTGTATTCGATTACACATTGACCTATTTACTAACAGGAGGAGGTTAATAGTACAAGCTGTAACTAACATTAAGGTATACAACAGATTTCGACTTTTTCCGATCTTACCATTTTTGATAAAAATAACACAAGAGCACAAGCCTTAAAGATATTGGTCTGTATTTAACATAGGTCCAATCGTAACTCTCTTGTAACATCGAAATGACTTAACACGTTATTTCAGTCAACCTCACCCCCCCCCCCACAAACCACCTACAACATGTAATTTCTAGGACATTATCTACCTATGCCATGTTAAAGTATATATCAATATCTAGGCAAGCAAACAGGCTAGCAATGATGAGAAAATACATGTAAATCTATAAACGTAAAGTATTGTCAAGAATTATGTCTTTGCAAGTGATAATACGCTAAAACATATCAAAATTTTAGTTTATGGTCTTGTATAAAACGAATTTATTTTGATACGGTCTCGGAATAGTGAAACAAAAATGCACCAAGTAACCCTATAATTGACATTATAGTACCTAAACCAACATAACACTAGCTACTTGTTGTGAAATTTGTTTTACCAACCAGCTTCTAACTCAAATCAATTAATTGACAAATGTTTCAAATAACAAATTACCACTTAAAACGTGCACCAAACCCAAATATTCGGTAAAGACGTAAATCACTAGCAAAGTAAATGCGTTTTCGTCAGAAATGAAAAAAAAGTTAAAATTCAAAATGTTACAATTAAGACACTTCAGGCCCACTAAGTCCAAAATTTTTTTTAAGCAAGAAATACTAATCGTGCAGATAGGTAGGGTTTTTTTTAATACACCAGACACCACGTCTTTTTTATCATGTTTTTGATAGTTTATGTTGCCCTCATATTTTAGCGTCCGTGTCGTGTTTACGCATTTAGATGAACCAACATCAGATTTTAAAATTAATGTGAGCAAGAATATATTATATTTAAACTGATAATACATAGTATGTAGAAATATAATGTGATATAATGTACTTACTGTAAGCCGTTGACAAAGAATTTTTCTGTAATGTAGTCTCGACAGTTTGAATTTTCAAACGCCAGATAAAATTTATAATCTTTGTTCAACATATCGAAACACTTTCCTGATTGGTAACGAGGACATTTCAATGGTCCACAGCCGCCATAAATATCAACTTTGATATATTCTGCCAGTTTGTCGGCATATTGTCTTCGACCGTTTCTAGCACCACAATTCGATACAAACCATGCAACTTTTTTTGTCTTTCCCGCTGCATAGTTTTTATTTTGTGGCTTCGTTAACACAGATTCGTTAAAAGGTTGAAATCGTTCATAAGGCGCTACTAAAGTTGAGTCGTGTCTATAGGTAGCTGTCCAATTAAATATATTTTTATAGGCACTTAATCCAGGAGTATGATACGGTGATTCTAACATGAATAACACCCATATTTGATCTAAAGGACGATTGAATCGTGGACGAGAGGGTGAGTGACTAAATAAAACAGCGTCAGCATCCGATGCCTTTTGTCTATCTGAAGATAAGATGCACCGGTTTACAGGACACTTTTGTTCGATAAACGTCTGTTGCCCGCGTTTTATCTGCCAACCACCAAAACCATTATAGAGAAGTATGGTTTTCATTGGAACTTCTTCATTGGTCTTGAATTGTTTCAAATTCGCGGGAATAAATTCCATTTGATTGACTATCCGATCTTGTGAATGATCAGAACTTGGATAAATCAAGCTTTTATTTCTCGGAGATTTATAAAACAAATCATAAGATTGTGTTTGATTATAAAACAAGGGGGATGTTCCTGATTGAGAATTCTGCACATGCTCGTGAATTTTAGGTCCATTGAAGTCTAACGTGCGCTTGCCCTCATCTTTGATAAAGTTTACACCCCAGGGTGTCTCGCGCATTCCATCGACCCATTCTTCTCTTTTGTAAAAATTCAACAATAAAAGACTAAAAACACTGCAGATGAATAAAATTTGCACAATTTTTTTCAGATATAAACGCATAATTAATCCGAGTGTCCTTGTGCAGTGACAAACGTCGTTCTTCACAACGTTCAAACACAACAGCGATCTATCCGATGTAATCGTTTTTCCGTGAAGAGATCCTAGAATTTTCCTCGCAAACAGTGTTCCGCATCCACCAACTTTCCTCGTGTCGGTTACTTACATTTATCTATAATGTTACTTGCGCTCCAAATGTGTCACCTGAATGCATCGATCGCTTTGTCTCAAGTAAAATTAGTTATAGTCCTTTATCACAGATTTGTCTTATGACTAGTATTCATCTAGCAATAGTCCACACTATTTATATCACATTATCCGTAATACTGGCAATTACGCCATTGACATACACGATTACAAATCATTAATAGAACACACCATACGCGATCATAATGGGATTAATTCATTAACCCTAATTAACTTGTACTTGTTACAAATCCACAGATGTCTTGACAGCCGAGGCTAGTTTTGTTTACCCTCGCTACAATCTCGTGATAACCGCTAGTTTTCATTTAAGGAAAGAAAACATCCAGATATAATGGGCTGTAATGAATCGTCCACCAATATCAAAGATAAACGTTCTTATATAAAAGAATAGGGGGTCTCCGTTTTAACAATCATATACCTGAAATATATTATATCATATTATTTATATCTAATTATAAGTCAAAAAAACTTTCAAAACATTACCATCAAGAAATCTTAACTGGGGTCATCAATATTACCAGTGTGGAAGGGTATTTAATAACTCAATTAACCACTCAATTGGTGTCACAGTTATTGATCATATTTTTTTTAAATGTAGATCATAAACGATAAATTTATACAAATTATATATAATAAGGTGAATTGTAACATAAATTACTTTTTAATTTTAATTAATTAGCTTTTTGTATTCATATTTGTAGCCTGATTAATTTGAAAACGGATTTAATGAGCTTTGTTCTTTTCTGAATGAATTAAATATATATTTTAGAATTGATGTTTCTTTTTCAAACATAATTAAATACATTATGTAGCAACAAAATTACACTATTATGGAATCAATTCACATACAGGAATCATACAGCAATAACGATAAGGACTCGTGGTGGTGGTAAATGACTAGTTAACGATAAGGACTAAGAATAACAAGTATAAATAGCAAAAATATATAACATCAATAACTCACTAGGATTAGTGAAAACAATAAAAAATACATTTAAATACATTGTTTAAATCAATGCCATTTTTACCAATTGTGGATAGAAACAGTAGCTTCGGTCGTGTCTACAAGAGATATGGAACGAGGAACATGGACAACTACGTCCACATTTCTGTGTTTGAGCTTGTAAAAATATTGCATGCAATAGCGACATTGATTCAAAAGGATGGTGACCTACCCTAAAATATTATCCTAACTGTTTAAATAGTTTAGGCAGACTTAACATGGTTGGTTTAGACACCTTTAGTTATTAACTTAATCAGTTTTAAGTCACGTCCATCAGCTGAAACAATGGCTCTAATTTCATTCACATACAAAATGTTACGTAAGTAAATATTGGAGGAAAGGATTAAAAAAATTTAACAATAATTTCTTTGAATTTGTTACTGCTTGGTGACATTCAAATAACAGTTTTTGTGTTTTAAAGTATCAACTTTATAACAAGATTTTGATATTTAATATACACATCTGAAATCATTTTTATCTTAAATTTACTGCACATAATAACATTCAATCACTTATTCTGAACTGCTATATATGAGAGCTAAAATTGAGAATTTTACGAGCTAATAGACCTGAACGATCTAAAAGAAATTCAAGCAAGAGAAATTTTCATGTTATTAAGATGATATAATGACACTTCCTCACCATTGGAAGCAAATTTTAAAAAAAATAAAAGATTTCTGTAAAAACTGAATCAAAAGTTTGTTGAAAGAAATGCTTCCTCTTAAAATAACCCAAAAATTAACATGTTTAAACTTGGGCAATATGAGTGTATACTGATCAGTGGACTCACTTGGTGTCATAACCATACAAGGGGATTTCTGTATTTAAATAAATCTGCCAAACTTAGCTACTCAGCTATATATACAACTACATAAAGTAAACGTTCAAGCGGTTGTCAATAATAACTTGATTGAAGTTATCGTCATATTCAAGGTAAATGTTGCTATTGTTACTCTTATTGGCCAAGTTTAAGATTTGAAATTTTATGATCATTTTGTGTGTATCGTTATTTAATAAGCAAGGACAGACTGATGAAACTCTTACTCAAATTTACACCTTGTAGCCTAATTACCGTTTTATTTACACATTTGTTAAGGTCAGAGGTTACCAGCGTCTATAAGCTGACATAGCTTCAGACGAATTAGTAGGGTACTATAATTAAATATTCTAAAAACATTTCTCAGTTTACGTATAGTGTCACGTAACAAAACGCTATGACCGTTTTTTCTATGGAGAAGAAGAGTAAATAAACGTATAAACAGAAATTCCACAGTTTTTACGACCCTAACTGAGGGACTATTTTAACAGATTTTTGATCAAATAAATAAAATGGCTAAATAAATAGAATAAAGACAAATTACTTATTAAGTTACCACTTTTATAATTTTTATAGAACGATGACGAGGAGGCAAATCAGAGGTTAGAGGGCCAAAGGCAGCAACCAGAAACCACTGGATTTCATATGATTTTTGATCATTAAAATTAAGACCTTAAGCATAGCCTAATGGCCTGACCCCAAGCCTATAGCCTAATATTCTGTACCGGTATGTTAAATAACATAGTATAGTGCGGCCCTAATAAGTGAAAAAGTAATATTTATGAAATAGAAAAAAAAAAAAATTCAATATCGAATGTATACTAATAAATTTAATAGGCCTATACCATATGTCGATCCTCTGAAATAGATACAAATTGAAAAAACCTATTTCTAACTTTTCAGACTTATGCCTAATAGAGTCGAGACGTTTTATTCAGTTTCCTTTTTCTAGCAGATAGATAGAATCTTGGTGTTCATTGTAATTTGGTTAATGAATGAATAAATGGCTTCGACTTCCATCTGAAATTTGTCGAGAAAAAGCAGCTCAAGTCTAAGTAATTTTGCATCTAACAAGAAAAGACACTAGTCTTATAAAAATAGCTCTCAAGTTAATCTTAGAGGTGAATTTGTTTTGTTTACCTTTATAACTTAGAGTAAAGGGAAATAACTCTTAATAGGCACGATCAATTTGTCACTAACTAAATTCGAAATTCTATTATAATTATCTCTATGGTCCCACGTTTTGCAATGTGCCGATGAAGACAGTTGAAAAATCCAAAAGTTCATCACGACGCGACCCCATGTTAGCGAGTATACAAATATCAAACTGACTGAGGCACCGTGGCTCCAAAATACCATACGATACTACTTAAACCAGATTCAGATTAGCAGGCCTACTTCTTAGGCCTACATGTCAAATGTCAGCTGTTCAGGCAATGAAAAATATGAAGTTAGTAATAACCCGATAAATCTATGTGTCCGGTGTCGGTTTTCATCCCTTAATAATTAACCATGCCCATGCCTTACAATGTGAAAATATTGCTTTACCAACTCTCGAAAAGGATAATCGTAAAGAATTCCTTAATTCTACTAGGTAGAATGTAATATAGACTATCCTCCAGGCACAGATACTAATTATAGCCATTTTTCTCGCTTTTATTTTCAATAATTAAGAAGAAAATGAGGAATGAATAATTAATAGTTAGTGAAGGCTACAAATTATTTAACCAGACTTAATAAAGCACCTTTAGACTAATTAAAGAAAAGAAATTGCAATTTAAAAACGATATATTAGAGAAATTTAAAGTACACGGATTTAAAGGAATAGCTTACAGTTTTGTTATTTTCGACGGAACAGAAATGAAAATAGGGTTACCCAAAAATATTCTGGCTCCATGTTTATGAGTAGACCTACTATAATGACATCACAGTCCTGGCAAAATTGCACCCTGCATGGCTTTGCCTTTCTTCATTAGCCCTTTAGGTGCAGAAAAGTGGGACGTAAAATTCCATTCAATTCATTTCATTTCTGAAAGATTATACTTTAAGGGTTTAGAAAAATATTGTTTCGATCAGCGCATTCAGCATCATTGTTGTAAACATTATGTCATTTATATATATAAGACAGAAGAAATAGTTATTGCCATTTTGGAGTGTGGCGTCTTTGAAAAGTTAAATAGGACACTCGAGCTCTTAAAAAGAAGTATAATAGATTGTATGCGCAATAAATGTGAAATCTTAACCTTTGGTGATCTTAAAATCATTATTCTAGTTAACCCAGTAGATTAAAAGTCATAGACTAGGTGGTAGAAAAAATCTTCCTATAAGAAAATAGTTTCTATTTCTTTTTCACAAAACGTTGTAAGGCTCGGCGTGTTTGAGTCGAAGAGGAATCGTAAGCGTGGTATTAATACATCAAGATAATCGCAATTCTTCTTTGAAAATAAATCTGCCATGTCAACAGAAAAATAGTTAAAAATTCAAGATGTGGAGATAACTGAACATACATCAAGAGGCATTTATCTGTCAAATAACGTGACATTGATTGATATTCTCATTTCTTTAAACACCGTTCTGGAGAAAAGATAGAAAAAGTTAACTGCAATGTAGACCGACGATTGATGGCTTTAAACGATTCGGATTGTAGATATTAAATTTACGAGTTAGTTTAATCATAAAGTAATGTGTATTATTGTAATCAAATTTTAATCTAATGAGAAGGAAATGATATTATAATATATTCAAAAGTATAACAATTTTACAGAAAGTTATTGAGATTTATCAAAACTTTTGCCTTCTTGTTCCTCTTTTTTAAGATATTATCGTTATATTTTAGATATATATTTAAAACTTGTTGAAAACCGAATTTTGACTTTCGTATTCGATTTTTTTTTACGCTCGTTTGATGTTTTAGAAAATTTCAAATTCAATTTCTCGTGACCTTGACCTATAATGTAGAATATTCTATATTATTTTAACTTCCGGTTTTATATAGGGCATCTCAAATTAACAATGGAGAAGTTCTGTTCTAATCTAATACAAATAATACTTAAAGGGATTTTAAAGTGGTTTTCCAAATAATGTTGTGTGTGTCGTGGACAAGTTAATTATTGTCTAATATATTTATAGTTTTTCATTTAAGTCTTAAAAGTCGAGACTATCTAGTACTGTTTTTGTTCGAAAGTTTGTTTTATAGGAGATTTTTCGATTTAAAATTTAATCGTAAGTACATGTAAAATCCTTATATGCCCAATTTATATTTGAGAATCACGCATCAGTGTCTCTAGTCAAATGGCATAGAAAATTTAACTATTTAACTTTCATATTTTAAAATGTTTATACGTTAGTTCAACGTTGACAAAGGGGGTGATTTAAACTCCAAGGTTTTAAAGTAATCAAGAAAGCTGATTAATTAGGTAATTCTAAATTATTTTTAAAATCATAAAAACATTGTCAACGTTAGGGAAATGCTATATTTTATATTTATCATATTTTCTTACGCAATTAGTAATTTAAATATATTTTAGTATTGTCATTTTTGACCAGTCGTAATGTTTTATGGAAAATAATGTAGTCAAAGATGATGATTAAATTTGGTGCTCAGATTGTGCCCGGCTCTCAGCTAATTGTTTGAAGTGGTATAAAGGTTGATTGTCCGAGTAGTGTGACCCAAGGTAGAAATGTAAAATAATTATTTCATTCATATAAGGCCCAGACTGTAAACACTTGGTTATACTATTCCGAGTCGTCTGACCTCAAGTTAATATGATTAAAATACAGTTAAGCTGGAAGGCTCAGTATTAATTTTTATTGTTTAAAGTTTTTTGTTAATAAATACTATTTTGTATTTAAAACATTGTTTTCCAGGCCTAAAACACGCAACAAATATATTGTGTCAAAGCACTCGAAATTGGGATAAGGGTCTCAATTGGGAAATTGAAGGAAAAGGCAGAACCACTTTTTAGCTGGTTCCTTGCTCACACTCTTCGGAGGAAAATCCCCGAATCCGCTCTACTGTAGGTATCTAGTTAGATCCTGGGTAAAACCCGAAATAACTAGTGGTGGCAGAAACTACCCACTGGCGTTAAAACCAAGCCAAGAGCATTGGTAAAGCGTTACATGTGTGTATCGAGACCACTGATAACATCAATTTGCACAATTCCAATTTTCTTCCAGGCGTTTGTACTTTCAATTCGACTAAAACTAAGAGTTTGATGAAGTCAAATCAACCACTCTGTCATTAATACTTCAAAAGGATTTAGCAAAGTCACGTCATAAAAAGCTTAGTTTGGTGGAATTGCAGGAGCAGGAACCGCAGACTTCTATCGGTAAATTGGAACAGTGCAAGGTCGTCCTCCCAGTGTCCCCGATACACTTTTAAAAGTTAGAAACCCTTTTTATAATCCCTTTAAAAATGAAATAATAAAATATATATTGTTAAACGAAAATTTCCCAAATTAGATGTCATCTGTTCATAAAATATAAATGAATTTGATTATTAGCAATTTGGCACAAAAGTATAAATTAAATTTCGTATTAATTGAGTTTTATACACAGCGTGGGAACAAATGACTATTTCAGGTTTCAAGACACAATTATATTTCGTTATAAGATTAACCTATAAATTACATGTCAAAGTTCCAGATACACATTGAGGTTACGGATATCATTGTTACTGAGCAAGTCTTCCCATAAACACTGTATTGGCAACATAACGTGATAAAACAAGGATTTCAACGCTCTGTTCTCTTGACCCGAAGCAACCTTCAAAATGGCGAATCTGTCTTTTCAGCCAAGATCGTCCTCGCTAATCCATCCTATATTTAAAATGGTTAATTATATTTTATAGAAACGATCAATTCTTTGTTAATGAACAATATGTTGTGAATATTCTTTGTTTTAACAATCCATATAAAGGATCATCTTGAAATATATGGCTAAATTTGGCTTATAAAAAGATTGATATCTGGCCTTAAACGTGGCGATTTCCCATCCGTACACCACGTGGGAGAAACTCGTCCAGCAAGATTTATCGGACTATATCATCAGGTCAATTGTTAATAGTAAATTCCGTAGTTTATAGTCTTAACGCGGCTTTAATCAGGGATCTCTTTGGAAAAAACAAATTAAGGAAATTGATATATCAGCAAATAGTCAATGGAGCCACAGGGATTACAGGTGATGTGGTAGTCATTTCATAAATATAAATCCGTGAATACCTGAAACCAAATTTGCAGTGTTTTTTAATTCGTGAATAAAAAAATAAAAATAATGTGAACTATTGGCAAATGGTGAAGTTTTTTTTAATTGATGACCAGATAAAACTAAAAGCCTTGATGTAAAATAAACCACCACATAACACCTTTTGAAGATTAATTAAAATGTATGTCTTTAATTGAAATCGAAAAATGAGTACGCCAGCGTGTCGAGCGACGACCTGGGCAATTGTTTACCGAATTCATAAAATATAAATTGTTTTCCTTACAGGCAATGTATTGTATGGTAAATTAAGTATTTGTGTTTTTGATTAAAAGATTTCAAAATGTATATAAACTGGTCAACTTTAGCCAGAATTATTAACTTGACTGATTCTATTCACTTGTTTACAACTATGATTTCACCACGATTTACAGGTTAGTTTCCTAGCTATCTCTGAAACATCATCCAGCAGCTTCAGTTCCAGTTTCAAAACCAATTACAGAAGTTGATGTCTAAATTTACTTTTAAATTCCTAGGGATGAAATGATATGAAATGAAATGTTAAAAAGTGTTACTTTTTGTATCTTGTAAATCATTTAAAAAAAAATACGTGTTACTCTTCTATCCCTAATGAGCTAATGATTAAAGTTCACTTAGAGTGATACTGCGTCTTAGAACTGACATACGATATAAGTTCTCAAAATGGTTAATATGAGTATATATATTAGTGAACTTACCTGGTGTCATAAATAAACAGAATCTCGATAAAATATGGAAAAGTCACAAAAGTAAGTAATTATTGAAATCAGATTTTTGCTTTAATATGGATAATTACTAATCTTTTGGATTTATCGGATAATGTATTGATTCTGTTATGTTATTTATGGCAGCAAGATAAAAATTACATAAATCTAATAAATCAGTCTCTGGAAACTTGGGAAAATAATTTCTTCGATAGAATCGAAAGACGCGGTCTATGAGACTTTTTGAAATATAAAATCAAACAGTAAACTCTAATAAATTGTAAGAAAAAACAAAAAGTTAAGACAAATAAAACCAAAATTAGAAGAAGAATGTGAACAGGGGGAAATCAATATAAGAATGATATCAGAAGACAGCTAAAAGCCGAACATGAAACAATATCAAAATGAAATATATAACGAGGAAGAGCATGGTGCCTTTATAAGGTCTAAATTATAGTACTAACACGAGGACGAGAAAAATTCAAAAATTAATTTTAAGTTGAGAAAGACAAAACCAAAAATCAAAAAGTATTTATAAATTACAAAGTGAAACAAAAAAAAACAAAAAAACAAACAAACTCAGTACTAATCGATTATCCAAAAGTTATTCTCAAACATAATATTGAAAAGTTTTACAAAAATTGTATTCAAATGAAAAAAAAACAAACAAAAATGTAATGTTATTTCTTGATTCTAGATATGCGTTTGATGAATTCCCAATTATAAAATTATATTCTCCCAGAAATGACGGGCTCACGTCCGAATTCCGAATAGCTAAATATGCTTTAAATCCGTCGAATGAAGCATTCGATCAGAAAGGAATGCTCCATGTATGTCAAACAGTTGCAAAACATGTCCCCAAAATGAGCTCATAGAGATCGACTTGCCCGAAGATGAAACTACCAAATTCCGTCGATCTAGAGAAGCCCATTGGATTGAGACATTAAATACAGCAAGACCCATAGGACTTAATATTCACCACAGTGTAGGCATAGCACCCTTTGTCGTTCCCTTCAGTACAACCAGTAATAAAGAAAGCAAGATAGTTCAAGCCCATTATAAGAGTCTTCAAGAGAAATTCCCCCATGTCTATTACAAAAATCAGAACTTAAATGACAATCTTGTTCCAAACAAATTTAAAACAATCTTTACATAACAGGTACTATACTTCGTGCCCATTGGGCGGGTTATTTTTTTTCTAATTTCAGATCAGAACAGAAGAAAACCATTCAACCTAGGCCTTTACATCTGAGAGAATCGATTCCTCCCTTCCCCGAAACTTAATAAGGTAGATACATAAATCGGATGTTCGAATTATTGACGATTGTTGCACTTTAGCACATCAATGGAATGTTGTTGGCATACGATTTTTTAAATTCGTCATATATATTAGAGGTATTGAAAATCTTTGCCTTCAAAAGTGCTTACGGTGGATTGATACTCTATCCAATAAAATCGAATGTTCTGTTAAATTGATATACAATAAAATATTTCCCCATTGAAAGATGCGTAATGCAGGGTGATCCTATCTCTCCAATCCCTTTTGATTTATTTATAGAAATATTATGCATATTCATCGGAATGATAGGAATTACAGTGGTATATCTTTTGACGAGAAAATTTTGAAAATTATAGCATTTGCTGATGACCTTACATGTCTAATAAAAGATTTTCGACATTTGATTGAAGTTTTCTAACCAAACTTTAACATATTACTGGGCTTATCTATTAACATATCAAAAACACAAGCTTTGATTTAAATAGTAGCATTGAGAATTTAGAGTAGCATATCAATAGCATTGAATTGAAATTTTGTACATCATATTAATAAAATATTATGTATATATTTTTCCTTAGATCCAAAGATAAAAGCTGAACTGAATTTTGAATATAAAATGCGTGAAATAGAAAAAGTCTTACACAGTGGAATGTTCGCAAACTGGCAAGTGGCAAAAACATAATTATTAAATCATTCTCTCTATCCAAAATATCTCTTCTGTTGCAATCACTATTTGTTCCTAAATATATTATAACAAAACTGTCTGAAATATTCTTTAACTTTCTATTGAATGTTCCAGATAAGATTTAGCGTTCGGTTATGCATCAACCAAATAAAAAAAGAGAGAATGAAATTCATAAATATAAAAGAATTTTATAAGAGTAAGGCTTTATTTTGGATTAAAAAGATATTTCTAGAAACAGACAGAGCAACCCTGGTTAATTACTTTGAATATTAGCTTGCATCCTTCTGATCCGATTTTGTTAACAGTCTGTAATAACGAAAGAGAATCAAACAGAATATCTTCATCATCATTTTACAACTGAATTTCATTGAACCATACGATACCAACTATGTCACAGAAGTATATATAGAACTTTTATATCACGGATACCGAACAAAATTTCTTAAAATATCGAAAACCATTGAAAATAATGATAATAATGATGAATTTATTTAAGAAACACTACTGAAAACATGAACAACAAATATTTAAAAACATATACAATTTATAAATTTAAAACATGCAAATCACGAAAATAAGAGATTAAACGAAAACTAATTTCTTATCACACCAACAGCTGTTACAAACTGGATTCAACATCGATAAAGCAGAGAACAACAAAAGAGAGATATTAAGACGACAAGAATGTATTTGTATTGATGTCAAATTAAAAAAAAATCAATATACTTAAATATTTTCATTTCATAAAATTCATACAAATATTTATCTTTTCAAATTTTGACTAACGATACAACTCTACGTAACTTTTGTAATTCAAATCTAGAATACGTTGATAACGTTGTTATCTACCGTCCGTTTGATCTTGAAGTCTAGAAATGAAATGGGCTAATGAAGACGGGCAACGCCATGCAGTGAGCAATGAGGGAAAATTTGCCAGGACAGCGGCATTAGCCTACTCTTTTTGCGATTTCCAACTGTCGAGGGATCTTTAACGTGCACAGCCTGTAGGACACGGGGCCTCGGTTTATTGTCCCATCCGAACGACTACACGCTTTTACCATGTCAGTCCCTCCGACCTGCATCACTGATCTTGTAGTCTAGAGTAAAATCCACAACATACAAGAAACAAATAACATTAATGTTCAACTTAATAATAAAGCAATTATTTAGATATTGACCAAAGTAATTTTGAAAACAAAAATCACTATCACTTAATAAATCTTATTATAATCCTAGGCAAATATTTTGTATATAAATGCAAACATTCAAATTCAAGACCGTCAGTAACCAAATTCATTTCTTTTATTAAAACACGTGCTGTAATTGAAACTGAAACAAAATCAAATTCATTCCGATAAAAGGAAGTCTATTGACATCTAATAATGTAGCTATTATCGTGTAATGTTTATATTTTTTTTTTGCCAAAAATTTCATTTCCAAAATGATAAATTTTAAGTAAGAAACAATTGTATATAAATCTTGTTTATTACAAACTTAAAGAAATATATATTTTATTAATCAACCAGGAAATTTTTTTACGTATATTATCATTTAATGTGTGAAAATTTGTTATATATCTTTTAATGTGTGAAAACTTGAATATATATCATGTTATGAGTAAAAAAATGAATATACTTGTATATCATTTAATGTGAGAAAATTTGTATATGTATATTATTTAATGTGAGAAAATTTGTATATGTATATCATTTAATGTGAGAAAATTTATGAAGATATCATTTGATATGTGGAAGTATGTAAGTACAGTGCTGTACTCAGCTCTAGTTTTAACTAATCCATCATTGGTGTATAACTAACTGGGAATATGACTAATGGAAGGACGAAATAACTAAATAAAGTTGATTTCGCCGCGCGTCCCATTTGTTACATCAAATCTCCTGGCGAAATTTGCCACTTATAGTTGCCGTCGTTTAAATTGGCTTCCTTCGTTGCTGTCAGTTTTTAACACATTTATCCCAATTTCTCAAAAACATATTTGTTCCAACCCAGGCCTGTCCATCTGGGAGAACTAATCCCTCCCAAAATCCGAAATTGAATTAACTTTATTAACTTGATTACCAAACAATTGATTCAAATAAACTTACAGAATGCATCACTGCAAGGTAATTTCCAAAATTTTGTTATACCCCTTCAACCTCCCTCATAGCAATCACACTAACAAAATTTCTTAAACATCATTAATTTAAGAGCCTTTCAAAATCTGAGATAACCGAAGCTTATATTTGGACCATTCCAGCAGGATAAAACATATTAAAGCTTACTAATAATATATTAGATTATGACGTGATTTTTTTTTTAAATGACGTGAACATTACTTACGAAAAAATTCTTTCGAGCCAATTTGCTAACAGTGCCATCATAATACAGTAGGCTGTTGGAGACTAACCAAAAAATCATAGGCAAGAAAACTACATAAAAAGCGTGTCTGAACTTTATTTTGTAGTATGCATTATTTAAGAAAAGCCTATGGAAAAAGAGGACTTATATATTGAAGGGGATATGCATCTAAAAATAGGCCTATATAATTTACGGGAACAAGATAAATACTTGTCTTGAGTGACGTAGAAATAGAAAATATCTCCATAATAATCTTATATCAATCGATAGCTTTCATACCCAACCAAGCAGAATATATCAAATACAAAATATAATATGATGAGATAGATAACAATGAATAACTGTCTTCTTAAATATTCCATGCGATATACGATATAATGATATAAGAAAGATGTGAACCACCAAGTGTGTACAATAAAATAAAATTGGAAATCTTAATTCATGTATGTCCAATGAATGTTAATGTTGAACTGTCAACCTATTTGTCTTTTGATGGTATTTAGAAACGTTTATTTCCAGCTATGCTCTAGACACATTCGACTAAATACCAAAATTTGCATCACTAAAACCAACATATAATTTTACTTTTCAATTCCAAATTGTCCCGAGTTAGTCCATCAAAATATGTGATGCAAAATCAAAACAGAGCTCAACCTTGCTATTGCTCGGAATTTCACGCTTTGCAATCTTCAGACAACTGGTCTTTACATCATTAAAACTCAACAATAAGATTAAAAATATTTTTTTTGGATTCAACCAATTACCTTACTTCCCCAAGCTTCCTGTGGACGTGACAGTTTTAAGTAGCGGTTTTTGATTCATTACTGATCTGGTGTTGTCCAATGGGAATTAATAATACATTGTATACAGACGGGTCGTGACAAATATAATCACAACCTTCTATCAATTATCAGAGGTATATGACATATTGATGAACCGACAAGATATCACTTCCAGGAAATTGTCACAAACCGCCATGCATATTTTCAACTTCATTACAAAGTACAGATTCTATAAAGGTATCCCAAGAGACGAACAGAATTAAATTTGGGTCGCCACTTATACATCGATATTGAATTCGACATACAATTGGCCATTGTGTAGGTGCGAGCTTCAAAATCACTTGAGCTAGGGGCCAATTGTGTAATTGTTTAGATTCAGTACTATTACCCATCAATGTAATAACAACCCTAAATGTGATACCCACTATAAATTATTATATTCTGGTAATAACCAGAACCCACCGCAAATGTAATACCCCATCAACAATAAATTATAATAAACAATGTGCAGTTGAAAATAGAGTAAAATTGACAGACTAAAATAGTCAAAAAATTATCATTTGAACACTGAATACCACTTAACAGAGAACTATGATGTACAGATTCTTTGTCGAGAATATCCCCTTGAAATTTCATTGTTTACTGAAGATTAGCCTTTTTGTCGGTTTAGGCACGAGTCTTTCATAGACAATTAGCTTGTGCCTACACGTAAAGAAAGTACGCGAATATGAATTTTTCTGGGCTAAAATCTGACCAAGTCAAAACCAAATGAAATGTATCAATCTAAATGTATTTAGTTTTTCTAGTAGTATTACAATAACCTGAGTAAGATGTGAAAACAGATGTACAAATTTAACTTTATATTATAAATAATTATTTGATGTAAAAAAATATGAAAGGAATAAGTCTTGATCTGGACTACCAAAGTTCAATTTATAACAACACAATGTTATAATATAATGTCATGATAATAACTATATAAACAGAATAAGTTTGACATAATTGAGCTTGATAGCATATTATTTCAACGGTAAGATTGCGTATGTATGTTGTTTTAAAGTGTTAAAACATCTCGTCGGAAATTGTTTTTCGCAAATTCACTAAGCTCTACCTCATTCCAACCCTCTCCTAGTACATGCGCTTTCTTCCTTTCAGTTCGACCTTTTGGTCTTTAATACAACTGTTGGAGATATCCAACATTTTATTGTGGCACTTGCATTTCTCTTTCTTTTCTTCGTAGCAGAGCTGTCATTGGAACATGGATCGATTTGCTTTTGTAATTTTAGATGAGCCCATGAAATGAATTTAAAAGATAGCCAGCGAGGTTATATACGCCAACTGGCAGCATTGAATTTTAACAAAAACTTGGCAGTACAGTAACAATCACTGGAATGCAATATTCAACCTTCAGTCATATACTTTTTCCTTTCGCGGGTGATAAGTGTACAGTATTACATAATGTCATTAAAATCTGTCAAGAAAATTGTACCTTCTAACAAGCCAATAACTAAAATTGTATGAACAGCACCGAGCATGGAATTTGATACTTTTCCCTGCAAAACCTTTTGGATCTTCTAGCTTTCTAAATCCCAGTGCTCAATCAACCGTTTTTAGTTTTAAAATTCAAACTTTAACAGTTGGTTTCAGAATTTGATTTTTGACCCAATATCATCATATTAATAGATAACATAGGTTAAGTCCATTGTTCACTGAAAATTTCATGTTCATTAAAGGCCAAGGCCAAATTTCAAAAAATTCAAACGTGCCTAATTTTAATTCGAAATTCAAAATTCTGCCTCAAAAACTATTAGAAAAAGTTACAAGGCCTTGATAGAGGCCAACACCATACAAATAAAAAATTTTTAATACGGAATAAAACACAAAACATGGCGAATGTGGGAAATTTTTCGGTATTTTTTTTATAATGTTATTTAACCATTGGTGATAATAAAAAACAATATCAGCAAGTTTCGTCAAACTCAGTAAAGAATCGTGCCTTGTAAAGTGTTGAGCCCAAAATTGAACGCGCTTTAAAAAACAAGCCCAATAATTCATTTTAAATATATTTCGATATTTTTCATTTCAATACCGTTCATCATTGATCATTAAATATTTTAGCCAGTGCCGTAAAAATCTGTAAAGAATCGTGCCTTGTAGATTGTTTAGGAGCCAAAAAGCGTTTTAAAGTACAAGGAAAAAATTATTTATTATAAAAATATATTTCGATATTTTAAATTTTCAATAGGACTCATCATTGGATGATATCAATCAATTTCAGCGATTTTGGTCAAAATTGGTAAAGAATTGTGCCTTCTAGATTAGAGCCTAAAAATTAAACGCGTTTTCAAGAACAAGGCCATTAATCATGCTAAATCATTTTCGATTTCACTGATTTTCAATAGGATGCATTCGGTGTTAACAAGCCTTTGTCACCGGACGGACATGGGTGACGTCAATATACGCTCCACAGGCATAATTATATAACTGTCAAGGCAACATTTTTTATAAATATAACATATCGGATTTATCGCCTTTAAAACGATGGTCAATAGAATGTTAAATAATCTTGTAATATTTAATTCTTTTTCCCGAAGTTTTGTCTGTACCTTCTCTTTAAACTTCAATATCAGTAAACAGTGAGATGGGTTTTGGGTAAAATGGGTTGTAATTAACCACGTCTAGACCAAAAAGTTCTCTTTAATGACACGAGTCTTTCTAAAACAAGTAATTTAACTCTCAGACAAGACATGTAAAGGGGGATGAGACAGATTCTTCAATATGGCGTGACAGCAATCTCTAGAACGTAACATGCTATTTGCGTCTAACAATTCCACCTTACTTGTACTCCTAAAGATACTGACATCTGCACGCGAATTTCAGAAGAAAAATTTGATTGCATTACATTACATTACTGAGTACTGTCTGTTATTATATTACTGGTACTTATGGTGTAGATTTAAATTAGTCGAGATAGTAAATTCGAATTGTTTGATAACCGCCTGTCAGAGATTCGGGACAGCAGAACGTGCACCGTAATACGTCTAGTGCGGATGAGACGAAATCATAATAACGGTTTATCGATTTCCATGCTTTGCTTTCTTATCCATTTTTTTAGGGGATTGTCTCTAGAAAAAACTGAAATAGATTAGAGCATTTTTGTTTGGACCCAACATTTTTAAATTGGCTGCAATCAAAGAAAAATACTGGAACCAAATTTTTGCTAAACCGGCAGTGAACTGTTGCAGAATGTGCAAAATTTGTCGGTAGTCCGTAGAGCTTAGGGTCGATTTAGTTCTTTATTTTTGTATTCATAAGAGTTATCTTATGTTTTGGATAATACAATTTGATTAAAATTTTGAAATTTAATTATTAGATCGATCTGAAATTCATAAAATAAAAACTAAGTCATCAAAATGTTTTCATCACTTCTGGTTTCAGTTTTATTTTTTTGTGTAAGGCATCAAGCAAAAACAGATAATGGTACAGTGTTTCTTGTCTTACTAAACAATTTTAGAAGGACTGAACCACCAAGGGAATATCTAAAACCAACTATATTTGCCAAACTGGAAATGAGATATTTCTGGATCGATTTACCTCAAATTTCCTTTCATATGTTAATTATAAAAAAATTGTATTTGGTGCATTTGAAAATTTTAATGTTTTGAATTTTTTCTTCCAAAAAAATTTGAACAAAATATTTCCCAAAAATTCAAAATTTCAGTTACGGTTTTGGTGTGAGGACCTATGCTATCTATAAATATGCTGATATTGGGTCAAAACTTTCAACTTCCGGAATTATAGCTGAAAAGCTAGATTCTATATCATTAAAAACAAATTTTTAAGCTTGTAAAATCTACCGAAGCCTTTTTGTTAATGATCATACAATTGAAAGCTACAACCTTATAACTAAATAAGCATAAATAATGTTTATTTTGCGGTTTGAGTATTAAATTTGAAGAATAATCAATATAATACTAACTTGAATATAATTAGCCATTCAAGAATAATCCATACATTATAATAGTATATATAAAACAAGTACTTGTACTTTATCTCTACCTAGATATATATAAAATATTTCACAAGATCAAACAAGAAAAGATATGTTCATTGTGTTGCTTCCATATCTTCTAGCTCTTACTCACAGGCGCTATAATTATAGGCTCAATTTTTTAGAGATAGACCTACCTGTTAAAGCTGTCGTCAGCAGTTGCGTCACAACGTTACACAACATGGTTGTTATTTTCTGACAGATTCCCGTGGATTATCATTAGCTTTTATCTCACCATCATTTTTCATGTCAAATTGCTTCAAGAACATTTTACATCGTTGCTTTGCAATGTTATTATGTTTCAGTGGACATTAAAAAAGTAACCGCATGGCCATTTTTAAAGATAGTTATTTTGCTCTTAGTAGTTCCATTACTCGTAGTTACATGCAATAATTCGCTAAATTTCTAGTAGGCCTTTACGGTTACCATTACCAGTAGGTTACATCATTCTGTCAATCCAAACAAGATTATCCAAGCCGCCATCTATAAGTACCATTGTCAATGACACTGTAACTTGGATGTCAAAAATCAATGGGGTTTTATGTCTTTCTGCTTCTCTTTATATAACATTTATCGACATTAGACCTGGAAGAGAAATCAATAAAATAAAAATTCCAAGCCTGATCTCAATTAACTCGATTTAATGTTTTGACATTATCTTAATCTCGAAAAACTATGATTTGCCTATTTATGGTTTCCTTTACCGTTTAATTATACATCGAATAATGAAGAAAGAATGGATAGCCTACTGTGGACATAAATCCACGGGAAGTTGGTGTTAAATTTGTTAAAAACCCGGGATACTGGAAGTAAACCTATCCGTCACCAATATTAAATAGTTCATCACTCTGTTAATATTGACGGATCATAAGATTCTTTTTCGATTAACTTCAATGACGTAGAACGGGCTATACCCATTATTTCACCAGTGCTACATTGTCGTAAACCACAGCTACATTTCCCAAAACGAGGCTATATTGTTATAAATTAGCAGTGCAGTGTCCACTCGAAACGTGGACATTGCCCTGCCCCGAGATAATTAATTATAAATGAGAACTTACATTGTTGGATAAAGGACTAATTATCATTACAGCGGCCTACATTTTCGTAATTGGGGAAGGCCTTTGTCTTCATAAATCGAGTCTACTTCCTCCTAAAAAGGAAGTTCCCTTGTCCTGTTTCTGATCTATATTATTGTAAACCGACGCCGATTTTCCGTTAAACGATGATGCATTGTCGAAAAATATAATGTAGGCCAACATGAAACTGAAATAATCGCTTGTAAATCATTGCAATACAAACTTAATTTTGAAGTAAAAATTATTAAATATTTGCTGCACGTGAAAGGAAAAACCCACTGACTTCTATATAATTCTGGGCTGTAGATTTGAGATATTGAGATATGACATAGAGCTTTTTGGACCTTTATGTTACTGCACATTTGTTTCTCTCTTGAAAATTAAAGAACTCTTAATCTTTTTATATGTGTAAATAGAACTTCCTTTCTTAAGCGATAAGTTCTAAAAATCTATTTCTTTTTACGGATTGAACAAGGCCGAGTGAATAGGAAGATTGATCTTTAGAAGAAATCATCAAGAAAAACAGACATTTGAAATACATGGAGCTGTCGATGCAAGAGAATTTAATTGAATTATACAAAACATGTCTTGAATTAGAGTCGATCAAATTCAAATTCTTTTGTCGATACCAAGATTTACGGTTAATCAAACCAACTCTCTTGAAAACAGAACTATGAATTTGTTATCTCGTGTGCTATCAATCGTTTTTATCATAGCCTACTATGACTAAACCTTTAGCCAATATTAAACTGAACAAGAAAAAAAAGTTCTATCATTAGGTTATCCATTTTTAGCTGGATGGGTGGACTGAGAAAATGAATGAGGATGTAATCGGACTTTCACATGCCGATTGAGATTTGGACCCAAAGAAGACATTTTGGCTGACGTAACTATGCAAATGATGCCAATCAAGAAGATCTTTACAACCAACGCTCTAAACGAGCGTGTTTTATTCCAAAATGTATTTTCTAGAATATAGTGGTATTATAGGCTATAAGACACCATTATTAACAAAGATGAGTAGAAATGTTATACGTCTGAGAAGGAATACCAGACTGAAAAAAATCATTTCAGTTGGATACAAAATTGTACTATTATTGGGAATGAGTTTTCACTCTACATGTCAACACAGTTGTTGGAGGCAATTAACAATCATTTACTTGAGCTGTATTGAGTAGCTCTTTAATTTTGTTTAATCTATTTTCAAGCCATCAATTGTATTACCTACCGAAATCCGTTGGAAAGGCATAATTATTTTGAGTTTGAACATAATGTTTCTAAGCTAACGAATGGAAATTCATACAAGCGGCCACTCTATATCGTATAGGACGATAATATTAAGTTTATGAACATCATAGAATTTGAACAACACTAAAAAGACATTTATTTTTGTTTCGGGTGGAATAACAACAATTCTAAATAACACACTTTATCATTCAAGCTATAAGCCTATATCTAGAAGATGGAATAATATATAACATAATAATATTAAGTGTTTCGAATCAATCACGTACTTGGACAAATATATTCCCTAACTAAAATCCGGCACCGATACTTATGCACATCTGAAGCTTAATAAAGAACTAATAATCATAGGCCTATTTGACATCCTCGTATGTTTAACAAAAGGATCGTTTCGCCGAAGGCTACGTATTACCAATCGTACCTTAGTCTCAGAAACATGGATATCTTTGCTGAGTTAATCACCACTGGTATTTAAGCCTTCAAATCCGCGTTGAAAGATGACGGCTGCAATGGTCTCTTTTTCGAAGACTTTGACATACATGTATATATAAAATGCATTTAAAGAAAGTAAATATTCCTAGTTTGATTTATATTTGAAAGGATTGTATTTTCGTATAATTCTAGTATTTCCAGAAAAATACACATATTCAAGAATCAAATCCAACCCCCCAAAATGGCGAACTTGTCCTTTTAAGATTAGAAAATACCCTACGGAACACTTCACCCAATTCTTGATCATGTGAGTCTATTATATCGATCAGTTGTCGAAATTGTTATTTTACCGAAAGAAATATTTGACAATATTTTATTACGATAGTAGTTTCTAATGTAATTTAAAAAGATAAATTGTCTAGACGACTCTGTAAAATTGCTGAAATTGACAGCCCTAAAAGATTAATATGACAATATAGCTGTGGATTTATTGAATCAAACACGACTAGTCTATCATTTCTATTCAATGAAATAAACTCATCGAACTTATTGTCATTTCGGAAGAAATATTACTTTAAGAGAAAATATTCATGCTGCAACTATTAAATGAATCAACTTGATAGGCCTTCATGTTTTTTTCATTCACTTTCATACTTCAACTCGTTATTTGAAGAAATCGCAAAAAGTTTAAAAATTTCGGTTCAAGCTATCATACCCAAACAATGCATCTTAATTTAAGATGCAGGTGCTATATTGTGCTATATTGCTCATATGCTTAATATGATTCATGGAGCATAAAATGGAAATTCAACGCCTTACCATCTTCTGTAATGAAAATCTAAAAAAAAGAATTTAAGTGCCGAAAAAAAAAAACTGTATCCACGTTGGTGTTTGGCCCCATTGGTCACAATGGCAAAAAACGATATAGCTCATGCTTATGTCTTTTATAACTACATATACTGAAAAATATTTTAAAATATTGATATCTCAAGAGTACGTATTTTTTGTTGAAACACATTATCTTAATTTCATTATCTTTATAACGATTCTTGCTTCTGACTTTTTCATGTTAATGTTAACAAAATAATGTTAATTTAAAGGCAAATTGGTGAATATATTGATACATCAGAGAATGAAAAGAAAGCTTTTAACAACTTTAATACCCTATTGTTAATTTTACTTTTGAACATGATTGACATAAAATTCAATTTGAGAGAAAATTACCCTAATTGCCTAAGCCATTAACAGAAATTATTTCAGAGTCGAGAAACACATTTAGGGTTAAAGATATAATTTTGTTAATAGCAAGTACTCTATATATGATACCCATTCAACAATATTTATGTTGTATGTCGATATTTCAGATTTAAGGTTCTGGGTCTGTATTAAAATAAATTACCAATCTACTAAGTACTAATTGCGGTTGTTAATGTTATACTTTAACACAAAGAAAGAGAACAGCAATGCTGAGAAACAGTTTGAGTAAACCTTGCTTCCTATCCAGTCTGCAGTCAGTGGTCCGATGACCTTGTCAAGCATGTAACTACCGTGACTACCAGTCAGAACCAGTTAACTAAGTGTGCAATACGAGCTATGATATATCAAACAGTTTTAAATCAAAGTATCAGATATGTGAAGAAGCCTTCTCTGTCACTTTAATACAACCAATATACTTTGAATGCAATTTTATATTTTAACCACCATTTCTTAATATTCAAATCACTGTAATTAGCTGTTCATGGATTTCATATGATTTTCAAACCATAACAGGAACCATCTGATCCAGCCTCGAGCGTGGTTATTTCAGATATTGGCTTCGTATCACAAACTTTCATATACAACAACCGAACTAAACAAAGACCTTATTCCCTTGAATCAAGCACCCTTGACATCCAAAAAGAGACAGTGAAAATATCTTTTGAAATCTATTTCATATTGGTTCATCTGCACACCCCATGGGACGTCTCATGTAAATTCATTAGTAGTTTGAGTGGTCAGATCAGAGAATTCCCAGAAGTTAAAGGTTGAACAAATCAAATTAAATGAAACCATGATTACATGTTTTTCATGGAAGTCCGAGTTACTGTTTCAATCCACAGAATGATTTGGCAAAAATACCTGATAAAAATAGAGATGTCACGCCAACCCATGCAGAGATTGAACATAAGCAAGTAAGTTAGCGATAACTAAATCGAGAAGTCATTGCAGACTCACGTTAAACCTTAGCTCTGTATAGCTCGTATAAATTTAATGATTTAATAAAACCATTAACCACCCCACACTCATGGTCATGTTCGTTTCAGCGCGAGTTAAGTTCTCAAATATAACCAACCTAGCTCCTTCATGCCTGGCAAATACACCCCACTTTATACTGTAGGCTTTTGTAGGTACGGCAAATATTTACAGCAAAAGAGTACATTCCATTCATTTAGTGGTGTGGCACATCGCGAAGAATATGAAATGAAAAATTCATGTGTCGTGTCTTTGTTATAGAAACAAAATGTTATCGAGCTATTTTCTAAGTAGACATTGGCAAACACAATAAGTTCCATGAAAACGATTTTGTTTGATAAAGCACTCAAGCATACGGGCAATGTCTCGGACTGTATAAAACACGTTTTGAAATAGAATGTAAAACATTTATTTCTCAGACGGGAACTGATTGTCGTTATTGATTGGCTATTTCTAGCAAGGAAAGTTTAATAAACTTCTTTTGACATTCCCATGATGTATAGCAGACAATATTTACAGGCTCCAATAGAGCAAAACTAATGTTAAGGAATAATCATATCAGGATTAGGCTCGTATCATAATCACGTGTTAACATGCAACATTAAGACAAAGAATCATTCAGAAAGGAAATGTTTACCGATTTTCCTCTAAGAAATAATTATTGCCATGAATAATACATTTGTTGCGAAGTCAATTTGACTTTTTGCATGGAGTCATTATTTTGCTTCAAGAATTTCACTTTTTTTACTAGAGTAAAAATTTGATAATCTGCAGTCATTTCAGAAACATTAATTAATGTTGTTACGTCGACACGTTGCCTAACGTTTATCACAGTATTCTTAAATTCAGTAGAGTCAGTAAATCTAAACATATAAGTCAATTTGAGATACTTTTTTCCTAAACGGTGTTGACTGCTACAAATGAAGGCTTAAATAGCTTAGGCATAAGCTTTATTTGAAGAAAACAATATAATTAAAGTATTCCACGCCTTTGGTTAACGAAGACACTTTTAGAGTAGGTTGTTCCTGCATTCCTAGAAAACTTTAGCATCAATATCTATAATACCCCGTAAATCATATGGTCATTTACCGACACACTCGACGCACATACGTAACGTTCCTGTTATAAATACCTCCAAGACCACGCCCTAAAGACTTTCTGACAGAAAAAAAATACTGTTTTCGTATTTGTCATAGCTATGTAATGGGTTTATATCTTCTTCATATTTATTGCATAAGACAAAGTCAGTTAACATCGATTTTTCTTCACTATACCTTTTAATAAGGCATAAAAACAGAAGCGATATCGAAACGCATGATAAAAAAACGCGGTTGCATGTCATCAAGCGATCTGGAACAATGAAATTGGGAGCTTGAGGGAAATATGTAGAGAACAACAATCATGTCAACAGGATCTAACTCTCTATAAGGGATGCCGAGTCGAAGAAAAAAGACAGACCACACACATAGTGAGTAACCACTACAAAGAGTGAACGTTTAATAGCCCGTAGTAATATCATTTTAACTGTTGAATTAATATTGAACCATGGCGTCTGTTTCCAATATTCCTGCTAGCATGTTGACCAATAATTGGCAATAATGCGAACACCTCTTGAGTAAATTACTACCAGTAAATGATGTTTGTTTAACACTGTACAATCCTATCACTAATCAATTACCCTCTAACAAACATATACAATGTTAGTATTAGTTAGGAACGAAGACGCCGGTAACGACTTTCCAATAAATCACAAATCAACACTAGTCAATGTTGTTTTTTAGATTGGAAATAAGCATGTCTGTTCATGAAGTCGGTTGATAGCGTTTTCTCACAAAAGGAAGATGGCTTCTTTTTAATCTCAGTATGCTATAGATGGACTGACAATTTTGTATTTATCGTCTAAGGTTACCCTCGATTTATTCAGTGAATGAATTGTGTATCGCTCTACCCTTGAATAAGATTGTTACATGGGTATGATAGTTGCAAATTTATGGTATTGTAAAAATCCTGTAGCTTATGCCTTTTGCACACCATATAATAAGTTAATCATTATCTTTGTATAGACAAAGTAATATTGAAAAGGGCAGATTCATGTTTTGTGGTTTTTATTTTTCAAAAATGACCTATTACACAAAATACTGCTTTGATGGACTTGACAACATTCAAGTTTCCATATTTGTTAATGTAAATGTCATTAGCACACTAATTGAGGAGTGGAAAGTGATTTTGAGTGGTATGTACTGGTAATATACTGCCTTTTGTGTCAAACCGTTCTCATTTGCTTTGTGACATTGTTTCTTTTAGTAGAAAAATACATAGTTACAACTTTTTTTTAACAAACTTATAGCATAAAGGAAATTAAATCCTACAAAAACAATCAATATCCTGTACCTCTGTTTAAATATTGATATAAAAGACCGAGCTTCCAATTACATAATTACCTCCATAATAGATCTTCCACTATTGTTCCTTATTACAAAACACGTTCGATGAGAGGTTCAAATAAGTCTTCAATGAATTAGAAAACTTATTACGGACCATATTGATTAAACATGAAACACAAGTTTTTTTTCAGTGTTCTTTCATTTCTATACAAATAAATAATGAAGAGTCTCTATAGGTCTGATGAAAGTCAGAGTGTAGGCAAAGTAATCAATTTTTTCCCTCTAGTTTTTAATTTTTCATTTGTAATTAACACATATTGTGTATGAGATGAAGATATGAATAGATAGACATTTTTCAGAAAATTCCACGAGATTCAAATGCCGGACTAATTTTATATCCCAGCAATATAATGGATTTTTCAGCAGCAGTGCTTACTGAACGCAAATAACTGAGAAATCGATACAAGCAAGGTCTTTGTATTTCATGATTTTGCTATAATTGATGATTAAATGGTAATAATGAAATAAATAACTTTTTTTTTTGTTATCAATTTTTTATCAACCTACCGGATGACGTGGTCTTTAAATCGCTGACCATCAGATATCCAATTTCTACCATTTTCAACACTGTAGCTCAAGAATAGCTCCACAAAATCTTAATACTAGTATATCGCGAATATTGATTTTAAAAAAAATAATAAAAAAAATGAAGTAACTCAAATTTCATGATCCAAACAAAACAAATGTAATTTTATTGAATACTTCCCTGATATGAATGAATCATATTGCAAACTTACTTTCCGGGTTGGTTGACATGCACAAATTATTACAATATGGTTGTGGAAATAAATATCATTGAGACTAAAACGTTGCAGATTTCTTTTACGGACAGTTCCATCTTTATTTCGTACGTTAGAAATACAATGTTAATTCGACCTTTCAATAGTTAAAATTTTGGTCAAGCGTCTGTTCGACATCAATGGGGTTTGCATAGAAAGAGAATATTTTCAATAATTTAACAATGAAATTTAGAACCTATTCCTAGAATTTACCATCACAGTAAATTATAATAAAAACAGAACTGACGATTGCCATAGAGAAAACTAAAGCCAAAACAGGATATTGCCAAACATTGATACAGCAGCTATTGAACTTGCCATCCTATGCTTTAACCCGAAACTGTTGTTTATGATAATAACACACAGATTAAGGATGTGAAAAACAATAAAACTATTGTGCCAAATGGACATACTATTCTGAGGTCAAACGAAACATCCGAGAAGGATGAAACGCTTAGCGTATAACGATAGAGAGTATGAATATTCGAATTTGTGACACAGTTACTTGCGAATTAATGTAAGCTTATACTGACCATATTGTAACTGTACTTTAATTTATCGGAGAGTCCAAAAGATGGCAGTTATAGGTGGTCCGCTCATCTATGTTTTTTTAGGATTGAAGCATTGAACATTGTTGATGGTTATTAGTTTATTTGTCTAATGAAATTGGGTTATACAACATTTTGAGATTCTGCTTTCTGGACTACCTATTTCTTTGGTAAAAGTATCTCCACAAAAACTTCGCCAAGGATATGGTTTCAAGGCATCCACAGCCAAATTATAATGTGAGGGCCGTGATATTTCGGCGATGCGCTGAAGGTCGTTACGATGCTTACAAGAGAATACAACAACACAAACAAACACAAACATCTACAAAACCGTCATTGATTTGCTTTCACCACTTTTGAGAATATTCTATTGAAAACATGTCTGAAAAGAGTAAGCCGACGTAAAGACTAAGTACATTACAGTTCAACAATTGAATCAAAATCCATAGCAATTCCATATTGATAGAAATGTCTTGGATTCTACTTTACATAATAAAGGCGTTCGAATCATTGTAAATTTGTAAGTTCTCAGGAAATCATCTTGGTCAAAAAGAGCTCTCTGCACTTGTACCTTGGGTGAAATCAGAGCATATAATACCTTACACTTTTAGCAAAGGTCAAACTGGAAAAAATTGTGCTCTCACGAAGGTTTGAAATATTTAGACATTTTCAAAATATGATTCAACAACAACTCCTAAAGTATTTCATTGCAGACCACAATTAAACAGTCATAATAATTGAAATTAAAGGAATATTAAAAATAGCCCAATTAATCTTCATACTAAAACTTTACTATAACCCTTTTTTTTTAGTTTTGGCCGAATCTCTTTTTGTCAATAACTGTTCTTATCTCTATGAATAGAAGCTTATTAGAGTTTGGTGACAATTTTAAAGATTGCATTATTTTTTAACTAGTCATTTGTCATGCTGTCTGAAAGTGACAAGTTATAATCAGATATGACATTGATTAATTCTTGGTATAGCCTTAAATATTATTTTATATTAACACGTTTTCCTACTTTACACTGAATTGATCTTATTTACCAATCATATTTATAAATCGTTGATAATCGACTCTATTCAATCGACTGTACATGTATCATGATTAAAAATCATAAAGGGAATTGGGTATCGTTGACATTTCTCACAATTTACAGTGTCACGCAATCGTTATTAGTCGACTTCAATTAAAATTCTTGAATAAAATAGAGATTTACGACTGTTCTCACCCAATTGGGCTAATGAAAAAGGGAAATGCCAAGCTTTGCTTAAATATCATTGTGCTTTTATGTACAATTATGCAGAAAGTTTCGTTTTCCATTCCATAAAGTTACTATTATGCTAAGAGAAAATGGACATGGGTCATGATATTAAATAAGCTACTAGATCCTTTTTTGAATATTTACGTTCTAATAGTCTTTAATACCCGAGACAATTAGAGATTCCTAGACACAAATAAGTCTTTGAATATGCATCGATTGTATATTTAAAATATATATTGCACTCACAAGAAAGTGGAATTAAACTAACTACATTCCGAAAATGAAATTGATGATATCTTACACATCAAAGACATGAGAAAAACTACCAATAGGTTGGAACAAATTCAGACTCCCTTGTGACTTTTTACATTAAATCTATTAAATTGAACGTACAGTTGTTATGTTGCTAGAGCCTGCGTAGAATCGGTTGGATTGATCTGCCAACTTAATTTAACAAGAGTCTTTATCAATTGCGAAGCTTCCCAGATAAACAATCCTCACCAGGGCAGTCAATTAAAAATCCATAGGACATGAATGATTAACATCGAGGAAAGAAAGCGAATTCGTAAGGATAGAAGCAAGATACCAGTCTACATAACGAAACGCAATCAAAGATTCTTAGCGACATTGTTCAAGACATTGTCAAACCGATCTTATATTCAGCCTATATTCAGAACCTGACCATCAAAATACATGTATAGATATTTCACATATATTTTTTCATAGCAAATCGCCTTTTCATAAAGGTGACGTGTGAAAAATTTAATTATGAAAAACTTAAAACGTAAATTATACCTGAAAATATTTTTAAAATATGCTATTTACATCGATGTATCAGCTTGATCACACAGAATTTGATGTAAAAGGGTTATTTAAAAATGGAACGTAGTTTAACCTATTTTTAGAGTTTTGTTTGGTGGCTTTACAATAAAAGAACTCAATACTATTAGTTGAACCTTCAGAATAAGTATGAAGACACAATAGGCGTTAATTAATGTGGTCAACCGCTATCTGTCTGTCTGCCCCCGATTATTTATTTGAGTTATTGCCCTTGAGACTAATCGAAAAAATAATAAACAAATAATAAGAGTTAATGCCCTTGTTCTTGAATTCTTTATGTACGCTAAGAGAGCTAGTGTCTTGACGTCGAAATGATAGATGGATTTTAAAAAAACCTGGTGTGGGTGTTTGTAATAATTCAAGAATGAACCCTATTGAAAATCAGACTTATCGAAAAATATTTAAATTATTGCCCTTGTTCTTCATAATGCGTAGATTTATTGGAGATTTGATAGAGAGCTGGTTTCTTGATAAATTTTGATGAAACTATGTGTAATCACCCAAGGCTGAACTTATTGATTAAAAAATTTTCATTTCAATAAACGGCAAAGTAGTCAAAATGTTAATTCAAAAATAAGCTAGTTAATGGCTACCGACAATCGAGCGTTGGCATTTGGCAATTCTATCATACCATTTGGAATCCTACAACTAAAGTAAGCAAGCCGTAAAATCAAATCATCTTATTGCTGATACATTTACTTAGACGCCATCACGATGCAAATTTAATCTACTCCCGACTTGCGAGATGGTGTTTCTAAAAGATATTGAATTATTATTGGGACTGATATTTGTACTGATCACACAACTTCTAGAGTTGATATGTATCAATATAAAGTCATCTGGGAACATGGGAGAACCAATAACATTTTATCAAAAGCGATCTGATTATATTATTGTTCTTTTCGATTTCCTCGAAAGCCTAATGTGATTCCGTTTAAGAAATTAGGAGAATCTTCTCTCTACCATAAATAGAAAGACTATCATCCGAAAACCCGAACCATTCTTAAATATACTAGTCACACGAACAGTTCTTATTTGTCTTGTAGCAGGGTGATTTGATTAAGTGTATAGTCTAATAGATAAATGAATATGTTCATGTTTTATACTTTGTCTCGATATGTTGGTTGATGATCTCGAGGCAGTTAACAATACACATAGTGTTCTGAACTAGCCGAAATATAGTTTACAAATCCGGTTACTTTAAGAGATCGTCGATTGCCATATATTGATTCATAAGTCTAAAGTGGCCCGATAGATTTAAGCAATCCTAGAAAATTGTAAGAGAGGTTATATTTTGTTTACAAATAAATACAAAATGTCTTAGACGACCAGGCATTATTGGGAAAGTCTATTTTAATCATGTCTTAATACGACAAAAGCTCTATAAGGTAATTTATATTATTAGGAATATTGCGAAATCGTTTGAGAGATACAGGCTCGGGGTGATGATTAGCATTTACGTTATTTAAGTAAATGACTTTAAAGGGCTTTTACTTTGATTTGAAATTTCTGACTTCGATAAAAATTAAATGTTAAGTCCAAAAATAACGATGCCTTTCACTGTTTTAACAGAACCTCACATTGACAAAGCGCAGTGTGTTATCTACTAAAATAGCCGCCTTCTTCAGGCCGTAAGCTACTCAGATGCCTCTGGCCAAATGTGTCAATTACATTAGTTAATATGAAACAATCCAAAAGGGGATAAGCATTAAATGACGAATTAAGATAGAAATTATATATTGGATAGTGTGTGTAGCCTGAAAGATAATAAGAGGGCGACATGCTCTAAAGCCCTTATAGCGTTCCGTTAACAAATGAACAGGAAATGCTGAGTGGCTAAAGAGCTTGCAAAAGGGCATCTTGCCTCGTCAACGTCTCTAATGCATCTAACCCCGATAATTAAGGGGTGAAATGTGCCAAAGCTCTATTTTTAACAGGTTAACAAGAAATGTTTGAAACCATAAATATAATCAACTGAGGTAAAAACTATTTCAGGACTATTTTCGTTCAGATTCTGCGAGATGGTGGGAGACTTACGTGGTGAATAATTCTTAATATACTCGATTTGTGTACAGTGACGGTTAAGCGTGTGTTGATCAAATCTTATGGTCTTATTGCAATTTGACTAGCTCAAGATCTTCATGGGTAAGACTTTCAGCTAATATATTCGAAAGTTTCAACAATATCTTTGAAAAAGGAATAGATGGCTGAATTTGGAAATTTAACACAGAAACAATTAAGTCGAGCTGGATAGTCTAAATTAAATAATTTTCAGATCTTTTCAGATACAACCTCCGACGTTAAGAAATCGTTAATTAAACAAAAAAATACCGTGAAGATTTTAAAGCGTTATTATCATTCTTGCATGTATATCTGCCTAGATAAAAAAAAAATGAGAGTAGCATCGAAAGTGTTTTCGGGAAACTTCCCGAATCATTTTTATTCTGACCGATAGTTCATATTACTCATATATCACGAATTTACACATAGAGATTAATAATAGATACGATTAACAAGGCTCGATTTGTAACCTGACAAAACATGGGGAATTCGTATTAAAAATTTGAACGTTGAACTCGGCTGATTGACCCTTATCTTACCACTCATCTTTCCAATCATTCTACATGTGCATAAAATCAATTTCTACGGTTAATGACTCGGCTTCTTGATTTCAGAAAAATGAAGAACTGACATTTTAACAAGAAACGTTACACGATTGTATAAATCGTAATAGAATAGAACGAATGGGATATTGACATTCGACATCGATAAAAGAAGGAAAAGAGAGTGATTTATTTGATAGTAAGATAGTCAGCTATTACCATACGCTATTTTATAATGTGACTTTACTTTATCAAACTTGACAATCCCTATCGTCATTTTCCATCGTATGTTTTATTGTTTTCACACAGACACAAGGAAACTCTGTTAATCTGAATAATGGATCCGAAATGACACAGCACCATATTTGGGGGTTAAATTGAATGTCACAAACAAAAAGGTAAAAGTGTCCCCAATATACACAAGTAGGCTAAAATCATCTTTACCATCCCTTTAAGTCTTAATGACTGCACAGATGATTACATCTCTTATAAGTTCATTTTCATCGGTTAGTTGAAATTGCTATAGTTTCATACGTGGTCGATTACATTTAGCCAAGTAAAATGTGAAAATCAATTTTTATATTTTTGTCTGATTTGTAATAGTCCATTTAAGTTTTTTAAATGTTAAATTGCATGATTTATCTTATTTACTGACAACAACACGCCAGCAGAAATTCCTTTTAAATTTCTTTCAATGCCGATCCCAACAAAGATTAGAATTGACCTACTTAGTGTACAGTCCAATTGTTATTTGAACATATAATAGACTGGATATAAAGTGAAGAGATCCTCAAGCTATCAACGAGATAATTCCTTTCAAATTGGTCAATGACTGGAGAAGAGACGAAATGTGGATCAATAGTCATTGATATGTCCATCAAATTACTGACTCTCTAGAATAAAAGGAGAAAAGGCTATCATGACTCTCCTGTTCATGAAACTATAATAAAGCAATTACCCGTTATGATTGACAATGTCTGGTGTTGGAAGGCGAGTTACCGGAAACCGTCTTAGTCTTACAACGGAAGTCAATCTAGTTTAATCAATGCCCAATTGACGTTCTATTAATATTGGCGACCTAGAGACTAACGCTAAGACCAGTAACCATGAATATTTATTGCTCTGCAGAAAAAAAAACAGACTATGATATCACTGATTTGACTAATGGCTACAGCATGTATCATGCAGTAATTCTTCTCATATGTGAACAAGATAATGCACCTAAACGACAAAACATGACGTATGTAAACACCACTGATTTGCTAGATTTGTGCTATATTGTATGATGCATTGGTTTGTATTAGTATAACAAAATGTAAGTATCATATCTGCATTTTGAAACTTTCTCGAGTTTAAAGCATTGAGGAAAAAGCATCATTGACTAGAACTCAAAATACAAAATTTGCATCTTGTTTTGAGAATTAGGTAACTATTTGAATTGATTTGAAATGTTGGTTGTCCTATCAAAGTGAAAACGTCTTGTAGAAAAATAAGCTGAGTAAAAAACTTGAATAGACTACATAGTCTATATAGCCTGAAAAGTTTACGAGTCGCGAACGGTCCATAGAAATCAGTTCCAAAATTTTATCATTTGTTAAGAAAAAGGGATAAAAGGTCTGGAAAGGCAATGAATTGCCAGATAGCCTTTAAGGGATAAAACTACAAGTCTTTTGGAAAGAACGAGACGGTATTATTGGTACTGATTAAGAACAAATTTTTATATATTCTTAACTATTCATTTAGGTTTCTCTAGATGAAAGAGATTTTAACCTGATGTCCTGCTTCTCATTAAGCAATGCATTGACAGATCTTTAGATAACAATTATTCATGATTTACACGAATTTATCAACAAATCGTTAATGAGTCAAATTTCATTTTAAAAAAAGGCTCTGTTCTTTTATGTGACCTCCTTTATCGTTCTATTTACAATTTTTAATCATTGAGTTTTCGTCAATAGTCGAGCAGTTATACGTGAATTTAAGCTGGAGAATCTAGATGTCAACAATGAAATTTAAACGTCAACAATCAAATTCAGATGTCAACAACGGAATTCAGTTAAATTACAGCGAAACTGAGATGATAGACATGCCTATTCTTTTTGACATAATACAATTTAATCATAGCTATTCCAGCGTGCTGATCATAAAACATAAGTATTGTATTGATATATTGGAATGAAGACTCTTATAACCAACTAGTGTCATGGGTGATAAGATTACTATGTAAATATCATTCGTATTAGTCGTTTGACTATACCTCGTACGCGATGGAATGGAATAGGTCTGAAATTAAGTGTTGCTTACTGAGCACCGAATCACACTTCTTTACAGAATCAAAAACTTTTTGTACCCTCTAAACAAATGTGTTTAGCAATCTGTACGTCTTTACTGTGTCCACCCATTACACTGGCGGTATTCTTGTTTTGATAATATAAATAATCCCATATTGTGCAGACGATTTCTTTAGTGGCAATCTATTTTTATTAGCAGAGTGGACTCGAATATGCGTTGAATTAATTTTTTATTTATCAACACTATAGCAAATGAAGATGGGAGAAACTCCACTGATAGCCTGTAAAAATTTTGTATAGACGAGTAAAGATCCAATCTCTTAACCATTATTTCCCGGGTTCAAGTGATTATACTTTTGGGTTTGTTGGATGAACATTAATTTCAGAAAGACAATATTCTAACAACGTACAATACAGATCATTGTACATAGTGAGATTTCAGAAAGGATGTTCAAAATAGTCCAGAGAATTTCTTCAATTGAATAAAGAACGTTATCGAGTGAGATATTACAATTGTGCGGCCCCATCGCTGTATCTATGTTATCCAAAAGCATTTCTTAGATTTCGAATTTTGCAGTCTAAATTGTGATTGGTGACGAGACTGAAATAATGAGATGTGATAGGAAGCTAACCATTTTACTACTGTGTCCTATTCTCGTCTTTATTAAAGATTTCATTACTAGTCCGACCTCATTACTCGCTAAGTTAATTCATTGGAGATCAGCCGGCGACAAAATCCAATTTGTCTTGCTACACTTAATGAATTCGTTTATTTATTCAGTAGGGGATTGTCTGTGTAACCTGTGGCATCAGTCTCCTTATGTGAAAAAGGCTTTGTCGAGTTTTTTTCAAGCAAATTTAATTCAAAAAAAACCCACCTGTTCTGAAGTTTACTGACATGAAACTAATAAATCAACAACATTATATATTGTGTGAATAATATTCTTTCTGTAGGTTTAAATGTGCATTCACAAATATCACTATAGAACCTCACGAGGTCGACTCAAGCCATTAAAACTTGTATTTACCTTGATTTGATAGACTACTATTGGCATGTTTATTATAACAAACATTAGCCTGAAAGCTCGACATCGCTCCAAAATCATTCAGATTTGCAATATGCTTGCTTGTAGGATGTAAATTACGCTTTCTAGATGGTGGACAAGAATCTTTGTCAAATTTACATTTTAAACTAATCTTTAATTTCGGTTATTGAACCAGGTTGTTGTAGTACAATATAAAAATAGCTTATTGTTTTCTGTGATCTGGATATCAACATTCCAGTTCTCAAGGAAACAAAACAGTTCCAGAAATCAATGCCTTTGCTGCGTACATGAAGTTATTGACATTTTTAATGATTTAAAAAATCAATATATGTATATATTATAGTATTCAAAGGAATTTCAATGGGTTAAAATTGATTACCAGTATATAGCACGGTTTACAACAATACAGAAATAAAACCAGTTCTTTTTATGTTTTGGAGAACCAATTTCCAAGAATTCTTTTTCCTTTCTGTAAAATATTAGAGTGGGCAATTCCGGTTCGGATATTTTGCTTAAATTTATTTTGATGAATGCATCAAACAAACTTAATCCAGGCTCATAATGCAAAAAAGGGCGAAATTTTGGGCGTATTGCCTCCTTGTTTCATCCCACAAACTCAAAACTAATCATAGTTGATTAAGTTTACCAAAAGGTATATTATTATAATAATCTAAAAATAAAAAATTAGTTGTGCTGATTAAGACTAAGCCAAGAAAAATAATTTAGGAAAACTACCTGCAGTATGAGATGAGCGATATTCACTATGTTAAGAAATAGATGGTAAGGGAGGAAAATGATAACTATTATATTCATGAAAATGGTAATAAGATAAATCCCTTAGACATAACCTTCCATAAATCTCGTACTTGGAACGGAGGATTCTTATAACAATATACGCTTCATCATTTTTTTTTAAAATAAAGAGCATTATATGGCATCTGTAAGATCACTTTTACTGTTTGAATTTTATTAGGAAAATTCTTCTGAGATTAAGATAATGCACCTAGTAACGTTTTGATGCTAAATTGGACTCTTCACGAGGGAATTGAATATGGAGCACATAAATAGCAACAACAGACCACGAAGGTTGAATTAATTAAACGACTGCGATATCACGAGGGAAGCGAATAAAGTGCACATGAAGTCCATGAAAGTCCGTAAAAATAAAACTGATATTTTCCCACTATAACTCTTTTAAGATGAGGATTGCCACAAGAATTTTGACGCGATTTAATTGAAAGCTATAATTTCAAAAACCCGTTGGGGATGATTAGATTCATTTAGAATTTCATTTAGTATCTTTATCACAACTAGTCCTGTTGCTGATAGAAAAAAGGCCTGCGAGTACTGTAATGTTTTTTTTTTTTTGGTTTTTTTTTTTCAGATTAGGCTGATCCATCTCATCTAGGTCTATTACTTTATAATGACAGGAGTCATGAAGCAAACGTTCATACTCTGCATGAAACTGGTGATTATCATACAACGATGCATGGTAGGCTTATAAAAGATTCATGTTACATGTAGGTCAAACTAAGCTACATCTTAATCCTGTTGCTTCATATTCTTGTAATGAATAGGGTCTAAACACGCTCCTAAATAATAGTTCGAGGAAAATTATACTCATTCAGGACTTGATTATCCCGACTTGTCTAGATTCTTTCGCCTTTCTAAGCAAATCTAGTGGAAGAATATGGATAATTACTGCTATTTGCTGTCATGTTTAAGGTAATCATAAGCCATTATTGTTATAGCTAGTAATAGCAATAAAGTTGCGATTTTTATGTGTCTCGAAACACCCTTGTGGTCAACAATAAATATACAATTTTGATTTGGGGTCATCCTTTAATGGAAATTCAGATCTGGTCATGAGCATTGAATGTACATGTATATACCATTTAGGCTTTAAGTAATCTAAAACGTCTCGAGCGGTATAAGGAATTTCTAACTTTGTCTGAATGCATTGAACTATTGGTATTGGTCTTTATAGAATTTAATTGATAATTAATTGAAATGAAATAAACGAACTTAGAAAAGCAACACCTTGTGGTGTAAAATAGGTATGAATTCAATTTCCTTTTACTCAAATTATGGTTCATTTGAAATACTAGATAATTTTCCATGCGTTGAGAAAGGCATCACAGACCAAATGAAGGGAGTGGGTTACGCATTACGTTCATGACTAATTACTATCGGGTTATTTCGAACCAATGAAGCAGCGAAATTGATTTGCCTTTCTTCGCAAGAATGTAAAAGGCAAATAATTTTTAAAAATCAGTCTTCAACCCAGAATCTGTCATTTAAATAACATGCATTATATATTGTTTGCCTTTTGATCACTTCAAAATGTCTAGTTAGAAACATAAAACTGTACTATCTTATGTTCATTTACATGTTCTTTTAAATAATTTATAATCACGTCGGGTGTAGTTGCGTCTGTTAAAAATGTTACTTTTGTCTTTCAGATATAGTATACATCCTAATTAAACATCGTATGATGAATATATACCAACTACTAGCACTGTTTTTTTTATATTGGCTGTTTTTCAGTCAATTATTCTGCACCTACCCGTTCCTTGTACGTGATAAAGGGATGGGATATTGGAATGCAACAGATTATTGACGACTGTGGTACCTTGTAAGACAGAGATGGCAGAGATGTCTATAGTTGAAGTATGTTAATGTACATGTCGTTGATATCAACATTATGTATGTCCTTAACTGTTTTAACTTGAATATTTCTTATCAGTATTAAATTATTAGCCTTGTTAACAGTTTACCAATGTTTTTGTCTGTACTTGACAATCGATAAAGGTAGAGACTACGAGTCTTTCAATCTAATTTGACTTACAGTGATGCAGGTGAGGGAAAGAAGGATGGGGTGGGGGTGACCAGGTAAGGGCAATTTAATGTATTCTTTGCGCAAAACAGTATTACAGTCACTTGCAAGACACTTACATGACCTTATTATTTTCTATGTCACTTTTTATGATCCTGACCAGTGCTTTACATATAAAATATGAGGACATTCTTCACTCTTAATACTATAAATTCTTATCTTCATTAGTCAAATTAGTTGAAAAAAGGAAGACTTCCACTACCATTAGAGTTTGTCATTAGTTTTGCCGTTGCTATAGTATTTACAGCCAATAACGTGGGGTTAAAAATAGCATTGTGTGGATAAACAATGGGAATAAAAATTACGATGGACTGATATTAGCAATGCGTATATCTCACTGCAGCTTACTAAAAACACCGTGATCGGTTATTAAGTATTTGGTGAAGAAGTCTCTATTCCACAACTACTGACATAACGATATTCGTTCCGCTTGACTGCAATATAGTATGGTCGGTGGTCGACATAATAAGATTGTTTAAAAGTATAAACGATCATTACTTTACGTATTTTATGTTAAATGCAGAATTTTCATTTTACTTCTGGTAAAAAAAAGTCAGACAAGAGAATTTGAACCTAAGGTTTATATAAAAAAAAATACCGTTGAATGAGCAATCTGACTAATTGATACAAAGTGATATTTAAAACAACTTACCTATTGCTATCCTTTCTATTCTGTCCTTTTACGAATAACTTTCCAAATTTGCGCTATTACGACCATAATAGTTTCTCATGATTCCAGAATTAAAATGTCAACAAATCCACTAACACGTGTATCGAATACTACGTTAACAAACTATTATAAATACACACATTCTTATAACTTGGTAGTATCCTGGGGGAACAATGTCTCCATGGAAACGGAAACGCGTCTACGAGCAGTTCTGGAAGTAGTCACAGATTGTCCGCAATTAAATTGCAGCAGACGGATGGATTTCTTATTCAAAATTTCTTTTACAAGCTTCTTAACCATAATGACAATACATTTCTATTCAGTGCTTAACATTACATGTATATGGAAGTCTCGGTATTCCTCGGACCTGTTAGAGAAACGAGATCGGATCGATAATTGACTTCTTTGAGATAAATACCGGTCATTACAGGTTGTCATAAACACTATTCTACTAATTTCAACGACTTAGCTCAATTAGGCGATATAAATCCAATTTCCAAGTTCTACGCTTCATATAATTGGAATACTAGGAACATTATTATCAACTTCATGGCAAAAAACATCAGATAATTACAGCTTATGAAGGCCTTGTTATTCTCTCTTCATTTGATTGAAGTCGTTTTATGCGAGAACCAATAACCCTTAAGGTATAGTATGTTTCGTTCTTCTAATGTTAGATAAAAACCAACTTGCACGAGATTTGAGCAGGAAAGGGGTCCATGATGGGCGAAGAAGTATATTGAGAATTGTGTTCCTCATCGCCTGTTTTTCCAGACAAAAAATTTCAGCTAAGCTAAACTAAATATTCGGAATCAACTAAATATCAATAGGTATGGACCTATCATGAGTGATCCGACTAGTTGTTCACTTTTACTCTAACCAATTTATTGGTAGAATTTGTTTTTGCAGATTGTAGTATGTGATGTTTCTTATCAGCTTTGATTTGAATATGTAAAAAGTCGTCAATGAATATATTTCTATCAGAGTTACTTTGTTATGAAATTAGTGTTGACTGGGATGTGTTACCCAACCTGAATCCTTATATAATTATCTGTACATGTGTAACAATACAAATAACGATAACATCATTATAATGAGGACCATTACAATCAGAATTATTTTAGATATTAATCATGTAATGCTAGCTCATCACTCAGGAAAGAAAAACACATTCTTATTACGCTAATACGGACGTATTTTGATTGAAACCTGCATGAGCAAACCGAAGTGATTTTAGGGGTCAGTTTGTTGACCCATGACATAATTAGAGATGGCCTAACATATAGTCTGAGTATTGAGAACGGAGGCGAAAAGATCAAATGAAGAGTCAACCAATTTATAGCTCGGCATTGATTACTTCATGTTCAATCCACAAGTTTCATCACGTCCCCGCTTCTAGATCTTAGTTTAGTGTGATAACTACAAATTATCACATTTTCTACTGTCTTTATGCTTGATTACAGTTAGTCAATCAATTTTACCACCTATAATTTTCCTTGTCTAGATCGATACCTTGTTTGCTTCACCATCAAATCTACTAAAGGGTGAACAGTGAAAGTGAAATGAAAAACCGCTATTTTGGATACAATGTAAGGGATGGATGATATCTATTTGTATATTTGATGTTAGACAAAGAAGAAAAAATATCAAAGGTTTATATTCTATCAATTTTTATACGCCCACATGAATATGTGGACGTATATTGTCGTCTCCCCTGTCCGTCTGTCGGTCCGATGGTTTGTCGGTCAGTCGATCCATCAATATTTGTTGTAGACACTATAGAAGCTACAATTTTATATGAATCTTAATGAAACTTGGTAAGAGCATTGGAATTGATAAGACGGCGGTCAAGTTCGATTTTTAATTTTCGATGAACGGTTTTTTAGTTATTACCCCAGCCTCTATATTTGTTGTTGACATAATAGAAGCTACAATTTTCACTTTTTTGAATGAAACTAGGTAGGAGCATTATAATTGACAGCGGTCAAGTTCGAATTTGACGATGTTTCAATGAACGGTTTTTGAGTTATTGCCCTTGACTTAGCCACATCACGTCAAAATTTATTGTTGATGCAATAGAAGCTACAATTTTCAATGGATTTGAACTAAACATGGTATGTGAATTGGAATTGATAAGGCGGTGGTCAAGTTTGAATTTGACGATTTTTTCGATAAACGGTTCTCGAGTTATTGCCCTTGACATAGTAAAATCTTGTCAAAATTTTATTGTGAGTGCAATAGAAGCTACAATATTTAATGGATTTCTATGAAAATTATAGTGAGGATTGGAATTGATAAAACGCCGGTCAAGTGAGAATATGACTATTTTTCAAAGAATGGTTTGCGAGTTATTGCCCTTCATTTAGTAAAATAGAGTCAAAATTTTATTGTGGGTGCAATAGAGGCTACAATTTCCAGTGGATTTTGATGAAACTTGGTGTTAGCATTGAAACTGATAAGATGGCGATCAAGTTCGAATTTGACGATTTTTCTATGCACGGCTTGCGAGCTATTGCCCTTGACTTAGTAAAATACCGTCAAAATTTTATTGTGGGTGCAATGGAGGCTACAATTTTCAATGGATTATGAGCATTGAAATTGATAAGGCAGTGGTCAAGTGCAGTTAATGAGTAATTGCCCTTGACTAAGTAAAATTGTGTAAAAATTGTTGTTGTGGGTTCAATAGAAGCAACAATTTTCAATGGATTTTGATGAAACTTGGTATGAGTATTGAAATTGATAAGACGGCAGTCAAGTTCGAAATTGACGATTTTTCGATGAACATTTTTTTAGTTATTGCCTTTGACTTTGTCAAATTGCGTCAAAATTTTATTGTGGGTGCAATAGAAGCTACAATTTTAATGGATTTCGATGAAACCTGGTGTGAGCATTGGAATTGATATGAATTCGGTCAAGTTCGAATTTGACGTTTTTTTTATGAAAATTTTTTGAGTTATTACCCTTGACTTGTTATAATTTTATTGTTAATGCAATAAAACCTACAATTTTCAAAGGATTTTGATGAAACTAGGTTTGAGCATTGGCATTGATTAGACCTCGGTCATGTTTGAATTTGACAATTTTTCAATGAACGGTTTTTAGTTATTACCCTTGACTTAGTAAACTTCAAAATTCTATTGTGGTTGCAATAAGAAGCTTCAATTTTCAGAGGATTTTGATGGAAATTTTTTTAGTTATTGCCCTTGACTTTGTAAAATTGCGTCAAAATTTTATTGTTGGTGCAATAAAAGCTACAATTTTCTAAGGATTTTGATGAAACTTGGTCTGAGCATTGGTATTGATTAGACCTAGGTCAAGTTTGAATTTGACAATTTTTCGGATGACAATGAACGGTTTTTAGTTATTACCCTTGTCTAAGTCAATTTCAAAATTCTTGTGTGGTGCAATAAGAAGCTTCAATTTTCAGAAGATTTTGATGGAACTTGGTGTAAGCATTTGAATTGATAAGACGGTAGGCAAGTTTAAAATGACGACTTTTTTTAATGAATGTTTTTTTAGTTTTTGCCCTTGACTTCAATACTCAGTGAATGTTTTTTTGAGTTATTGCTCAATTTATTATTCAAATTCAATGCTGCCAGTGGGCGTATGTTACCTTGCCTGGAAAGCTATCTTTTGTAAAGATCAAAATAAGATATTTGCCTGCATTTCTTTTATTAAGTTACGGCCATTTATGGTAGTCATTTTTCATTTGTTCAAATGTTAAATCACGAAGTTATTATTACATTTGCAGAAATCTCGTCGAAAACTTTCCATTATGTCACATGAAATCCTGTCTCTAGATAAAATCTATTTCAATATAAAATGACCATGAAACTCTTGGGTATGCCGTTTTTAAGCACTCTTCATGTAGAAAGAGTACTTTGGACATACTTTTTAAGGCAAACGGTCAGATAAGCACATGTCATTTAGGATCACTGGTACTTTTAATGACAGTAAAGTAACGTTGCCGTTACCGTAGCTTGACTTTTGTTGGTATTACATAAATCCGTAAACCTTGAAGTTATGTAAACGAAGGTGTGACATAAACGGTGCAGGAGAATAACATGATGATTTGACAACTACACAAATACACAGTACTGAACTTCATATTGTCGAAAACGGTGTTCAAAGGATAGAGCTTCAAAATGACCAAAGTCTTAACTCTGACATAAGCTTGAGGGAAATATGGGGATGCCCTTAATCGTGCTAGGAAAGGGAAAACTCCCGGATGTGACAATATTCCTGTAGAAGTTTTAAAAAACAGTGTTACAGCTAAGATTTAAGTGGGGTTATTTTAATATTTGTTTCCAGTTGGGACTCAGATATGGAACCCCATTCGGAAATCGTATAGAGGTATAACTCTAGCCCCTGCTGTCTATAAGCTCTATTGTTCTGTACTAAACGATCGTTTAAGTAAGTGTGCAGACGAAAATTATTAAATTATTGATTGTCAAAACGGTTTTAGGAAAAACGGTCAACAATTGATCACATCGCTTATTAAAACCCGAAAGAAGCTTGGGTGTCCGACCTTTTGTACTTTTATAGATTTCAAACAAGCCTATGACAAAATCGACAGAAGTATTTTGTTTTCAAAATAGAAGGCTTGGGCGTTCGATGTCGATTTTATCAAGCAGTGACGTCCCTATATAATAACGTAAAGTCATGTGTAAGGCTAAACGGTCATACTACAGGCTGGTTTGATATCAAATTTGGCCTTTAACAAGGATGTTTGCTGTCCCCATTACTTTTTAATCTGTATATTAATGATCTAGTGCAATCTCTGAATGTTGTGGGAGTCGGAATCGATATTGATGCCTTTAAATTATGTGTATTGTTATATGCTGACGACTTAGTATTGTTAAGTAGTAATGAAATCGATATGAAATTATTGTTAAATGCCCTAAATGCTTGGAGCGTAAGAAAAAAATGACAATTAATGTAAACAAGTACAGTATAATACACTTTCGATTTCAGTCCAAACCTCTTACTTCCCATGTATTCACCTGTGGAAATGATATTGTTGCTATATTTAAAAATGTGTATTTAGGTTTGTTGTTTACCGAGCATCTTAATTAACATTGTATGGCTAAACATTTAGCTAAAGCCACATCTCGAGCTCTTGGCCTTTTTATTGCAAAATCAAAATGGAGGGTTTCTTTTTAGTTTCTATACGAAATTGTATGACAGTTTAGTACTGCCCATTATAAGTTATGGGTGGAAACAATTGAAAGATTATAGTAGTATTAAAGCAGTTCAAAATAGAGCATGCAGATATTTTCTGGGGGTAGGAAAAACACACCAAATGCCGCAGTTAATGGTGATATGGGTTGGCTACCTATACATGTACACCAATGGGATGTTGTAATACGACATTATAGTGTAATGTGTAATATGCCAGATAACCGTCTCTGTAAACAGATCTTCAAATTCTGTGAAGATAATGCAGCGGTCTGAAAAAAATGGATTTATAGAGTAACCAAACACCTTTGTAAATTAGACATTGTAATTGATAGAACCTCATAATTATGTGAATTCCAAGAATATTATAAAGGAACTATGTCATAAAAACTTTGATTTGTATAAAAATAAGTGTTTTACGATGTTAGTAGTATTAATTCAAAGTTCGGTCAAGGTCAATTTATCTACTGGCTTATATACATAATGTATGTGATATCTTATGTACATTTAATCTCTCATAATTCTTAGAATGGCGATTTTCACTCAATTCATTTTAACTTGTATGAAAATTCGTTTATGTTTTTAAAAAATTGGTGAGACTTAAATAAATAAATAAATCATATTTCCATCTTTTATCACGAATTCTTGCCTTTCTCTTCGCATGCTCGCCATTTCCCTCTCTTTCTCGCCTTTTTCAATCTCTGTCGTCTCTCGACGGTTATTATAGGAGTCGTCTTCAATATGTTTCCTAATATACCAAAATTTATTTCCATATAAAAACGATTCAGTTATCTGGGCGCTGATAATTTGTGGTTTGCCGTCAGTCTGCTTGGTTTACCAACCTCAGATAGACAATGGGAGACAATGGTTTGAGTATATAGGACTCGGACCACAAAAACATTTTATGCTAATGATTGTCGAATTTAATCCAAGCTATTTTGGACACCCTCTTTCTCCCTTCCTTGTGGGTTTTTTTCATGCCCATTTTTGACAAATTTTTGGTCTAGATTTGGAATTTCATGTCTGAAATTCCATTTTCTTTCAGAATTTCTGAGATAATGAGAAATTTAATTGGCGGAAGGTTATTTCTAAAAATAGTGCTTTTGTGTGCAGTGACAATCAAGCGGAAGTTGATAAAAATGTAGTGGTTTACTTTCATTTTGTTTAGTTCAAATTTTCATGCTATATATTGAAATTTTGTACAGAAACCAAGTATTGGCCAGGTCGACATAATATGGGGAATTTCAACGAGATTTCTTGAAAAAGTTATGGAAACAGATGGCAAATGAATTGGTGGACCGAGTCCTGATGATTATTCTGTATGTAATCAATTTCAAACCTCGGCTCTGGCAACTTACAGCTCATTCTGTTATTATATTCTAAATAGAACAGAACTCATATAAAAATATTTTGAAGATCAAAATCAGAATGCTCAATTGTCAAATATACATAACAAATAGTTCATTAAAATTGCATTGATTTACAACTTGAATAATCTTCATCGTAATCTCCATGGTGTTTATCTGTCAACAAGTATTGTTGAGCAACACATTGTCAAATTGAAACATGACTAAGATACCATCAACAAGGTAATGTATATTACACACGACTAGATAAATACTTAATTATGTTTGTTGAGTAACTTGGTAATTTAGTTTTAGCAAAATATTCTACATAAAATACAACTAAATTAAAATATGATGAATAGTATAAATTGCAAAGATCTCAGAATGACTTTTTTTCATGAATTATAAAATATTTTAGTTATGATTCAGATTTTAATCAGATATTGACTTGATTTTTAGGTGTACAGTAACTGGTCTCACCTTGTACATATCAAACTGATTCCGGCATGTGCGAGAGTATATTGTCAATAGTGGGGACGATATAAAAAATGTTTCGTATTTACAGGTTTGGCCACAATACTGTGAACATCTGCATATTATTTCGTAGATTGTTCAATCCAGCCGTTGACAAGCAATTTGTTTAACGGAAGATCATTTACATGTAATATTTTAACGGACCAATAAAACTAAATTCGTGATTTTTTTTAAACTGATGGTACTTGGGTAATTAATAAGAAATCGTCTCAAATAAATTTTGTTATTTGTATGTGTATGTGCAATTGTCTGAAGGGAAGCAACTACATTAAACGACTTACCACTTTGCCGTATTTATATTTGATCACACTGGTCAACATTGTTAGATACAACCTTGTATTGTCTATAATGTTCAGTAAAGATCTAAAATATGTAAGACCATTTCCCTGAACTAAAATATCAACTTATAAAAACAGAATCATTGGAAAACAACAACTTTATTTACGATAATAATTAGTTTTACGATATCTATCCAAAAAAAGACATTTGGCAGGACAATCCGCATGGCGACATACAACATTTCTTCATAAAAGGACATTTATGGTCCGTACTACAGTCATTCTTGCAGCTTGAAAAATATCTTGGGGGATCTCTGCAGAATCCTAGCTTACTTCCAACTGAAATATAGGAACAAATTATTACTTGATCGTATATTTCACGACCTTCATGTAAGGGAGGGGACAAGGTTTGGTTCTTACATAGTTAAAAACACAAAAACTAAGTTTCATTTCGATTTTTTTCAAAAGCCTTCAAATCATATTTGCAGTCATTTCTAAATCTTAAACCTGATTTGAATGCTTACTTGAAGTATATTATAACCTTTATCAAACATCGTATGAAGTCGAGGAAGACAGTCAAAGTTATTATGAACTACGTTCTCGTGTGAATATTCCCATGTAAAACTTAAGACCGTTATGGTTAGTATACTGATGTTTCATGGTCGTCTGTTAATGAATATGTTCCAAAATTAACTCAAAGTCAATTAAAAGCAAAGTACATATATGCCGCGCTAAGTATAAATTTGGTATATCGCTACATCAGATATAAAGTTTTAAACCAGAAACCACAAATTTACAAACAGGTGTTCTGATATGCCACATCATTTAAAATTCTGTTATGGAGTACTTACCATCCACACGGCCTAAAGTGATACATGTGGCACTTTATGATTTTACTTACCAAAATATCCTTTAAAGTCATAACAGCAAACACCAATTCCATATGCGGCTGAACAGTAAGATTGTGATGGACATTGGTCTCTGCCACACAGTATTTGATTACCTCTGACATCAATAATTGGTTGTGAAACAGCACATGGGTTATTTCTACTAACGGCCAACGCAGCTGAAAAGACATTAAGATCTGCCTTAAACTCCAGAAACTAATAAGTTTGTTATAAAAGTACATAATTATGTGGTCGAAGACTGCAATTGAGATTCTTAAGTCTCCAGTCTGTAATAGGTTTGGTCGAATATAACGGAAAATGTCTTATAAATTAATTCAAAGAAACATTATATATAAAAAATACAAAATTTATTACGTGGTACGCAGGTTGGCTTTAATTCACAATCGCTTGTTTCACAAACATCAGCCAGCAGTCGACATCCAAAAGTACAACTTTTCTTCTAAAATGCCAAAATTTACAATTCTAATAAATGATATCCAATTAAAAAGATGTTTATGTACACATCTATCGTTTCAAAAGCAAAGTCGTTCGAGGATTATGAAGAAGGTAGCCAATCTGTAATTTGACTTCATCCAATTTTTTATGTATAGCGAACTGGGTTAATACTTTTCAAACTTATATGTAAATATGCTAATGACCTTTAACGCGATTGTTGAAACAAAAAACTATACCGGGGGGAGTTTGCGATAAAAATGAATTCATTAAAATTATTTTCAAATATCTTAAACATAAACTATTGAGAAGTATCGATTTTCCATCCACGGAAGAATCCTTTAAACTATATTTTCGTTTCCTATTATTTCTATGATAATAGCCACAAAAAGGAATATCCACAATACTACAAAATCTTGTCCACGAATGTCAGTACACTTACCAGACAAGGGTCTTGAAAGAACTGGCCCTGGATTATGCTGAGACAACTACTCAAAGCTGCAATCAACTGAAATATATTCTAAATCGATGTAGCGAATAATTCTAACGTTTAGTAATGGCCTTTGATTGTCGTCATTTGTTTATGCCAATAAAAGCACTTCTGAGCAGACTGCAGTTTCAGAAATTCGAAACTTCTTGTAACTTCTTCACTTGGATATTCTATTTTCACTTAAATTGTTATGTAAGTAGAAGACATATTATAAGTAAGAAATGTCAAAATGTATAAGTATGTTATTTCGACAGAATTTGACTAACAATAACTTCATTTTGTACATTTGACGTGTACACAAACTCCTAACCTTTAGACGGTCACTTTTTTTCAAACCATGTTATATTTGTTCCTATTGTACAATTTAAATTGAACTTCAATTTCCATATAAAGTTTAAACTTTTAAATCCAATATAAATTAGAATTGTTATAAGAAATTTGATCTATCTGGTTTTCAGAAAACAACTTACCAAGAGTATACTGACTGCCATGTTTGTCGTCTTTTAAACCTGAGGAAATAAATTGAAGAATATATATAGATACTGTCAATCTCATCTATCATAGTTGATCAATTATTGTTTAGACAGATCCGTCAATCACAATAACTCAAAATAACGTGTCATAATATCTATTGACTTTAAAAATTACTATTCGTTTGGAAAAGGTGAAGTTTTTTTTTTAGATCAAGTATCTTTGGCTATTTTTACTGGTTCATCCTGACTTAGTTTATAATGATTTTGTGTATAGTCATATTCTTCAGTTTAAAATTATGTCCTTGAAGTTTGGAATGCATAAAGCTTAGACTCTATAGGACTAAGAGTATATAAAATTCCCAGGTATAATGCGCATAAGTTTATAATACGCACGAACAAAGTTTTCGACCTCCCCGCAATAATACACATGAGCGAGTTTAACGTCTTACTCTTTTGCACCTTATGGGTTTATGAAGACGTGCAACGCCACCTGGCTAGATGTCTTTTTCGATTACACATAAAGTATATGTCTCTTCAATGGATTATTTTATTTTTTCATTGAATATAACCATGTCCACAAGAGAAACCCCTGGACAACACAATTGGGGTGTAATAAAGGTTTAATGCATCTGTATATTATAGTATACAGCCGAGTATGATAGAAATGAATAAATAGTTTACACCCGAGTATATCATTTCATTCCCAATAATTGGCCTTGTTATATTTACGAGGACAAGTATCAACTGTGAAATTGGTGAAACAAGGTTACTTGTCAAACAAACTTCATGTCATTTATTTAATAACTGTGATGTCAACCTTTGTTCCACTAACTAGTACAATGGATGAGTATTGTTAGAAATACTAACTGTCCAATAATTGTGTGTCCAGTATGGGAAAAAAGTATCTATTTTGTAGATAGCTTTTCGATTACAATGTTTACTTAATGAAATGAAAGGAAACACACCAGGTATATATTCAATTCAAATTTAGCATTAGCTTACTATCCGAGTACCATTTTGTAAAATAGTATTGGGAGTGTTAGATTGTTTTCGAGTTAATGAAAATACCAAGCAAATAAAAGAAGAACTATTATCTTTAATATGATTTTGCAGAAGGGAAGATTTATAAGGTAGGTAGGTAAATGGCGAGTTAACGTTCGCTTCCAACAATTGCTGATATCGCAAACTAGGTAGTTGCACTTTGGTGGTCGTTGGTAGTGGATTTAGAATCAATTGGATGATTTAGAAAACTGTTGGTTTGGTGGTGGTTTGAGAAATCGTACGATCTGGTCGGAACGAATGTCATGGCGGTGAAACTCTGCCCTGGATGGTGTGGCGTGAGTGATTCAGTCTTCTACATTCTTCCAAAACTCGTTATGATCATGGTGGTTGTTGTTGGTGGTTGTTGGTTTGGTTTGGTTTGGTGAAGATTTATAATGAAATATCATATTTTTATACAGATCCCTTGAAAGAAACTATTGCGGGATAATATTTGATTGACCAGACGCAAGATATGTAGTTCTAAGATAATCGAGTCTACAGGGTCAAGGCCGTATTTTGAAAAAAAAAAAATGGCTGATTATGTACTGTAGTTTGTGTTTGCCGAGGAGCGATTACAAGCACAGAAACTGGTCCTGACATAACAACCGGAACAGATCGTAAGAAAATAATTCACCGCTTCCAGTTTTGTTACAAAATGTCTTTGTTATCTGAAAGTGCCTGCGTCGCTTTTTTTCTGGTTTCGACATTAAATAGAAAAATTATTTTGAATCATGAAAGCCAATGATTTAATGAATTAGTCCAAATGTTACGAGATTGGATACCTTTAGTAGTGACGTATGGTTTGCCAAGGGAGGTTAATAGTCTCTAATGACGAGAATCTGGGATTGTGAAAGCAACGGTTGGTTCATGTATATATCCAACGTTGCTTTTGGAACATATTAATACACCCAGCATATTCCTAGTAAGTAAATATTGTGCATAAAATAATAAATATATTTTAACGTATATATTATTTATGACAACAGAAATATATTTTCTCTATTGGTTGTAAGACTGACACTGATAAAGGTCCAGTTCAACAATTCTGAACTTATTTAAATTTTAATCAGTCAGTATGTTGTGTTGATAACTTATATTTAACTTGGTGGGTTATTTAAGTATTTATTGATTTATCAAAAGTTCTCTATAACGACCAAAACGTTTTCAACGAAAAATATTGATACATTTATAAATAAATAAAAATTGCATTTGACTGATTTGTTCAGCCATGCAGGCATGAATTGATATGGTCGTGTATCTTGACCTAGACCATTATAGTATTATCGAACTTAATATAAGTCATGTTACTCATCTGACACACCTGCTGATAATTTTCTTTTAGGTTTCCACTACTATACAATAATTGCTCTCGATTTTGTCTAATGGAAGTGTCTTGCTTTTACGAATATTTATTATAAGATTACAAACTTTATATACGCCCAATGGAAAGTGGTACGTCAATATCTTTGACTTCAATGAGTCAGAATTTTTTTTATTTAAAATCATATATAATCAGCAAACAATAAACCCAATTTAGAAAAAAAATATGAAAAATATGTAATGAAAAATTGATAATCCGCTCATTCATTATACATTGAAACTTATTGTTCATAATTGAGTATTTCAGGTAAATTTTCAGGTAAATGTGATTTTAAGCAATTCAAACTCCATTTCATAAGTTCGTCTTGTTTCACAGGATCTCTGAAAAACAAAAACGTTTAAACAAATAAAGTTTGTGTTACAGTTCGTTCAAACGTATTAGGACAAAAACGTCCATTAAGTGCAGATTATCACTGTATTGAATATATTGACAACAATAATAACATTGTATAAATTCATCTGGTCAAAAATCATCGATTTTTTTTTTTAATGTGCTGTATTGTGATCTATACCTTGCTAGTGAAGATGGTGTTTTGGTTTTACAGTCACTCATATAAATACCAGTTTGGCCTTGTAAAGATTTGTCTACAGCAGCTTTAATAATAGTTGCAGCACCTTCAAGAGCATCTCGTGCGAAAAACGCTAATAAAAAAAAATAATTTCAAACTTTAATCAAAGTAATGGCTTCATTGATAACATTTCCTATCTATTATTGAATAAGTATCTTGTATATTCATGATTATCGAACGAGATTTGCTTTAAAAAATATTGATGATTCGTCACTATATAGAAAATAAATGCTAAACGAAGAAGTTATAGAGTATGAAACAAATACAGTTCCTTTTTGCGATTGGATTAGACAGTCAGTTAACTCCTAACAATATTGCAGGTCTAAGGTGGTGCAATAAAAAAGGACCCCATTCGCATAGGAAACAGTACTTCGGCTCAATGTTCTGCGTCCGTTAACAGTTGGACAAGTCCTTGAACAAGGACTTGTAATTTCGAGGTGTTTTATCATAAATGTTGAAGGTATATTTTATTTGTTATCAGGAATTGAAGGTATACCTACTCTTAGTAAATGCTCTTACAAAGAACAAATCACTTGTTTGAGTCATCTGGGTATAGACTATACCAGGATGACAAGAGGATATTGTAACTTCTGTGGATTTTATATTTCTTATAAACCACAACATCGACATTATCTGAAAACAATGATTACAATGATGTCTTTTCTGTGATTGATATATAGCAATAGTCCAGCGTCTAATAGAAACACAACCGTCATAGAAAAGCACCCCGCATGTGATAAAGTATAAATCACAATGCACCCGGGCCACATAATACAACAAACAACACGGATTGAAGTGATGTATCAAATAATACAACAAAAATCACGGACTGAAGTGATGAGTCACATAATACAACAAACATCATGGATTGAAGTGATGAGTCGCTTTATACAACAAACATCATGGATTGAAGTGATGAGTCACATTATACAAAAAAAACAAAAACATCACGGATTGAAGTGACGAGACACATTATACAACAGACATCATGGATTGAAGTGATGAGTCACATTATACAACAAACATCATGGATTAAAGTGATAGAGTCACATAAGACAAGAAACATCACAGATTATAGCAAACAGTATAGATTAAAGTGATGAGTCACATAACACAAAAACATCATTTATTGAAGTAAAGAGCAACAAAATAAAACAAACATCATGGATTGAAATGATCGGTCACGTACTTAAATAAACATCATGGATTGAAGTAATGAGTCATAAAACATAAAAAATGATTAATTGAAGTGATGAGTCACATAAAAATAATACAACCGAAACCGTGTACAGATTTTCCAACTTGGTCGCACAATGCTGGAATATAAAAATATCCACATTTGTATGTGTTAAATTTAAGTATCAACAAACCTGGTACAATTTGGAACTACTATAAAATGTTATTTCTCCCCACGATTTCTGTGCATTTATGTTGGTCAAATCAAATTTACCAACTGTGTGAGCTATAGACGAGGTTTGCACTATCCTACTGTCTTCACCAGACGCCATTAAAATTGGTAGAAAATGAAGAATGATTAAAAGATGAGATAAATAATTTGCTTGTAACATTAATTCATATCCATCTTCTGTTATTTCTGAAATTACCAAGCGAAAGCTTCATCATTTTCATGGAATACATGGTCATTAAATATGTACAGAGTCACGAAATGTGTTCATTGCCATGAAATTAATACATACTTCTGGCTTCTACCATGTGGTATCGGGACAAAAGCTCCAGTCCTCGAGTGGCATACAATTTCGGACACGGTAAAATTCTATTTATTCATTATCGAATCTTTTCATAATAATTATTGTAGTGGACCATCGTACTTATCATACTTCACAAGTTTTATTGTGATAATTCTGGCACCTGTTGTATTTTGATGATGTTATGGTAGCATCGACAGGTCTTTAACTTAAATAACCAATTGATTAGAGTAAATTACCTTTTGCTTTCACTGCTAATCCTGCATTACAAACTAAAACATTCAATTTGCAATCTCTAGCTTTAAATGCTTCAATAAACACTTTTGTGGAGGCAAAGGAGGCAAGATCTAATTCCATTATGTCAATGTTCAGCTTCCTTGGATCTCGTCTGTTTGCCTCTAATTCCTTCTCCATCTTCAAACGAAAGTCTCTGTCATATTCCTCTTGCATATTTTGAACGGCCTGGTAAAAGAAATTATTGAATCATTTTTTTCCGTTAAAAAAACAAACAAGAAGCACGCGCGCTTTGTTAACTCTGTGATTACCTTGTGTTTGATATCTAAATAGACACATATTTGTTCAGAGTCACTAGCACATACAGATGCCAAAAGGACGATCGGAACATGGTAACCCGCGGGCCGTATGCACCGTTCTTACCTCGACTAAATGTGAAGTCTAAATTTGGGATAAAGTTAAACTTAATTTTAACTTTAATTGGTATACACAGCTCTTACTAAAGCCGAACTTAACAAAGCATTAGTTATGTTTCACTAGTAAAATGGATCAGTTGTGCAATAAAAACTTCTTTAGGAGTTTTTCGGTTTACATTCCACTACGACAATACCCACACTTATCACCAGAGTTCTTCAGTTTACAAGTCACCAGACTCTTTTATTCACATGGATGTCACGAAAATCACATTCATTTACACTTAAATATACAATAATTTTGGCGCTGGGGGCTAAACATATTCCTTGGAAGTTTCAAAATAACAACATGTAGGACAGAATCACAACTATCACGAAAACGGACGTTATTTTTACCACCCAACGAACAAGATGTTATCTTTTACACAGTGGATTTTGCCACGACCTTCATTTCAGGTAAACGGTGAATAAATCAAGTTCGAATTAAGTCGAAGACTTACTAATTCGGCTTTGGACATGTTTCTGCAAGCAATAATCACATGAGCTCCTAAACCTGCTATCGTCTTAGCTGCTTCATAACCAATGCCTGTAACCCAAAAGAAGACATGAATAAATTATTTCAGACAGTCTATTTCCTTTTATACCTTACCACAGTATTGTTAAAACAATTACCAAGGGGTCTAATTTAAACGAATATTGGAGCTTTTGTGATTGTAACTGTGACTTTGTTGTATGCAACATCTCTATATTACAATTTGCCCAATGTTCATTGTTTACTGTTGAGACGAGCAATTGAATTTAAGATTAACACCAAAATGTCAATTATTAAACTAGTTTAATATCTGACCTGAATTTCCCCCAGTTATCAAAAATGTTCTCTCAGGGTTGATTTCCTCTTCCGGAAAAGACAACGAAGCTCCCATTTTCACCCAAGGTTAGCTAATTGGTATTCATGTGTCAATGTGTATTGAACTGAAATAAATGAACATATAACTCAGCGAAATTTGAAACCAGAATAATTATTCTAATGGATTTCCTAATGTGAGACAACTCATCCAATGTTAGATGTTTCCTTGGAGTATTATCTTAATGTCAATTAAACAGAAGCAGTTCTTGTCTTGTTTCTAAGTTCTCGTGGTACGCATTAGTTAGATAATTAAATATAGCATAACATATTATACGTCTTCTTCTTCTCAGGTGAAGCTCAATGTAGAATCATACCCAATTTGGAAATGGACCAAGATATTTTGGATACAAACCTACACACCAAATTCTATAAAAATCTTGAAAGCGGTATAGATCCAGATTATAATGTGGGTGTATGTCGAACCCGAACAACTTTATTTTGTTTACCTTAAAGAACATGGTGACAATTTTTTCGCTATGGTTCCGATTCTAAAATGTTGACCTATTTAAAATACAAAATCGTTCAGGAGGAATCACAGTCCTAGTTGTATTTATTTATGTCGGTTGAGTCTAGGTATATGTGTTTATTAGATGTGTATACAGTGTATCGTTTATACCCATGAGAAAAAGTAAATTAACACACTCAACCTTTAACTTTTGAACTTTATTGAATAAATGAAATTGGGAATATGACAGATAACATGTTCACATATTAAAACTAGGTTCAGAGACTTGAACTTTAAGAAGCACTCCACCCCCTCCCCCTCCACCAAAACCCGCCCTCCTCATTCAAAGATACAAGGGGAAACGCAAGGGGACCATAAAACTCACATAAACGTTTTCTACTTTCGATTTATGTCGGCAGCATGATGTGAGTTGTGCAGAACTGTTTCGATAGTATTCACTGTAGTATATACAGGATATATAGTTCGAGACAGTAAATCAATGACTTTATGACTACACATTATTATATATGAAAAAGGTAAATGCTCATTAAAAGTAACTGTGTGAACTTACCAGGTGTATCTATTAAGAAGGTATCCCTTAATGATAAATGTTTCGTATCATGTCCGATAAAGAAAATAACATACATGTATATCATACTGATAACCATAAAATAGACTGGCTTAAACAATCTACATCTTCTATGTAGTCAAACACAACATATTACTGTAGAGCTTGTTCGTCTTGCTACTCATACGCAGAGAGATTCGAGAATAATTGCATCCATTTAGTATAAATTTCAAATTATCTGAATTATAATTATGAAAAGCTGATGGATATCCTAAGAGTACCCTAATCACCAGCTGTGTATTGACCTATGGAAACCGATATCACAAGAATCTTGCAGAGGCTATTATGTACATAATGTATTATTTTCAATGGAGTTATATATAGTATATTGAATGAATCTTCTTAGCGTCGTGCAATTAAAGGTATGGCATGACAAATTAACTGTATACATTGAATTATTACTGAAACGAAATGCACAAATATAGTATGTACTCCCAGGTAGAGTGAACAATTGGTTGTTCGTGTCAGTTTAAGCTATACTAATGGAAAAAAGTAACTGTGCATCACTGAAAATGGGACAAAATAAAAGATGTTTGAAAAGTTATAAAACAAACCATCAAAAAACGTTTAGCCGCGCATTTTTCATGAAATGTCATGTCACGTATCGCGCGTGGCAATCGCACAATTGTGTATAATGACATGACTCACATTCTGCATGATGTTTGACACATGGATTTCACACACCTGATTTTCAAATTGAAGAAATGATGACAATTTTTTAGCCTCTAAATGTGGCAGAAAACACGTTAACTTCAACATAAATTGCGCGAAATGACACGGCTTAAGAACAATGGTCTCCGCTACCCGGAATGGCCCAGAGTGAAGTTGCCAGACATTTTTTTTTGTCCATCAAAACACGTTATCTTCTCTATGGTGACGTTTCCAACATAATGGGAACAAGAGAGATTTGTGTCGGTTCGGACGTCCACGTGTGACGTCACGTTAACAAGACAACCATATTCGGCTAACCCCATATAAGGAATCGATTCCAGAGTTCCAGTTTGACTGCTCGGACCATTCCATTTCGCCCATTCAGATCCAAGACTGTTCGGAAACGACATCCGGCCCAGAAGTCCTGTCATACGTCCGATTTTCTCGAACATCTACAGGAGACAAGATTGGGATAGTGTTCTGTTCACTGATGAGTCCAGATTCCAGTACTCCCTTCGCCAGCAATTTCTACTGACCAGTCCCCTATCGAGCAGGCATTGGATGAAATGGAACTCGATTACGCTAGGGTACGAATCAGCCATTGACGTTACTGATTTTGGACAATTGTTGCTTTAGACATGGAAAAAACATTCCCAAGGTTTCCTCAATCGCTGAGTGTCGTCTATGCGCCGTCGTTGTCAAGCCTGCATTAACGCCAATAGTAGACACACACGATATTTAGTTTGTGGACTGACACCACATCTCTTCGAGGGCGTGTCAGGATGCCTAGTGTCATAAAGATTTCGAGATTATCCTGTCAACAATTAAACGGTGATTAAATAGAATACCAAATATCATCATATCATTATAAGAATATGACATAACTGCAGTTCGACCAGTGCTGCGAATCTCGTAGAAACATCATAATTAGTTATGTAGTAATAGAGATGTATGTAAACCAAGTTAATTTATAAATTATGAAGTACTATAGATGTAGATATTAACCTATTGTCATCTGTGTAATTATGATATATTTCATGCTCTATTTGGATCCTTTCGAGGGGTCGTTATTGAGAATAGGATTATTTTTATTATACAATCTAATTATCGCCAACAGCTTGGTTTTACTTGATTGTCGATTTTAATCCTGAAGTGTTGTTAATGATAAGAACAAACCATATTAATTGGACGCATTTATCACATTTAAAAGGTTTGGTGTCGATTCAACCTGTTAGGTTTGTACTTCACATTTTGTTGCAATATTAATAACTAGACACCAAATTTCCTCAATCCGATAAATCCACAAAATCAAGTAATTAATCATAAAACAATTATTACATCAATTCAGGGATTTTCAAATCGCGAGTCTTGGAAATTATAAGGTAACTCTCTCACGGAGTTTTCTCGCGTCCTTGAAAACGACTCTTGAATTGATATCAACTTCGTCAGACAATGTGCTATATATAAAATCACGGAAGACCAAGGAAAGTGATTCTTATGACTTAAAATGAATATTCCGACACTGAAATAATTTTTAACGAATATTAATTATTGGCAAAATATGTTTGAATACACCGGAAAATGGTTGCCATAGTGCGCTCAACCCAGCGTTGATGACACAGGCGCTTTTAACTCAAACTACTAGTAAACTGATTCATTGAACCACACTTTCTTCCCAGGAATTTCTCAGAAATCGGTAAAATTCGAACTTGAAAAGGCAGTAACTATTATATTTATAACGAATTTAAAACGACGATTTTAAATAAAGTAAATAAATTTATCTAGATTATAAATTAAAAATATCCGAAAGATTGTCAGGTAGAAAGGGTCTTAAACTGTCAAAACTCCACTGCATTACTTCATCTTGAATAACCGGATCTCTGAAAATATATTATAGGTACGTTGTGATGTGTGGATATAAAGACAATTTAAAGATATCTCTACATTAAATTGACAATAACGGATTATAAATCAAACCTTGTGTTATCAGGTTTCCTGGAACACCATTTCAGAGCTCGATTAGATATATGTGCCTAAATTGGATATTATTACAAAAAAAAGAAACTCTTACTTTGACAAATTTGATGTAGATTTGATTTTGCAATCACTCAAATAAATACCAGTTTGCCCATTCAATGACTGGTCCACGGCACCTTTGATTATAGTTGTCGCACCGTCATATGGATTTCTTGCCATGAAAGCTGTAAAAATAAATGAAAGTAAGGATTAAATTGGTATTAAAAAAAGAAAAACATTTGAAGATTTTAAACCGAACGTTCATTATTTATTCACAACAATATTTTTTTTTTTTAGAATAATTATACTTTTTAAAATATTTAAAAACTCTATCGATTTACTTTTATACCATTGTTGGCCTAATTCGTAAAATTTGGCGACAATAAAACGTTATCGTATTCTGCGCAACTTTCTTGTCAATTGGTAGACAATACAAAATCGGACCATTCCAGAAATAGTATAACCATTATATCTTGTGCTTCATTAATATCTAGTCACATGACATAGATATAATTGGTCTGTACATTTTACAGCAATTCAGTAAATGACATTTATGGACAAATGCGAGATACAACTCACTTGTCACTTCTCATTATGTCATACATTAATCATGATTGATTTCGGGTTTATGAATTTATCATATATGTCATTTCGATACTTTATCTGCAAATGATATTTGCTAAACGATTGCAGTATGCGTGGTCCCGGGTATAACCAATAACTTACAATTTACGTATGTTTTAACAAAGAATGAAGACCCATTCTGTGTCATCTGTGTGGTGACAAGACCAGGGTTGCAACATGATATCGTCAATGAATTATTCTTTAGGTTCCTGGCCATCCACAGCATAAACATTATCTGAATGATAAAATGGCAAACGCTTATATTGTGAATTCACAGAATTCATATTAATAATTATGCAATCTGTGTTTAACTTAAATGCAACTGTATGCATCAAGCCAAAAGTTTGTCTTTGGGTTTAATTTTTTTTAAAGAAACTTAACATACGAGAAGCTGGGAGGCAAGATGGCTTTTTCCAATTTTCTTTAGTTTAAACAAATGTTTCTAGCTAATTTTTAATAGCATTTTTCGTACTTAAAAGATCCAGTAGCAGTTGATAAGCTATCCTGGCAGATTTTACAAAATAACACCCAGTATAAGTCAAATTACAGGTTTACAAAACCGACTCGTCATATTGGTCTCACCTGATATAATTTAGAGTTCCCGTACACTTTAGATTCGCCCCAGGATTTTTCAGCGTTCATGTCATTGATATTATGTTTTGCAAAGATATGCATTAGAGACGAGGTTTGCACTATCCTACTGTCTTCACCAGACGCCATTAAAATTGGTAGAAAATGAAGAATGATTAAAAGATGAGATAAATAATTTGCTTGTATCATTAATTCATATCCATCTTCTGTTATTTCTGGAAAATAAAATCAGAGTACAATCAAGTAAAACATAATTATTAACACCAAGATTAGTATGCCAATAAATCAAGATTGAATTGATCAATTGGTTCAGTATTCCTAATGTTAACATCAGGGTTATTTACCTCTGACTTACTTCAAAGAACAGTATCTTTTAAGTGGATGAACCTGAAAGTCTTAATAATCTTTTTCAATTTACTCAATGAAATCATGCAAGTTTATTTGGTTCCCAGACATCGTCATTTCACTTTGTTATCAAATAGCAGTCGTATAAGATGGCCATTGAAATGATATTCATAGGAGCATGGTCTGGTTGAGAACTTTGTAGAACCATTATGGTCAGATGCATTTAAATACAGTTTCATGACTTCCAAACTTTGCTAAAAGCAGGGCCATAGAATTTATTTTCCGAAGATACCAATTGAAAACCAAAAGTTAATACAATCATGATGGATTCTTCATTCATTTTCCTGCTTGATAACGATAAGAGGAAACTTGTTGAAACGTCGCAATATAAGTACGTCGCAGTTATTGTTATCCATAAAACTTAGTTATTATAATCATATTGAGATTGGAAATATTATGGTGAAACATAATTAATTCTATGTTTACTTACCTCTGTTATGTGCCGATACCCCAGCATTACATATTAGAACGTTTAAATTGCAGCTCTTGGCTTTAAATTGATCAATGAAGCGTTTTGTGGATTTGAATGAGGCTAAATCTACTTCCATTATATCTAGATTCAGTTTTCGCGGATCTTTGTTTATGGCATCGGGTTCATTTTTCAGCCTGTCGTGAAATTCATCTTCGTATTCTTTCTGCATTTGTTTTATGGCCTGTAAAGATAGTTCAAAGACATCAGTATCACATTATTCCACCGCGTTCCATGGAACGAAGCTGTTCCGTGTTTTATCCAAATTACGCATGCAGATGCGTGTACTCCAAGAGTGAACTACCACGATGTACATCCGTTACAATATTAATCACTCAGCGACTCTGTTTTCCAGAGAATTGAAACACCATTAATAATATCATCAGATATTTTATATATCTTTGAATATGCTATAACAATTCTAAAATCCAAGCATTATTTCTGAAAGACACAAGACCCAGTTTAGGAAAATTATGATACTTACAGCTTCAGCTTTGGACATATTTCGGCAAGCAATGATTACATGACCTCCTAAAACTGCTATATTTTTAGCAACTTCGTAACCAATTCCTAAAAAAATAATTCTACCTAAAATATGATAATAAAAAAATCCTCTCGCAAACAATGCTCATTATAGAATCGGACATTCGAGAGTGGAGGAAAGGAATACGTGCAAATTCAAAACTTGGCCGGTGGAGATATCCTGAAGGATGTACATGTGATGTCGAGTTTTATATTGCCAGGAAATTTAGTGTCATGTCTTTCTTCATATTCTCGTCCATAATAATATAATGTAAGTACTTAGTAATCTGTTACAATGTTTAAAGATTCAGCTTACCTGTATTACCACCAGTCACAAGATAGGTTCTATCTGGACTGATTTTGTCTTTAGGGTATGATAACGAAGCTCCCATTCTATTTTTAATAGGCTTCAATTGTCATCTGAAATATGGTACAACGACCATGCAAGATCTTAACCAAAATACAGTTTTATACACAAATATAATAGGAATTGTCTACATGGAAATATTCAAGCTATATATCTATTTTCTACAATTGCGATTCACAAGTGACAAAATTATATTAAATCTAAATCTGGGGCAAATCTAGGGTTAAAATTAGCCAAGGTCTGTAATTATATTTATAAATTGTTTAAAATGCCTTTCATTCACGTCCTAAAGATAATGATAGTAGCCTACCTATCAACTTATAGCCTAAAATATAAGGAAAGTTTTCTATTTAAAATAATGTATCAAAATAATCAAATCTTACCTTTACGCGAACCAGGTCATAAAAATAAGTCACCAAAGTAGGGCAATGTGTTTATTGTAGCTATAAATAAGTATACTCGGTGTTTGAACACTTCTATTGATAAAATTGTACGGTTGAAATACAGACTACAGTCATGTCATTTCACTAATATCGAACAATTATCATCTCCCTTTAAATGTTCAGAATACGATTACTTGGATAGTCACAATATAGTACTTAATGATCATTTATTGTCACTATTAAACCCCAAATGTCATTCAATAATTATATTCAAGGGAAGAACCTCTTCAAAGAAGACTATTTCTATTTATTACAGTGACAGATTCATCTTAAAGGAAATGTCTACTAAAATTCAGAGATACGTAAACCGAATGTAGATAAATAATTTTGATAGAACAACTACCTCATCAGCTTGAACAAGAACGAATACGGAATATATAAAAGAGTGAAAAAGATTGTTTCTATGATCTTTCTTAAACCTTATACAAGGTATAGATAAACAATGAAATGACATGAGTTTAACCGCAAAGTTGGCGGCTTTGACTATTTCGATTCCAGAAATCTTAAACATGCACAGTATTTGACAGGAAGAAGCTGAAAATCTGATGGTATTATCTCGAACTAAGAGAAAAAACAATGCTAAGATACCGTGGCTCCCGACTACAAAATTGGTTTTATGAGTTTATCGATACAATGCATTACCTTGGTCGATATAACATAATACATATCAGAAAAATCGAATATTTATAAAAACCTCCTTAAGATATTGGGCTGTTAAAATCGTTCAGTCTATAAAAAATATAACAGTTGGATGCCTCTCACTTTAGTCATACCTATTATAATTTATATATCTTTTTAAAAAGTGATAAAAGAGAGATACAATTCTTTTTGCCTGAACGCCTGGTTTTTACTTTTATTACCTTTTACGCTAATGAGAATGATGTGTCAATATATTTTTCATAATTAATATACATCAAAGCCAATCAATGCAGGTTGCTGACACTGGACATATTAGACAGGGGATTCCTTTTTGAGTTCCATATAAAACATAAATAATTTTAGATGTTCGAATTTCTAACTAAGATATCTAACCAAACACAGAAGAATTGGCAATAAGAGGAGCCCTAATTTTCTCTCTATACTATATATTCTCTCCATACATATTAATATATATATCGTAAGATGTGACATTCTGGCATATCGGCTATTTAAACATAATTGAATATTGGATATGATGTACATGTATCTTTACCTTCAGCATTATTGATTTTCAAAGTTTTGCAACAATGTTATTTTTTAAATGCACAAATGGCTGTGTAATTTTATCCCGAAGGGCTCTCCTTTCATCATATCAATTTAATACTTTTTTTTAATCAATTCCAATGCACAAATATCTCTGATAACGTATGTAAACTATTAAATACTTTTAAGGTGTACATGTATATCTATGATTTAGATAACATTACAACGGAAATTGGTAAAATTTTGCACTGAACATGTGCGAAGGTATATACATGTATTCCCCGATGGCCCGCTAAGGCTACTTATTTTGCTATTGCTTACATTACAGCAAGATGGTTAGTTTTTTGACGAAAAGCTTTAGTTCTTTGGTCCACTGGGAAGATTTGACACGTGAGATTTAAGCCCTAAATTAGACAGTCTTGGACATTTTAATGGATAAGATTCGCACATTTGACACTATGTCATTTGCTTGCTTGAGGTAATTCCAAACACCATTCCTGTTGACAATGTACAACCATTACCCCGGAGTAAAAATATCCCAAAATAAGTAAAGGAAAACCCCAAATCTTAGATTAATAAAGCCGTAACATTTTATAACGCACACGGCGACTATTGTACAGGTTAAGAAATTTGTCAAAGAAGGCCTTGAAATTGGTACGGAAAACGATATCCTTCTAGTCTTAATGACCAGGTTTTGTTTTGCGTTTGTCATCTTTTAACTCGTATTTTATGTAAAGCGAACGTCACATGACCATTGTTTTGCATATGACATACACATTAATGGGTGTGAACTTGTTAAGTTCAGTAAGTACAATTTTATCATATATAATATCTTCTTAGATGTTATTTAATACTTAGATGTGCAGTGGAGTATGGAAATGTACGAAAGCGGTGAGCATTATAGAAACAATTATTAATAGTTAAGTGATTAAGTGGAATAACAAATGTTTAAAGCAAAATAATAAAACCTTTTATATTAAAAAGACCTTTCCAAAAGATTTCGAATATATTTTATATTGTTTCCTAGCAATCAAACAATTTAGAAACCCGGAAATATTTATATGTTTAGATGAACTGTGTAACCCACATAATGGTATATTTTCGAATCATAGCGAAAAACGACTGAATTTAATTCCATTCGTGTCTCATTCTATCAATATTAGGCAAGGCAGTCAAATTTTTATACTGATGAGTGTTAAAAAGTAAATAGTATAGAAATATCAAAACTTGCTAATAATCCAAATGGTTCTGGGAGGGTCTATCCAAACCAACTGGGTGTCTGACTTCAGTGCTACCTTGTCTTTTATAAAGATCAACTCTTGATAGTATGGACAATAAATGGATTCTGGCCAATTCCTCGTGTGCTGATTGGGTAAAATTATGTTGTGTGGTGTAGTTTATTAACCATCGAATCTAACCTCACCTAAAAGTCAAAAGACAAAATTTGCCCCTCCCAGTTTCCCCGATGTGATATTTGCAAGGGATATCGGAACTGGGTCATACAAACAATGATTTTCTGATTATTCCGACACCATCTTAGGTTCCTAGAGAATAGCCCAATTTGACGTAACTTGCGATGTTGCTGCGCCCCAAACAGTAGCATAATGCAGTCAATTCCCTTCTTTGTACAAAGTATGTTTTATACAACTACCACCGATACATCAGTCCCAAACAATTGACATCTGATATAACTGGCAAATTTTATAATTGTCACCATAAATGTTTTGAGGGTAAGTAGAGGGAATATAGAGGGTTATAATACATGTAATTGGATTCCATATAAGAACTAGAGAATTGGGAATCAATTAATCTGACGATTGAGTAATATTGTTAGCAATATAATTGAAACGAAAAATACTTTGGAAATAAAGATCTTTTTTTTTCGTCATCTAGTATGATTTGATGACAGTGTAATCAATTGTTTGATTGAATAATTGAACTGTTACATGGATTTTTTGTCCTGCTCAAACAGCTTGCAAATATCATATTTCCAAGTTTAAATAATCATACTTCAATTGCCAACTACTCTAAAACTTACTCACAACTTTCTAGAAATCTTGAAACATAATCACAAATAATTGCCAGCCTCAAATAAAGAGTTTGAGGCTCTTTGTTCCAGCTCTATGATATGTCGATTTGAACTTTTCAAAGGAATTCCCAACAAGCTTTTTCTTTCAACACTCAAGGAATCGTCAAATAAATCTTGAACGGAAAATGAAAGTGCGTGTAATTCTCTGCAGTTTTAAGTTTTTTCTTATGCAAGAAATTACCAGTATATGGAAATTATTGATAATATATTAGAATTGATTATATGTATTCTGATTAAAAAATACGACTGCTTACTAAAATGACAATAGATTTCCCATTTTGCCAATATTGGATTCATTTATATCAAACCGCCTCCAGATTATCTGATGACAATGATATGAAATTGGATTGGATTGTCTTACTGCTGACATTTTATTGATGTATCGCTATGGATGGACATAAGACGCAGGCAATGGTATTTTTAGTTCAAACTCTATTCCATAATATATCAGTTGTGGAGTGTTCATACATCTTTAAAGAAGATATAACCGGTTGAATGCATTATTGTTGGGGTTTAAAACGTTTTTTTTTCAAGAATTGGTCAGGTTAAATACACTAGCAACAATTTAATGTGGGACTTTGGACCCTAAAATGCCGATTAACAGGATTTTCGTTGTTCGTGAAATGCGTCATAACAAAGTAATTCCTATCAAAAAAGACTCTGACACATCTACGGATGAGTTGAAGGATGAATTAGCCGAGTATATCGAAAAGAACCAAGGTGTTGATACTGAATCACCTTATTACAATTCAGAATTTTTCGCCAGCATTAAACCCCTTATTTATTTTCTTCGCGCTTTTGGATTATTCTTTAAACGTTATAGATACAATGGAAAATGGCAGACAGATGGGTGGATTGCCATGTGTATTTTTATGTGTTGTGTTCAATTGTTCAACTTGGCAAGATCTTGTATAGTGTACAGCGAAAGTGAGGAATTTGATGACTTACTATTTTTTAAAATCCAATCTACTTTATGGACCTTTGAGAACGCCGTTAAGATGCTCGGCATCATGTATGCACTCTTCAATAAAAATAAACTACCATTGTTCTTCCAGTTGTGGACAAAAACATGTAAAGACAAACCATTGGGGAAACATCTGAAAGCTATTATGAAATTCTCATTGATGGTATCCACAAACTTTGTTATTATCAATATTTCTAGTTTAATTTTAGCGTTTTTAGTGGTGCCCGAATTGGGGGATCTTTTTCTACATGCTACCTGGCCCGGAATTGTTGGTTCTTCAAACAATCTCATGTTTAAAGTCATGTTCACGATTTGTACTTTCCTAAATTCCGGCATAGCTATGTATTCTGTAGCCTTCATGATAATTTTGTGTTTTGCTCTATCTAGGGAATTCTATGATGTAACCGATCAAATCAAAATAAGTGTAGAAAAAGATTGTGGATTTTCTGGTGATCTCGAAGCTATTCGGTTACGACATCAAGGATTATGTAGGATGACTAACATTCTTGACGATAGTTTTATGGTCGTCATTGCCATTGTGTATATAGCTGATGTACCTATGTCGTGTATTATTTTATATAATGCCATCTATGTGAAACATACTTTAGCACTAACGTTGCTAAATGTATTTTGGATGATTATTTTGATGGTACATATGATAATTGTATCTGTTGTATGCGCTCTTATCAATGTTGCTGTAAGTATGGGTTTCTCTTTAACAGTGTAACGACCAAATGTTTGATGTTAGATACTGTTAAAAATTCGAAAAATTCTTCAACATCTGAAAAAAGGTAGATTTCTAATTATTGTAATAACCGAAGATTATTTTCTTTCAAACTTTCAGGTTGAATGTATTAAAAAAAAATTGATTTTCTCAAATGCATACCAGAAAACCCTATCCAGTTTCGACATGATATCATAACTTACAAATTTTTATTCACAGACAGGTAGCCTACATATGTGTTTGGGGGTTATTTTGTCATGGCCCAAGGAAATAATCTTCTGTATATCACAAAATGACAATTTTACTTCACAAAGTGACTCTTCAATTAAAAGTAATGTTAATTGATTTTTTGACCCCATATTTTTCAGGCGCATACACCCCTGGAAGAATTGTACAGAATATCTGCTTCACAGCTTCAGAATCAACAAATTCAGGTAAAATAGCACCTAATTTCAGCAAATGCATGTTTAATGGGTGTGTAAAACTATTTTCTCACGGATCACAAGTCCATAATTTTTGATTATTAATTGGTGGTAGGGAACCATAATATTGGTAAATCCGAGTCAAGGACCAGTTGGTAGAAAGAATTCTTGACCCTGAGCCCTGAATGAAACCAATTGTGCGAATAAATAATACCTATTAACTAGTGGAGAGATTACCAAGACAAATCAGATGTCCCAGGTGAGGGAAACCTCAAACCATCCTGCGACACCTTCCATTTTATATATTATTCAAAACACTCAAAGTTGAAGGAGTCGAGCTCAAGACCTTATTTTAGAAAGAAATTACGATTTTTTTTATGCAAACATTTTGTTCTCTTGCAGTTAATAATGTTTATGAACCGATTAACAGGAAGTGAGGTTGGATTAACAGCTATCAAGATGTTTATTATTAATAGACCAACTATTCTTACAGTAAATATTGTTTGTTTTTTCGAATTTGTTTTTTTTTTTTGTCTTGCCATTGTCCAAATAACCAGTTAAAATCTCGCTGATTCTTATTTTTGACAGCTGGTTTTTATGCTTATGTAAATATAGTTGATTTTCTGTCATTATGATAAATGATTCATCTAATTACTAGATGATACGAACGCATTGTAAGATGATTTCTTGGCTAGTTTGTGTTGCATTTGATGTAGGCTGACGACGGTAATGCTAATTATTCTGCTCGTATATGAATATTTTAGTATGAGCAAATTATAACTCATGTATAATAATGGATATCGCAAGGAACAACTATTAATAATAAGCAATCGAATTGTTTCTTCAGCGAGTATCTTTTGTTAAATATTTCATCAGTATTCAATAGCTGACTATACTGATCGATAATCGATTATCTCACAGTAATTATGAATCAACAAAAAATTATATCACCTATCGAATAACTCATGAATACTAATAAATGTCAAAATAGAAGATTGGTAAATAAATAAGTCATTTTATAGATTTTTCTAAAAATCAATGGCCTAATTCCAACTTCAATATTTGATGAGGGTCACACTAGACGGTATGACGCCTTTTTATAATCATAAACTGAACTATTCCTTATGGCGAGTTTTCGATTTAGTTCATTAATTAATACACTACAGGAAAGTTTATTTTACAAAGTCGAACTAATTTTTCTAATTAGCTCAACTCTGAATATATTCATTGTTTTCTGACAAACATAAATTTAGTGATTCAATCAAAACAAATGTTGACAACTAATTATCAACTGTGGTTAAACTATAATAGTTTGTAAATAATCCTTAAGCATATTATATTAAATAACGAAACACAATCACATAGTTAACCCAGTAGTAGTATGCCATAACATTGTGTTGTGTTATTAAATAAAGTTGTAGTTATCTATTGGCATATACATGTACAAAAATTCCCGATTTCTTAAAACATCTTATTACAAAATAATTACATAATGGATCTAGAGACAATTTATTGGAACAGGAACATTAGAACATTAATACGGATAATCCAGATGAATACAGGTTAAAGACAGGAACATCAGAACAGTGAAAAAAAAAACGGAACATAAAAACAGTAAAACATCAGGGGACACCAATACAAGTGGAACACAGGAACATAAAAAAATAGTTTACCATTACAGGAACATTTAAACAGTTTACCATGAGGGAACAAAATTTAAACAGTTTACCATGAGGGAACACCAATACAAGTAAAATACAGGTAGAGCATAGGAACACCAGACTATCTGAGCTATCATCACTGGTGCCCGACTGGAATCTTATATATTTTATGCACCGTATACTTTAGATCAGCTTATGATGGCAATAAAAAGTGCGGACCGTTAATTCTTTTCTTGTTATCTTCTATTTTCCAGGTTATTGGTATGCTAATCACATATTTTGTATTACTGGTTCAGTTTAAAACACCCGCAACCGCAATTTGTCATTGCAATTCGACATCGACGTAATATGAGTGATTAGAACTGTAAGCTTAACCTGACTTTAAATTAACTTTTCTGTTTCAATCAAAATAATGTATGGTTTACTTAGTGTTGTTCTATGCGTACTTCAGAGATACATTTGCTTAACACGAAAAACAAAAATTGTTGGTATTAACAGATCGCTGAAATTGAACTCTTTCAGTTGTGAAAGCAATATAACTTTACCTATGCCACATTAAGAGAGAAGTAAGGGATTTCGTATAAGGCATGGAAATAATTACTCAAAAAACCGTCTTTTTCTTGCATTGTGTGTCGCCAGATAGTATAAAATTAGAAAATATAATACAGAAAAACTAATCTATTTATTACCTGTTGTTATCCAGTCAACCTAAACGACAATCATATCAACGTATAGTTTTCTTTGTTTTCTGCATTAGAAAATTACCTGAGTTCATTTAAGCTGGGTTTAAAATGGTTAATGCGGATATATTAAAAATTTTGAACTTCAGGATGCGGCCTGTGTTAGATTAGTGCTTAACCGTTGAACATGCTATGTGCATCTTTGTCTACCGAAACATTCAGTTGGGACGCTGAGCTATACGAAGGTGCGAGGAAAATCCAGGGTTACTTTTAATATTTCTGACATTTGGATATCGTACCAAAAATTGGAGTAAAACTGTGGTGTGGTGTAGACTGTGTCTCAGAAATGTATGACACAATTTGGATTCATCAAGTGAAAATTCATATTCCCACCAATTTACAAATGTACACCGAATTTAAGAGACCGAATGCACATCATGCAAATTCAATTCCTTGTTTAATCCCCAGATTTATAAGAAGTTTACACTTATATAAACAAACACAAAACTGTAACTGTCAAAATATAAAATTTATTTCAAATGGACGGATATTTTAGTGAGGGCATGATTAGTATATATAGTAATCTACATCAAGTTAAAATTTACAATATTATACTAATAAAACGTTGCGAGTAGCAACAGGGTCATGCAAAATCGGGGTTAGTGCATCCTTTAATGTTAATTAAGTGATGCCCAATGTCTCTTGTTACCTTTACCCTATGTACCTTAATTATGTGTATAAATGTATCCGTAATACAATGAGCCACAGGGATATAGGTCGGAGGTATCGCCACTGTAACTTTTTATACTTTCTTAGTATTCATATAGAAATAATGTAAAGAAACTGTTATACACTTCTGTTATAATGACTTATAAGGGGTTTATATACAAACAAAAGCAAGTTCTTCATCTTCATAAAACATCTTGGGAAATGTCGTACTTGTTAATGTGTTCAAATAATAATATTCAACAAATAAAGTTCACCTCAATTCGACATCCCATTTAACAAAACATAATAACGTAAAAAATAACACAACGCCACTCAACACAAAATGTACATCAAGAGCTGTAAATTATTAAAATCAATCAAATATATTTCACGTCCTTGAATGTGAATCTGTGACAATAACAGCTTCTATATCTTACCATTTGAATTCCCTGTCTATTCTTCAATTTTTGAACATAGTATAGCAAAAATCAGTTTAATTGCGTTACCTCATAATCAAATCAAATCAAATCCTTGATTTACTTGACAATGATCGCGTACTCGAAACAGTTCCAATATAAAACTATACTGTAATACTTGCCACATAGATATTTAAAAGTGATGGAATAGCTTGACTAAAAAACTCAACTTAAAGAGAGAGATTCGCCATTTTTGGGAGTTGATTTGGATTTTGAAAATATATAAATAGTTTGTTCTAAATTACCTCAAACTAGGAAATCTACTTGCTATTCTATTTCAAGTCTCCAAATATGAGGGGTAGTCATTTAAACTTTTATCCCGGACACACATGGATTTGAAGGCTAAAATTTGAACACTATTACTGTTAACCTTAGCTTAAAAATCCCGTTTCGGAGACTGATTTGTAACATACCATGTCGATCTCCTTTTTTAACTACTCTTGGTAAATATGTCTTCAATGCGAATATTGTATATATGTTTAGCTTCGAAATGTTGTACTAATATTAATATTATTTTCAATCGATTTATAAATCATAAGCAGTATAATAGTAATTGCACTTAGGTTTTGGACGTGCAAGAAAATAAATATGCAAGCTTATTCTTCTCTACATGTATATAATAATTTGCTTAAGCATAATTTGGTTGAGGGTGTTTCCAAGGTGAAAATTTGACGGGATTTTTCGGTCGAAGTCTGTCAATATCTCCACCACCAGATCTAAAATGATTAAAAACAATGAAATAAAATAAAATGGAGTTTTACGTCCTACTCTTCTGCACCTGTTGGGCTAATGAAGAAGAACAGCGCCGTGCAGTGTGCGATGAGGGATATTTTCCATCTTTATTTCACTCTTGTTGCCATTTTCAACTGTCAAGGGATTTGTAACGTGCACAGCCTGTAGTACACGGGTCCTCGGTTTATTGTCCCATCCCAACGACTAGACGCTTTTTCATTGTCAGTCCCTACTTTTATTAATTCTTGATGAGAAAATATTTTTCTTCATTTACTTTCCGAGTCTCTGTTTGCCCTAATATACCTCTAACACTTATCAATACAAATCTCGGTTTCTCTACACGAACTTGGGTTATGTATACTTGTGTGTGGCATATGACCAAAATGTTCCTATACTTACTTTTCAAGGGTTAGCTGTAACATATTCCCTGCACTCTTAATCAGCTGATGAGCTTGCATGTGAGTGAGATGTTGAGCATTGGTGTTACCGATACTTAATATATTATCACCAGGACTTAAACAATGACTAGCTGGTGATTGAGGTTGAACCTGAAATAATAAAGTTCCAACCATATTGTTAGTGGAAAAATATCAAATTGTAATATACGTTTAGAAAACAAGCATTTAGTTCATAGTTTTCTTAAATAAAATAGACATGTAGATATATTTAGAAAATAACACATATAGCGAACATATGGATTATTTCATTGATTGATATTTAAGTTCAAATCATCAATATTCTTCTTTGTTCACTTATGTTTCCAGTACTTATGCTATTTTTCAAGCATCTATTAATATGAAGTTAATCAATGAATGTCGTTATTAATTTGAATATTGAAAACGCGCATATATCGTCACAAGATATTAAAAGAAGGTGCTACATAACTCCCTTAAAAAAGGTAGTTTTTGAAATTGTTTTCTGAAAATTGACGTAAATACAGGAAAAGAGAGCAGGACTCAGTCCATAACATTTTATGTTAATGTTTGTTTATTTAGGGGGTGGGGGATGTTGCATGCGGTTTTATTTTACTAATATTTGGTCTAGACTGCAATTTGATGTCTGAAAATGCTTTTTCTTTCAGAATTTACAGTCAACCGGAAACGGATAAAATGTAGTGGTTTACTTTTATATTGAAAAATATTGATAGTTCAAAATTATTATGGTCATGATATATTGAATTTTTGTACAGAAAGTAAGTATTGGCCAGCTTAGAAACAGTTTGCAAATATAGGACTCAGACCACAAAAACATTTTATGCTAATGATTGTATACGAATTTCTCCCTTCGTTTGGGGGTTTAGGCATGCCCATTTTTGACTAATTTTTGGTCTAGATTTGAAATTTGATGTCAAAAATAGCATTTTCTCTTAAAATTTCTGAGATAATGATAAATTTAGATGGCGGAAGGTTATTTCTAAAAATAGTGGTTTTGTGTGCAGTGACAGTCAAGCGGATGTTGATAAAATGTAGTGGTTTACTTTCATTTTGTTTAGTTCAAAATTTTCATGGTCATGCTATATTGAAATTTTGCACAGAAACCAAGTATTGGCCAGGCTTTCATGTGACATAGGAAAGTTTTCAACGATATTTCTGAAAAAGTTACGGAAGGTTGAATTACCGGTCTCGGTCAAAACATTAAGGACAACGAGAGTTATATCCCTTTCAACAACAAGATTTAAATAGCACTTTTTGTTCAGTGTAAAATTCGAACGACTATTAGTTTTATATTTGCTAGAATCAGACCAACACACGATCGACTCGTGTTACTGATTAATTCAACGTGGACTTTTACCATATAATTCAATTAAATTTGCCGAGTATTGAATAAGCCAATTACTGGAGGTAACCAGTCATACTTGGCACTCTTAGGAATAATTAAAACTTAATAATAGTGAAAACGGGTTGATTTCAATCAACACGATTGATTTCATTGATTAATTGATTCAAATAAAATCTGTATCAGTACTTTTTTCCACTCCGAAAAAAAAACCTTGAAGAAAGAAGTTCTTTTACGTTTAACCGTTTAAATGATTTTCTGTCTGAATGACGATTACAAAGCATGTTTCAAAAAACAAAACAAACAAAAAACCTTGTCTTGTATTTTGGACTCATCCAAAAAAATATACATCACATTTCGAAACTACACAAACATTTTGCACATATTTAAAATTGGCAAAGGATCAATATCAAATTTAGTACAAGGTCGAGAAGAAATGCACCTAAAATTACTTCACTATAATAAAATCATAGTCTATAATGATGTAAATATTTCTCTAAAAATTAATTTTATAATACAGAACTGTTTGATTTAGGATACAAAGTAAGATACTTTTTTTTCTGAAAAAAAGGAGTTATGGATCAAGTTAAGAGAACGACATGGCGCTTATCATTGTCTTCTTCAAAGAGCTGGGATGGGAGACAAACCCTTCCACAGAAATTTATTTAGGAAGGACAAGGCATTTGGAAACAGTACCCAATAATAGCAGTTCAATTTATTAGCAACAAGCTGACATAAATGTGTCGCCTTGTGTCGAGAAAAATTTTATCCTGTGTTCACTATCAATATTTTGAAACTTTTTGGAGTGTATCAGCTTGTTCCTGAAATGTTACCAACGGGAGTCAATTTTGGCCATGGGCTCAACATAATGTGAGTAAGGGCGGATATGCAAGACGCAATCACATTTGTATCTTTATTTCAAGGGGATATCCTTTACTTTAACTAACTTTCCAGTTAATTTCTCTATACAAAACAAAGAAAATACTGGAGTTATTTTGAGAAAGATTCTTGAATATTTTTAGAGGCGAGAAGCTGTAAACAATATTATGTAGTAAGATTTGTTTTTTTCTCAATGGACTTGGTTTGATGCCAAATTGCTTTGTCTACTTTTCTAATCACTATCTTCAACATGGCGATTTATTACTAACAAAAGTTAGATCAAATCTGAGAATACTGTTGGTGGTAATTGATTTGCCACTTGTAAGCCACACCCATCTTGAAATAAACCAGGTTTTGTATTCTACAGGTAGTAAGAAATAAAACCCAGAATATAAAAACATAATAGTTATCGTACGTATTACAATTATGTTGCATTACTTAGTTTAACTCTCAAATTCAAAACTATCTCGGGGTCTTGCGTTCGAATGCTATTTATTTAACTTATTTAAATATTACACGTCTAGAATCTGTGTATTATTTATTATCAAGTCTTTAGTAACCACTGTATATATAAAGGCGTTAAAGTGTAAATCATAACCATGAATTCTGCATCAGAATTCAAACATCAAGAACAAAAGCCAAACTTAAATTGACACCGTAACAACTTACAATTCAAAATGTAACCCTTTTCGAGGCAGAAAAAAGCTACTACACAATCCATCAGAGAGAATATGGATAAACCATGGTGTATAAATAATATATTAAATAAAAGGTTTCAAATTTGAACTTTAAAATGGTGTAAACGTAATTCAATATTGGAGTTCCGCCCAAAATAAAAACATACTTTAAGTTCAGATAAAAAAAATATAGCTTGATAAAACATACGAAGTAATAATAAAAAACCAATATTTCGTCTGTGGCCATTATTTATGTAATAAAATTTGGGGGGGGGGGGGCTTCATATTCATTATTGACGATATATAGCTGAAATCTCATTGAATCGATCTTAAGGGAGCATAATTTCTACATTAAAACTTTAATCTGCATAAGCTGTAGACATGCACAAAACGTGTGTTTATAAATGACTGATGTTTTCCCTATGTATACTGCTGCAGGACATTTTTGTAACATTTGTGCATTATGTAAAGTATGCCATTTAGCATAAAATACATTGGCCAAAATGCGGCCATATTTTATATAATAGGATTGACAAGTGCAAAAAAAAACGATCTTGCTCAAGGTATTTATGAACTCTTGAAGGCTATTCGATGAGTTATCAGGCTACATTCTAGAAGATATTAACATCATATTACGATTATGAAATATAAAATCGTAATATATTCAATGTGTTTACTCTAGCAACGGCCTTGGCAACAGATCATTGACGTAACTTCATTGGCTTATTTAGTATTCGTGACCTTGACTTGACCGTATCAGTAAAGGTGTGTTTAATTTATTTAATTTGGTTTATAGATATAATTACTTAAGTTTAGATTAGTCCTGTTTACATTAGTAAAACATCGCGATAAAGGCCGATAACGATTCCGCAAACACAGACGTATAGGCGTATCTTATTACATTCCTGACTAATTTGGCACTGTGGCCAACACGAGTTTCTCGGTGAGCCAGTCAGCTGTTGCTAAACAACACATTGTATTGTCGGATATTGCGATGAATTATACTAAAATTCATTAATCAAATCAGTACAAGTGGACGAAAACTAATTGATTTGACCTACAATCTATTATGTAAAATGGATCCGGTGCCGATTCAGTGGAAGAAGTAGCTTAAGAAAAGGATACACGAGTCATTCTCTTCGCTACAAAAACAATACTCTAGCGAGGGACCATTCCAGTACTAAGTCACCCAGTTAGTGACATACAGCTTTTAATAAAATAAAAGACAATTGGGGACCCAAGAAATGTTTCTCTTTATATAGGTAGAGAAATGAATTTGATATCACATTCAAATATAATATCTTGTTCACTGTCACTTCAAACAAAATACTGCTCCATTACTTTCAAAATAATAAATATACCAGTTGTCTAATGCCAGAAAGACTTGTTTTCAGAATTCGTTGGCTTGGCACCATTATCATCATACGTAGACAATAAAGTATTCTATTTTTATGACTGCGTCATATTAAAACAAGAAGTATGTTTAAAACCATTCTTCCATTCTCCCAGTCAAATTAGAAAGAAGGTTTGACCTCTCTGTAGTTTCAAATATTAATGGGAACAGTAATTTTACCATAATTTAGAAACTAATAGAAATCATTAACATAAGAATATTAAAAACGTGTCAGTACGGTATTAACCTGCTCATTCTTATATCATTTGAAGCAGTTTCTACCAGTAGTCTACTCAAAACCATTTAAGGAAAACCACTTGGTGTTGCAATCTCAAAATACACCCGAACTTACCTTTTTAATACTTAATGCTTGACGATAATCCCGACCACCTTGAAGCCGAAATCCCCAAGATTCGTTTACATTATTCCTGTGAAGACTAACTACCACCGCCATTTGGACGTAGTGACCACACTAGAAGTGATTTAGGGAGGCTGACGATCTGAGAGTAGACTAAAGAATGGAGATACAAGATATTGAGTGGAGGAATAACACCGAATAATGTTACTAAAAATAGATTGATATGATGCTAAGGTAACATGAACAGACGAGTTTCTTACATCTGGTGAACAGTAAGAGGTAGATATAGTATATAATTCCTGTATATCATTATAACCTGTCTATTTCAATTAAAACAAATATCAGAATAGATATATACATAATTATATAGTGCACCAGGCCAGTTACACACATTTCAAAAGTGGACATTCGCGTTGATTTATTGGTAACCTGTTATATTCAGTTGGCATGGTTCGAACCCCCTCTATGGTAACACAAGTTCAATTTGGAATATTGAAAAATTGGAAAAATTATTATCTTAAACTTATTGCCTTAGGTGAAATCAAATATATTTATAAATAAACCAAGTTGAGAAACTATGTGCTGTACAAGGGATCGATTCCCTGTTACCCTAGTGAAACCATTTAAAAAAATTACACTTTTTTTTTGCAAGAAAAATATATGTTTTATCAAGTGTTCACCTATATTTTTTCTATGATATTGATATGGCATGGGTTTCCTAACACTGCTCAACATATTTCTTTTCAGTAAACCAATGTGTTTCCACCAGACAGCGCAAAGGCATTTACCCGTAATCAACTTTTTGGAAATCTGTCACTGCAACTGTTTTGGCCCAGGTTTCATACAAAAAATAACCCTGTCAAAATTTTTAAAATTTATAAATAAAGTGATGATCGCTTTTCCACGTGAAAGTTTTTTAAGTGATTTGTTTTAGTACAAGCATAATTTTAACGATAGTAAGTGCAAAAAATGCGTATGACTGAAAGAATCTTTTAATAAGACAATTGGTTGCTTGTATAAAGATGTCAATAGATTTGGGACATGATTTTTCGCCATCTTGATTTCTTCACATTTAAATCATCGGCTATTCAGAAAATCTTCCATGCTGTTTTTTACAATCAGATAATAGTATTTGTCATTGCCTTAAATGTGTATGACCGTTTTCTGTCATTACTTGTCTCGAAATGTATACCTGATTGATATGTTATGATTAGGATTTATCGAGAAAGTGTATTCTGACTTGACGTGAATATATGTTTGTGAAGTCCGGAAGAAAATTGCCTTTATTCATCTGTCATCGAAAATGTATTTAATAAGGAAAAAATAATTTAATTATTACGCTACATTGGTTGAACGTGTAAGTGTAAGTATATTTCTATTGACAAATCGACATATTTTTCCGCATGAAGCACCAGGGACAGGCACAAATTGGAAGTTTCGAAACACACAGGTTAATCGTGAAGATAGTGGCATGACAATTGTGTTTAGATTTGCCTATCATATAGGACAATCTGGAGTAGTTTGGCAGAAAAAAAAGTGTATTTCGATCCACTGTAGAGGAATTTGAAAAAATGCTGTACAATACTACACATCATTTTTTAGATACACTTTAAGCTTGTTATTACTTTCGGTAAATGGGATGTGAACAAAAACATATATATCAAAACCTCTCATAATCTTAAATACATTTGATTTTTAGATACAACATGCAGTGGCAATTGATACTTGTTCTCGCAGGGGCAACATTCGGGTCAGTAGAAGCTTTATCATGTGTTGCATGTCAACCAAATCATGAATGCCCAGCGCTGCCAAATGATGGAAATTGCCACCCTGCTCGAAAACCTTGTTCTTGTTGTGATGAATGTGCTGGTCTGAAAGGAGATGATTGTGGTCCTTTCACAGTAAGGTAAGTTTAAATAGGTTATCAGGAATATCTATATAATGCACAGTTTGGCATGTGTACATAACATTACATAGAGTAAAGGTAAAACTGCTCATGCGAACAACTCTCTGGACAAGTGGGCTCGATCAAGAGAGGCCGTGCTATACTCGGTCCCGGACGCCCATATGAAACTAGCACAAAGCACTGTTTATACGGATTCTGACACAGAACTTAATCTGTGAATTATAAGCCCTTATAGCAAACACTGTACTATATATCATCTGTAATTTTTCATTACAAATATTTCAAAACCCATCCGTAAATTCCATGCCCCTTTTAAAGAAGTAGACATGCATTACAGGTGTCACCCAGACTTGGTATGTGTGAATGAAAATGGTGAAGAAAAAGAAACTGTTCAATGGCATGAAGATTTTAAGGGTGAATGTAAGAGGTCTAAAGCTGACAGAGCTGAGCGAGCTTGTAAACGATTGAGAAAATTGTTTAGACGGGTGAATTCCATAAACGGGAGGAGAGGCAGGTTAATGAGACGATTATTAAAAAGATTGTACAAACAAATGTGTAGCAAAATACAGTGTCAATTAAAAATTCATTATTGCTTTTCAATGGAATTTTTTTCTTATTTACTTGAGATATATCAGGTATTTGTAATTGGGTTTCTTGTATAAATAATAAGTGACTTTTAAGATATGAACAACTATATTGAGGTAGTAAACAGTATACACTATAACAACAAAGACAAAAGCCCCGATTCCCAGTCCGTTAGCCAGTATAACTCCCTATCCCTAAACTGACCCTCCCACACATACCATATTTGGTCATTCCTTATTGACCACTTATGTGATAAGTTTTTTTAAAGATCAAAAATTTGTCAAGCACGCTCCTTTCTAAGTTTAATTAAAAGATAATTAAATCTTGTACTCTGACCCGGCATTGGTCAGGTCAATTTCTGCTACGACCATAATTAGGGAGATGACAAAAGCTGAAATCAATAAAACATAAATTCAAACATCAAAAGGACCCAATTCCCTCTTGTTTGCCAGTAAGTTTTTCTGTGTGACTAATTAACGTACCTATTAAATTACCTATTTTATTCATCCTATCTGAGTTGAGACATGGCACTTTGTAACCCACATCCCTTCTTGCGGATAGTCGTCCAAAATGAACAGTGTAATGAACCGCTGGTCCAGATTCCTTATACAGATGCAAATCGAACAAACATCAACATGCACTGATGTCCTGACAATACTATACTTGCATAGTCCATGTATATCTTAGAAGTAGCAGAAATAGATTAGTAGGACACTAGGGACTTCTATTCGAATTCTTTTTTAAAATCACAAGGTTACAGTTGAATCGAGTTTCAGTTTCTATCTGAAAACAAATTAGATCATCGTACATAATATCATTTATGGTGTTCATATTTCTTTTTGAATACTAGTACGCCGAGGTACATCGGTGTACGCTATGTGCGCTAATGAATTTTACGCTACTCATTTCCCTTTCCTTCAAAAACGCTGCACACCGTAAAAAAAGGTCAAATAAGGGAATTATCATACGTCGAGTATACTTTTCATACGTTAGGTGAGTCAGGAAATCTTGGATTAGGAGGCGACGTAAATTTGACCTTTATGGCTACTGGTGGAGTGGCCAAATAAGAATTCAAAAAATGACAATAAGTGCGAATACAAATTCATATCCTTGTAAAAATGTAAGTGATAACAAATTAATGGGAAATATATAATTAGATAAAAGTCTTCAAAATATATATATCAAATCCTAAATTCGTAGATCCTTAAAGTTAGGACTTGTGTTTTAGGACAAATGAATTTTACCCTTAAAAGGGATAATTGGCTTTCAGGGAAGGGAGGGATTGAATCTCCCAAATGTACAGGCCTATGGTGGAACAAATATTTTATTGAGAAATTGGGATCAGGGTCTTTTGGATGATTTTCTTCTCTTCTGATCTGAAATTAGAAAAAAATAAAATAACTCGCCCGAAGGGCGAGAAGTATAGTACCTATTAAGTACAGATTGTTTTTAGTTTGCTATGAACAAGGTTGTCATTTAAGTTCTGATTTTTTTAATATGCCACTATCATTTTCTGTTTATAGACATGAGGAAATTTCTCTTGCAGACTCTTATAATGGATTTGAACTATCTTACTTGCTTTATTACTGGTTGTATTAAATGGAACTACAAAGGGTGCTATGCCTACACTATGGTGAATATTAAGTCCTATGGGTCTTGCTGTATTCAATGTCTCAATCCAATGGGCTTCTCTAGATTGACGGAATTTGGTAGTTTCATCTTCGGGCAAGTCGATTTCTATGCGCTCAATTGGGGTTAGGGTGAGATCGTCAAGTGAATGGTCGTCAAGATTGAAACGATTAGAACAGGCTTGTCTTTTTTTAATTTAATATCTGATCTGTGAGCATTAAAACGAGTGCGTAATTTGTTCTTTGTTTCCCCGATATATTGTTTGGGACATTTTTTACATGAAATTAAGTAAATTACATTCGAGTTTTCACATGTTAGGTGCGCTTGGATCGGGTAATGCGTTTCTGATATAAAGGGACATGTTTTGCATCTAGTTGACATACATGGGGCACTCCTTAAACCTGGAGGCACTTCGGCATAAACTCTATTTTAGCTGCTAACTGTGCTAATGTGGAATTTTTTATGTTTCGTAAACATCGTTTAGAGTATCCACGCTCTTTCAGTTTTGAGCAAACAATCGTACAGGCTTGGTTGAAATCAGAAGACCTTGTGCAAATTCGGTGAAATCGTAAAACTTGTGACTTAATTATTCCAGAAAATGTATGTTTTGGATGAAATGAGCTCTTATGCAAAAGTTGATGAGTGTCGGTTTCTTTGAAATATACTTTAATATCTAATTTATTAGTCTCTGCTATGGAATCTCCTTTAAAAACAGTATTATCGAGAAAATCTATGCTTTTGTGGCTGACGTTGGCCGTTAGTTTGATCGACGGGTGGTGGTTGTTGAGGATTCAAAAAATTGCCAAAATTGTTCTATGGAGTAAGTCCAAACCATGAAAATGTCATCTAAGAAGCGTTCATAGAAAAGTGGGTCAAATGGACAAAGGGGTAATACCTCACGTTCCCACTCTGCCATGAAAAGGTTTGCGTATGAAGGGGCGAATCGTTTGCCCATGGCTGTACCTGAGGTTTGTAGATATGTTTTACCATTAAATGTGAAATCATTGCGACTAAGACAAATCTCTAAAAGCTGTAGAATTGCATCGTTGGGTCTGTCTGGATCTGGGTTTCTATCAAAAGCTTTGCGAACTGCCATTAGGCTTTGTAAACGATTGAGAAAATTATTTACACGGGTGAATTCCATAAACGGGAGGAGAGGCAGGTTAATGAGACGATTATTAAAAAGATTGTACAACAAATGTGTAGCAAAATACAGTGTCAATTAAAAATTCATTATTGCTTTTCAATGGAATGTTTTTCTTATTTACTTGAGATATATCAGGTATTGTAATTGGGTTCCTTGTATAAATACTAAGTGACTTTTAAGATATGAACAACTATATTGAGTAGTAAACAGTATACAATATAACAACAAAGACAAAAGCCCCGATTCCCAGTCCGTTAGCCAGTATAACTCCCTATCCCTAAACTGACCCTCCCACACATGTGATAAGTTGTTTAAGATCAAAAATTCGTCAAGCACGCTCCTTTCTAAGTTTAATTAAAAGATAATTAAATCTTGTACTGTGACTCATGGTCAAGAATCAATAACGACACCCGGCATTGGTCAGGTCAATTTCTGCTACGACCATTATTAGGGAGATGACAAAAGCTGAAATCAATAAAACATAAATTCAAACATCAAAAGGACCCAATTCCCTCTTGTTTGCCAGTTAGTTTTTCTGTGTGACTAATTAACGTACTAATATTACATTTTTTATTGATTCTATCTGAGTTGAGGCATGGTACTTTGTAACCCACACCCCTTCTTGCGATGCAAAGAGGATAGTCGTCTAAACTATACAGTGTAATGAACCGCTGGTCAAGATTCCTTACACAGATGCAAATCGAACAAGCATCAACATGCACCGATGTCCTGACAATACTATTTGCATAGTTCATGTATATCTTAGTAGTAGCAGAAATAGATTAGTAGGGCACAAGGGACTTCTCTTTGGATTCTTTTTTAAAATCACAAGGTTACAGTTAAATCGAGTTTCACAAAATGACGTGGAACCTTTTTGACGGGGTTATTTTTTCTATCTGAAAACAAATTAGATCCTCGTACATAATATCATTTATGGTGTTCAGATTTCTGTTTGTATGCTAGTACGCCGGGGTACGTCGGTGTACGCTATGTGCGCTGATGAATTTTACGCTTCTCATTCGTTCCTCATACGCTGCACACGCTAGAGGTCAGCTAAGGTACGTTACTCATACGTCGAGTACACTTTTCATACGTTAGGTGAGTCAGGAAATCTTGGATTAGGAGGCGGCGTAAATTTGACCTTTATGGCTACTGGTGGAGTGGCCAAATAAGAATTCATAAATGACAATAAGTCCGAATACAAATTCATATCCTTGTAAAAATGTAAGTGATAACAAATTAATGGGAAATATATAATCAGATAAAGTCTTCAAAATATATATATCAAATCCTAAATTCGTAGATCCTTAAAGTTAGGACTTGTGTTTTAGGACAAATGAATTTTACCCTTATAAGGGATAATTGGCGTTAGAATACACTCGTTCTAGCCAATATTTTGTGTTTAATATTGACTATTAGTTAAAAAAGTATGCATCCAACACTTGATGAATGTTCAAAAAAGCGACAATAAAGATGTATTCAGATTTTTATACGCCCACATATAATGTGGACGTATATTGTGGTTGACCCTGTCCGTCCGGACGTCCGTCCGTCCACAATTGCTTGTGGCCACAATAGAGACCACAGTTTTCATCGGATTACAATGAAACTTGGTATGTGTCTCTGTCATCATAAAATCTCGGTTCCTTTCGAAAACCAGCTTTCTGAATTTTACTGTTGGTGAGTTATGCCCTCTTTTTTAGCGAAACTTCGTCAAATTCAGCTTGTGGGTGCGATACAGGCCACATTTTTTTTCTGATCTTTTCGAAACTTGGTAGGTGTATTTGTCATCATAAAATCTCGGTTCCTTTCGAAAATCAGCTTTATGACTTTTACGGTTGGTGAGTTATGCCCCCTTTCTTAGTGAGAATTCGTCAAATTCAGCTTGTGGGTGTGATACAGGCTACAATGTTTATCCAAACATTTTTATATGCCCACATATAATGTGGACGTATATTGCGGTTGACTTCAGGTCAGACAATTAAAATATTCTATTAAATAAAATATATACCAATTCATATTAAAGAGATCAGTTGGTACAATTTATTTTCTTATCTATCGTTATGTCCTAAGAAATTACATCAAAACAATTCCTTTAAACCGTATCTTACACGAACTAGAATATTTTTTATTATCCGAACACTCCCAAGATTTAATCTTATCTATAAAACACCTTGAACTCAGGAGTATTTAAGTATCTCCTCGCCTTTGTAAGTGTATCGTTAAAATGGCATCCGTAACAATATATCTGATCCTCATTCTATCCATCACGTCTGTGGTCTTTAGTTTATCGTGTGTTGCTTGTGATAAAACTGTTCCATGTCCACTACTACCAGATACACATGAATGTTTTAAGGCACGAGCACCATGCGCTTGCTGTGACACCTGTGCTGGACGACTTGGTGACGAATGTGGAGCATTAAAGATACGGTAAGATGAATTCCAAGTTTTTCAAGATTAGAGTCAGCACATATTCACGTTGTCACTCCCATTTGTTACTGGTTTTTAGGTCCTTATTCCATTCAAAGAATTAAAAGCTAATTAACTCGCAGAATTTTCAAGGTTGAAGCAGGCCAGTTAAAAAGTTCTTTGTTAGGTGGATATATTTCAGAAATATTTGAGCTATGTGGTTTCATACAAGATATGAATCAACTTAGACATCCGTTTTATTTTCATAATTAATCTGCGAATACGAGTACATATACACAACCATTGGTCGACATCTGATCAATATTGTACTCTATTATATTGAAATATTGTTTTAATATTTCAGATGTCACCCAGATTATGTATGTGTGAATGCGGATGGTGTAGAAAAGGTTCTTGTTCCATGGTATATGATGAGCTTTAAGGGCACCTGTATGTCACCGGGAACTGGAAAAACTGTATAAACAACTGTTACTTTACTAAGGACAAAATGCAATAACAAGTGATTGATTCATTTAAGACTTAGTTTTCATTTCGTAGATGTTTGCATTATGACACATAACCCACGGAGAAATTATTTCAGAATCACCAAACATCCGAAATTTCATAGAATTAGCAAAATTGCTACAGATGAAAATAACTAACACATGTCGTCGTTATATAATGATATCGTTCTACGTGGCGGGTCTTGAATTTGAATTTGAATTATATATATAGCACTTGATTTTCAGGTTTAATCTATCTTACTCCTCTTATGTGCATTCATTCTTCCTTTCGACTGTCATTTGAAAGTGTTGGATTATTAAAAACTGACGAAATACACTTGATAATAACATCCAGAATATTTATTTTTAATATTTTATATTGATATATGTCAACTATACAATTATCTTTTATGTCAGATTTAACATATAATTTAGACAGCATTTCTTTAAAATGCCAGAACCAACATCTTGGAGTGACATTAAATCTCATTAATTATACTGCATGGACAGGACCTAAAAATACTTAAAATAGAATGGTTAAGATACTGATGTCTATGGGGAGTCTTTGCCTACGTGAAATTCTTGAAATATGAAGTTGGTTAGTCTGTGGTTAGTGGATAACCAACTGCTTTAACAGAAGTTTGCTTGCACCGGGTTCGGGAAAGTCGACTCTTCAGTTGAGGTCAAAGAGCGCGAGAGTGCGTACGTCCGTCTAAATATCTGTTCCTTCCCCAAAATAGGAGAGAAAAACAATGACTAACTAAACTTATTGAGCTCCGGTTTAATAAATTTTGATATCCCGATGGAGTAAAATTATAACTGAACGGAAAGAGTCAAAAACATATGGCACAGATTCATTTATTTATATTTTGGAATCATAATTTCTCTTGGACTTAAAAGCAAAATTAAAATGCGAATATTAGCACTTAAAAAGCGTTTATTTTTTAGCATCATTTGCACCACCTGACAAAGTCTTACGAAAGTTTTCTGATCACAATATTCACCATTGGTCCCAATAAAATGGATGGCCATGAAAGTTTAAATAGCAGGTAACTTATGCTCGATAACCACCTGTTCTTAAGGCCTTTTGCTAAGCAATGCAATTATTTACTGTTGCTAAAGAATTACAAACATTACACAATAACTAATAAGCAATAGATTGACACACTATAATGGGTAGAATAAAACATAGATAATAGAACTTGTTAAAAAAAAAGGGGGAAGATATCCAAAAATATACTAGTATACAATTATGAAAGTCCAATGACAACCTTTAAATAGATAATAAAAGAGGTCATTAGTTCATTGATAAAAGCCGATTGCGTAATTTATAGGCGGGTCTATTCATATTTCCCGCCAAAACCATGGGCGCGGCCATTAGAGTATCACGTGACATGTCCGCCATTACGAGCGTGAAATTTGCCTAGCCTCGTTCCCGTTTCACGTATTAGTTAATGGCGTCAAGGCGAAATATTTTTTGTTTACATAAATTTTTCGTTGTTCAACGATCAAAGTGAAAAAGAATGGATCAAAGAAAATACACGAAAAGTGGAGGAACATCTTGTACGATCAACGGCTGTACCAATAATAGGCGAAAAATCAACCAGTGGAAGGAAATGATGTTTGAAGTTCATCACCTTACCCACGAAGAATGTCCATGTTTGGTACCTTTCCGATTTTTTTCTATGCCGTCTAATGATGAACCAGCTCAACTCGAATGGATGAAGGCTATCAATCGCAAATTTCTACCAAAGAAAATTTATGTTTGTTCTGAACATTGTATTGGAGGAGTTCCGACGCCAGAAAATCCCATTCCTAAGTTAAAGCTTGGTTACGAGGCGATTGTTACAACTGGCAGGCGCAAGTTATTGAGGCGTGATGATACAACAGGTGCGGCTGTGAAAAACGGAAGTTATCGATAGATAGGAACGAAGAGCAGCTACCTGTTTGATTAATGACAATGATTCTTTATTATACACAGGTGTGAAGAAAGGGGTGTTTTTTTTTTTTAATTAGTTGAGTGTAGGACTGCTTTCAATATTTTCACCTTTTAGGCCTAATTAGATATTGCAGGTCAAATATTACTTGTTCTTATGAGGCTAAGGTTAAATTTAATATTTATGTAGACGCTTTGGAATTTCTAAAAGTCTTGCCAGTAAAATATTTAGTTCTTAGATTCCTGTTCTTGCTGACAAATTGAAATCCTTAATTATTTGGCTATTTTGAGGGATGATTTAATTCGAGAAATTGACAATGATGCTTATTTATTATGTAAAATATGGATAGATCAGATATTGACTTTGTTATATATATTTTCCCACCCGCATCATTAAATAAGTGCTTATTACCTTCTGTATTTCATTGCATTTGCACTAACTAGCTATCCTCATTTCTTCAGACCTCGAAAATTATTTGTCAATTAACTATTCTTCTCAGAAAAAAAAATTATGGTGCAAAGCTAAGACTGGGATCTAGCTATTGGTGAAGACCACAATCCCTTACAGATTTAGATTTACAGACAAATTTTTATAAGCCTTGTCAGAATGTAAGTACAAGAATATCAATAAGTGGCTTTGGGTGAGACATATGAGTGATAGGTGAAGGGAATGAAGGATTAACATGCTTACTATTTAATTTGATAATTTATTCTTTTCAACAAATCATCAAGAAAACAAATCACGAAAATTAAGTGAACTGCTTTCATTAAAATTCTTTCAATTATTCAAGTAGGGCAATCATATTTTTATAAATAAAACTGGGTCACAAATGTCAACAAACACAAAAACTATATGACGGGTAATATCAGCACGAATTTCAATAAAACACTGCCCACGTAGACAGTCAGTAAAATAGAGTTAATTAAATATAAATTGGATCAAATATCTTCTAAAGGCTAGTGAAATGGCACAAAAATTGCGATCAGATTAGGCCTACTCGACGTGAAATTTCACTCTCGTAATGGCGGATTTCACAACAGCGCCTCTAGTGGCAGATATTTAAACTAGGGGCGACAACTGAAAAAACCGTCTATAACCCTGAAATATATAATTACCAAAATTCTTTACATCTCTTTAAGACCTCGATTCATTTTATGTAGGGACGGGAACGACCAGAAATATAAAGTAAAGTAAAAACGACGTAATGAAGTATATACATGTAGTGGGCAACACAGAAGAAAGTGGAATTCATCCTCGATATATATTGATCTGCAACATAAACAAAGCCCTTTTTCATCAAACAATTTCCTAATATTTGAGATCCAATTATGCTTGCCTTTGGCGTCATCATGGAGTAGAAGGTCGTATACTCCAGAAATTAATGTATTTTCTGAACATACAATTTTTGACAAGAATTTAACAGAATTCAGCTTACGTTTTACAGAAAATGGCAATAGTCCTATTTCACCGAATACAGCCGATAGTGGTGTGGCCTTTCCAAGATGTAGAGCTGATCTTATAAAATCGTTATGTACAACATCAACAGATTTACTTGAAATAAAACCAAAAATTTAAATGGAGAGACTTTATTCCAAATAGTAAAGAGCCTAACACCTTTTTATCTTGAGATACCAAGTGTTTTTCAGAACGAAACAATTTGCCATTTTGACATAAAAGTAAACCGAGATAAACATATTCATTTATTTTCTTTATATTAGCCGAATTTATGTTAAATAAATACTTATTAGAGAGTTTGCCACGATGAAAAATTACTATCTTGGATTTTAGAACATTACTTGAGAGATGCAGGTACGGCAATATTCACTAAATTTGTCCAATAATAGTAGTGCTAAAGAACTCTTTTCAAACAAGACAGTGTCATCAGCAGTGTCATAACAACAAGTATATCAAGGCATCTTCTACGAAATTTGGGTTGTCGTTAATAAGGAATTTGCGAATATTATTAATAAACATCAAAAATAGTAGAGGCGAAAGTGGTTCGCCCTGATTAAATCCTAAATTACTACTAAATGGCGAACATGCATTCCCAATATGTAATCCCGATAACGAAGATATTGTTGCAACACCACTTTCTAAATGACATTAAATTATCTCATGTAATCAGGCTTGTGTCGTTACTGATTATCAGAGGGGTAATGCATATTCGCAGTAAAGTCTACCGGTCTGCTGCCTTCTATTTTGTGGAAGGTCCGTTGGCCAAGTGGTCTAGACGGTTGACATGTATTGCTGGCGATTAGGTGCCCGACTCTGAGATCGCTGTTTCGAAACCCGTTCGGGTCTCAGCCAATTTTCAGCATTAGAATTTGTGCTATACCAAGAAAATGTTATCCCAATAACGAAAATAATGTTATCAAGTAACCTGTTTGATTCACACCACATAGTAAACCTTGAGTTCAAGATAGTTTTGAAAAAATATGCATAACCGATATACCTCTGCAATTATCCACATTATTGGGATCACCTTTCTTTGGAACAGGAACCAAATTACTATCAAACCATGTATTTGGGAAGCACTCTGAGTCGAAAATGATATTGAATATTTTACAGAGTAGGGTGATTAAAATATCGTGGCATTCAATAAAAAATTCACTACATATGTTATCTGGAGCAAAGCTTTTTTCAGCTTTTAGCTTACGAATCGCCTAAGCTACTTCACCAGGAGTAATATCAGCATCAAGAGAATCAATGACAACATTTACATTGTCATATATGAAGCTTTCATCGCTTAAAGGTGGACTTCCAAAGATTTCCTTAAAGTGGTGAAAAAAATCACCAGTTTTCAATTTAATGTTTTGGGTTGTGCGATTTTGAATTTTCGGTACATTCCAAAATTGCTTTGGGTTTGACCTACTCAGACTATAAAGTCGTCTCCCGTAATTGTTTCCAAATTTGTACATAGATCTTGATTTAATCAATATTTTATTTTCAACTGTACACAATAATTACATTACATAAGTGTGGTTTCGGAAACAAGCTAAAGCTTATGTTAATCCGTTACCAAAATCAATTCATCTTGATATATAAATGAACAATAAGGTATAATATACATAAAAAAATAGTATAATACACTTTGAATATTAATATGATAAGATATTTACAAAAATACCAAGAATAATGATGTATATTATATAAAAAAAAGTATTGGAATAGAAAGTGCAAGAGGGTATCCAGAACAGACAGGGGTCATCATCATCATGTATTCAGTCCATCCACAGATCCCAAAACGAGGCCGCAGACAAAGATAGTCGGACTGGTCAACCGGAGAAATTGTTAGCTTTAAGTGAATAGTAAGATCAGGAAGATACGTTGTGACGTACCAAGATTTGCAAATACACTAAGTAAGTAAGTAGGATCATCAGGTAAAGTAAATGATAGGATCAACAGTGAGGTAGGTCGGTATAATTACAACTACAAGTTAGGGTTTATGATGAGGTCACAGCTACGGTGAAACGATAAGGTTACAAAATCACTAACAAGGCCACCATTAAGGTTAGAATATCACAACTTAGGTGAACAAGGGGGATACAGTTTTTCACCAGGAGATAACAATTGGGTAGTTGGTACAAGACTAGGGTAGACTGATAGGATTTATATATTTCACTATTAAGGTAAAAATAACTCAAATGAGTTGTTTATTAGATTTTCAGCTAGTGTTAGTTTACAAAGTCAAAAAAATCAAGGCCAGCGAGTTCGATGTGCAGTGTTATTATTATGTGGACTTCTTCCATAGCTATGTAAGCAGAATCATCAAGAGGAATGATGCAATAGGGTGATCACCAATCTAGATACGCAAAGAGACATATAGACACGATCCACAATAATATGTAGTTAAGGTTTGTCACACTGGTGGAGAGACTTCCAAGAGCGAATAAAGCTAGATATTGAATCTTTTAGACAGTCTTATAAAGTTTTGCACTGAGTGGAATATCTGTACATTCTCTTCATCACTGAGGTTATCAGAACCACACAGTAGTGTTTTTTCTTGTAGAGGATTCCATGGCAGTGACAGTATTGTATCTCTTCTCGGACTGGACTGTCGCTAACATGTCTGAAAAATTTGTGAAGGTTGAGATCACTCATTTTATTGCGAAGTTTACAATGTATAATCTGTTCCTGTCTTTCACCAATGTAGAAATACGAGTGGGGGCTCAAAAAGGAATTTATCTGTAGTTTGAATTCTTTTAGAGTACCTAAGGATGATATATTTTCAGGTAGTGCGTTCCAATCACGGACAGTTGCTGATGGAAAGGAGTCGTTGTATAGTTTAGAGTTAGTAAAGGGTGTTCGTAACTTATGAGCGTGACGTGTGTTGTAGTTAGAGGTGGATCCCATCGGTTCTGGAACTAGTATGTTAAGATAATTTGGAACCATGTGATGAATCATTTTATAAAAGAGAATGAGTCTATGCTGATATCGTCGACGTTTAAGTGAACTGAAGCCGGATTCTTTGTAGAGCAATGAATGAGATGTACCACGGACGAGGCCGGTTATCGTTCTGAGACAATCAAGGTGGAGATTTTCTAATCTCATAGAATCTGTTTCTGTGCAATTATCATATAACACATCACCATAATCAAAGACAGGCAGAATATAAGATTTGTAAATATGTTCCAGCGATTTCCTAGAGATACTATATTTCATGGAACGGAAGCAATTGACTGACTTGCTGACTTTACGAATGAGAGAGGCAATATGTTCATCCCATTTACCAGTTTTACTAAGTGTAATTCCAAGATGTTTGTGATGTTCAGAATCTATTAATATGTTATTGTCGAAAGAGAGTGAGAAAATAGAGGGATGTAGTTTTCTTGAGAAGGTCATACTAACCGTTTTTTCAGGGCAGAAGACGACATTCCATGAGCGTGCCCAAATACTTACAGTTCTGAGATCGTTGTTTAGCAGTGATTGACATTCAGTTGGATCAGTTATGACCATAAACAAAGACGTATCATCCGCAAACAGTCGAATGTCAGAATTGATGTCCTTTACAATATCGTTTATAAATACTAGGAATAGAAGTGGCCCAAGCACAGATCCTTGTGGAACGCCAGATTTAACCCATGACGGGCTTGAGGTTTGGCCTCTGATGACCACAGATTGTCTCCTGTCCGATAAGTAATCAGTCAGAAGTGAAAGCACTTTCCCTTTTATGCCTACTGACTGTAGCTTGTAAATGAGACCTGCGTGCCATACGCGGTCAAAGGCTTTGCTTATGTCGAAGAATACAGCTTTTGTTTCTATACCTTGATCAATGCTTTTGTATATAGCATTATAAATGTTGATGAGCTGGTATGTGCACGAGTCATTTTCAGTAAATCCAGATTGGCAGCAAGAAAGTATTTGGTTTAAGCGAAGGAAATTGTTTACATATTTATGGATACATTTTTCAAAGACTTTGCCAAGGGTACTGAGGAGAGATATTGGGCGATAATTTGAGCAGATGTTAACTTCACCTTTCTTATGTACTGGAATAATATTTGCGTCCTTCCAGATTTTGGGGAAACAACATTGGTCCTGTAAGAAATTAAAGAGGGCACTTAAGGGAATTGACAATGATGTGCTGCAACATTTAAGGATTTTGTTCGAAATACGGTCATTTCCAGACGCTTTGTTTGTTTTGAGTGAACTGAGCATAGCTTTAACATCTTGGGGTGTATATACAGGAAGTGGGATAACTCGGTCAGATTGGGGCAGGTTTGGTATAGGCTGATCAGGGTTTGGTAGAGTAGATTGGCTGATGAAGAATTTGTTTAAAAGTTCAGCTTTGTCAGCATCCTCGAAGATCACTTTGTTATTGGTTAGGAGAGGTGGAAATGTTTTTTTTGCATTACATGTATTACTTTTGAAAATTACATTTTCAACAAGTTTCCACCAGTTTTTCTCCTGGAAATTACCTTGACTAATTTTATGATCAAGATTTTCAAAATATTCCTTTTTAACCCTTCTGACTTCCGAGTCAACAAAGTTCCTTGCAGTACGAAAATTTTGCCAATGATTTGGTAACCCCGTGTGTTTAGCTTTCTTGTGCAATCTATTCCTGTTGCGGATTATTCGCCGGATGTACCCATTCATCCATACCGTATCGCGCTCTCGGATTACAACATCCTTATGGGGAACAAAGAGATTTACTGCTTCAATTATCCTTTCTGAGAAGCATGTAGCTACTTTATTTGGATCTTCAAGGCTTCGAAAAAGATTTTCCCAATCAGTTTCAGACAGGAAATTATTAATTGCATCAACATCGAGATCATTGTAGTTCCAAATTGTTCGCTTAAAGCTTTTACTTTCTGATCGAAAAAGGTTTAAAACGATTTCTATTGGACAGTGGTCACTTATACCTGCTTCGTGAACAATAGTTTCTGACACCAGATTTGTATCAGTTACCAATGCGACATCTAAAAGAGTTGCTGAGTGTTCCGTATGTCGTGTTGGTTCAACTACAGTTTGTGTTAAGCCGAAGTTGTCAATAATGTTTGTTAATTTATTTGATCTACCAGAAAGTAGATTTTCGTTGAAGTCACCAAGGATGATCAGTGGTTTACAATCAGTTTGTGCTTTAGATATACTATCGTGAATGAGTTCCCAGTAGTTTTCAGATGACCTGGGTGGAGCATAGAACGACCCTATGAGTATGCATTTTTTACAATGTACAATTTCAATCCAGACTGCTTCGAGGTGAGGAAGAAGTAGATCGGTTCTTTCTTTTGAGAATATGTGATTTTTAACATAAATGGCTACACCACCTCCAGTACCATATGAACGATTGCAGAGAACTGGTGGTTTGTAATTTTCTAGAAGAGTATCTTGTACTTGGTTATTAAACCAAGTCTCTGAGAAGGTGAGAATGTCATGGTTAGATAGTTCAGCAATGATGTCAGATTTTTTACTAGATAGGCTGCGAGCATTGAGATGGAGTACACTTAATTTCGGTCCGGGATTTGGATGGATATCACCGGAGATAAGAATAACGAGAAAACAGTAGGCAGAAGAATGAAGATAGTAGAGCAATATAGTTAAGTAACAAAATATCCAGTTGACCAGGCGATGGCTATCCAGATCCACGACAACGATAAGGACTGCAGACGAACAGAAAACAGGTGTGAAGAAGAACCCTGTCTGATGTGTTAGTGCAGGACATAAATATAAACATCATAGTAAATTTAAGAGGTAAGAAAATATATACAAAATATACTTGGTATTTACATAGGAACATATATATAAGGTAAGTGCTCATAACAGTATATATAAGGGAAGTGAGACGGGAAATTTTTTTGATGTAATAAGGCCTGAAGGTGGGTTTGTTTGGAATTATTTGGGGATTAATTTAAGGCAAGTGCATTTCTTTTAACCATGTGCATCTTTCAGATACATTTCACATAATCATCGACTTCAATTTTAGACATATAATTAAACTTATAGAAGTTACCAATGATAGCTTACAAAGGTGTTTCCAGCATTTAACTTTTGGTGTCTGGATTTGAAATAGATATAGGTATAACACAAAGTTTTCACATTATTTATAAGAAACATTTCAACGTTTTGATATATGTGACATATCAAATAATTAAAGGTACGAATTATTTTATTTTCTAAAATATAACATTTTAGATTGTTACCTGTTTGATATATCAAGTTATTACAGGTATGCAGAATTTTGATTTTTAACATTTCAAACCAAAGTGATTGCAATAATTTTAACTTGATACCTGTTTGGGAAATGGAGTAATTACAGCTATGAAGGACTCAAATATTTAAGGTAAATATTTCAATCAAAGGTAGTTTCAGTGATTGTGATTTGTTTCCTGTTTGAGATATCAAATAATTACAGGTATGTATAACTTTAATAATTATGTTTAATATTGTAGAACAAAAAAAAAAAAAAAAAAAAATTTCAGTGGATTTAAAATTGATACCTGTTTGAGATATCAAATAATTACAGGTAAGTATGACTTTAATACTATATCAAATAGGTAACATCTGTAATAAAGTAATACCTGTTTGAGATATCAAATAATTACAGGTATGTATCCCTGTGATAATTATATTTAACATTACAAACCAAAGCACATTCAATGATTTTAAATTGTTACCTGTTTGGGACATCAAATAATTACAGGTAAGTATAACTTTAATACTATATCAAATAGGTAACATCTGTAATAATGTAATACCTGTTGGAGATATCAAATAATTACAGGTATGTAGGACTCTAATATTTAAAGAAATTTTTTAAATCAAAGGTACTTTCAGTGATTGTAAATTGTTTCCTACTTTAGATATCAAATAATTACAGGTATGAATCACTTTAAAAATTATGTTAAATATTGCAGAACAAAATATAAATTTCAGTGGATTTAAATTGTTACCTGTTTGGAATATCAAATAGTCACAGGTATGTAGAATTTTAATAATTATATTTAGCATTACAAACAAATGTACATTTAATGATTTTAAATAACTACTCGTTTGAGATATCAGATAATTACAGGTAATTATAACTTTGATATCTATATTTAGGATTTCAAACCAAAGTAATAGCAAACATTTAAAGTATTACTTATTTGAGATATCAGATAATTATAGGTAAGTATAACTTTAATATCTATATTTAGGATTTCAAACCAAAGTAATGGCAAACGTTTAAAGTATTACTTGTTTGAGATATCAGATAATTACAGGTAAGTATAACTTTAATATCTATATTTAGGATTTCAAACCAAAGTAATAGCAAACATTTAAAGTATTATTTGTTTGGGATATCAAATAATTACAGGTATGTATAACTTTAATAACTATATTTAGGATTTCAAACCAAAATAATAGCAATGATATAAGTTGTTTCCTGTTGAGATATCAAACAATTATAGGTAAGTATAACTTTGATATCTATATTTAGGATTTCAAACCAAAGTAATAGCAATCATTTAAATTGTTTCCTGTTTGATATATCAAATAATTACAGGTAAGTATAACTTTAATACTATATCAAATAGGTAACATCTGTAATAATGTAATACCTGTTTGAGATATCAAATAATTACAAGTATGTATAACTTTAATAATTATGTTAAATATTGCAAAACAAATAAATTTCAGTGGATTTAAAATTGATACCTGTTTGAGACATCAAATAATTACAGGTAAGTATGACTTGAATACTATATCAAATAGGTAACATCTGTAATAATGTAATACCTGTTGGAGATATCAGATAATTACAGGTATGAATCACTTTGATAATTATATTTAACATTTCAAACTAAGGTGCATTCAATTATTCTAAATTGATACCTGTTTGGGACATTAAGTAGTTACAGGTAAGTACAACTTTAATACTATATCAAATAGGTAACATCTGTGCTTGTTTGAGATATCAGATAATTATAGGTAAGTATAACTTTAATATCTATATTTAGGATTTCAAACCAAAGTAATAGCAATCATTACTAATTATCATTAATAAGTATGTTAAATATTTTAAGATAAATTTATCTCAGTGAATTTACATTGGTACCTATTTGGGACATCATGTCAAACCAAAGTACATTCAATGATTTTAAATTGTTACCTATTTGAGATATCAAATAATTACAGGTATGTATAACTTTAATAATTATATTTAACATTACAAACCAAGGTACATTCAATTATTTTAAATTGTTACCTGTTTGAGATATCAAATAATTACAGGTATGTATAACTTTAATAATTATGTAAAATATTGCAGAACAAATAAATTTCAGTGGATTTAAAATTTATACCTGTTTGAGATATCAAATAATTACAGGTATGTAACACTTTGATAATTATATTTAACATTACAAACCAAAGTACATTCAATGATTTTAAATTGTTACCTATTTGAGATATCAAATAATTATAGGTAAGTATAACTTTGATATCTATATTTAGGATTTCAAACCAAAGTAATAGCAAACATTTAAATTTTTTCCTGTTTGAGATAATAATTTTAAATAATTATAGGATTGTAAAGCTTATACTATATCAATTATTTCGAACAAAGGTGATTTCTATGATTTAAATTGTTACCTGTTTGATATATCAAGTTATTACAGGTATGCAGAATTTTGATTTTTTAACATTTCAATAATTTTAAATTGATACCTTTTTGGGATATGGAGTAATTATAGGTATGTAGGACTCGAATATTTAAAGTAAATATTTCAATCAAAGGTAGTTTCAGTGATTGTAAATTGTTTCCTGTTTGGGATATCTAATAATTAAGAATAATTACAGGTATGTAAAACTTCAAAACTATATCAAATATTTCAAAACAAAGTAATTTTAAGAATTTACTAGTTACCTGTTTGGAATTTCAAGTAGTCACAGGTATGTAGAATTTTGATTATTATATTTAAAATTTCAAGCCAAAGTAAATTCAATGCTTTTAAATTTTTAACTGTTTTAGATATCAAATAATTACAGGTATGAATCACTTAAAAAATTATGTTAAATATTGCAGAACAAAATATAAATTTCAGTGGATTTAAATTGTTACCTGTTTGGAATATCAAATAGTCACAGGTATGTATAATTTTAATGATTGTATTTAATATTTCAAAACCAAAATACTTTCAATAATTTAAGTTATTACCTAGTTTAGAAGTCAGATAATTATAGGTAAGTATAACTTAAGTACTATATCAGATATTTCAAAGCAGTGTAATATATATGATTAAAGGTGCTAAATGTTAGGGATATCAAATAATTGTAGGTATGTATAATTTCAGAATCTATATATAATATTACAAACCAAAGAAATATCTATGATTTAAAGGTGTTATCTGTTTGAGATATCAAATATTTATAGGTAAGTAAAACTTTAATACTATATCAAATATTTCAAACCAAAGTAATATCTATGATTTTCAGGTGCTAACTGTTAGGGTTAACAAATAATTACAGATGAGTAAGACTTTGAGTAAAAAGTTGATATTTGGATGGAATATCACTTATTTGTTTACAGATTTAATTATCTTCATAATGTAAATTGGTTTTAAAGTGGTTGTCATAATTTTAAACCAGAATTGATATTTGATAATAACTAAAAAAGAAAGATAAATTAAAATAGTGACATAGTTACTTAGTTTCATCATTCCATTGATTCTTCATCAGTTGTGGTGTTGACAAAAAAGCCATCAGCCTCACGTCTAATCTTGAGTTTTAGTTTCGTACCATTAAATAGATCATCAAAGTCAGATACTGTCCTTACAAGAAATACCTTGTTATCACGCATCTTGATGAATATAATACTGGTCACTGGTCCAGGTAGATTCTATCTTCTTTTCTTTCTGAAGTTTTCTAGCCATGTACGACAGGTTTGAACGAACTTTTGTAAGGTCTTCGTTGATATATACCCTGCGTCCTTGGAACAACTTTGGGATTGTTACTTCGGCAATATCTCCGCTTTGTGCCATTTTACGACCAATCATTGGCATCCCAGAGTTCTTCAACACTTTTAGGCGATTTGCATTTTTGATGAAGGCCCTTTTAGTATAATACCCCTTAAATTTGCATATTATCTGTATTGGACTCGAACCTGTTTCAGTAGGAGGTTTGCCAACTCTATGGCTTCTATTAATGTCATCTATGGAAATTTTAACACCTATTAGGTTTCCTACCTGGATGACTATATTGTCAGTGTTCTCATCATTTGTTTCAGGAATTCCAGAGATTCGTACTCCTTCGCGTCTCATATGCTGCTCTCTTTCATCGTCACGTTCATTTAAACTCTTGATCGCACGATCTTTCTCCTTCAATTCCATTTTAAGACAACTAATTTCGTCTTCCATTTTTTTCAGTTTATTTTTAAGTTCGGGAATGATGAGGTCGGAGAGTTTGTTAGCTAGTTTGAAAATGATTCTGTCATCTTGAAAAGCTGCCACCACTCTTTCAAGTAAAGCATCACTTTCGCCTTCCTGAGTTTCATTTTCGTCTATTTTATTCTTTTTATTTTCCAGATATTCGGAAGAGCTAGAACCAAGTCTTTTACGAAGTGAGTCGAAAGATATTCCGGATGCCATACTCAACTGTTTTTAGTTTAGATAAAGATTAAAAGTCACCTGAGATTTTTAGTCCTTTCAACAACGGACCACTATCGATGTGAAATGTAAACAAACTTTTTTATAGCGTCCCTGGTTACACAAAAGATATACAACATAATTCACATAAAACATCCATTTATAGCTTCAAAATCCATTAGTAAGCCTTATTTAATCCTGATTTATAATCCTACATCTGTATCTGAGAAAATTTAATTTACGGCCATAGAGAATAAGATTTATTTCACAGAGCAGACTCGTGTGACTTCTCACTCGACGCCATCTTGGAAATAGATTTTCGATAAGTTCTGTTATAAACCTTTTTCTTTTCACAGAAATCAATTCTATTTCGAATGGAGCGGGACCTCAAAAAGTTATTACGACTTCTATTAAATAGGGCTCTGGCCGACATACAGTTAGTGTTAAACTACTTATTAAGTTTGTGCTTCGGTGGCTTATGATTATTCCTATGTAATAATGTAAGTTTACGTCAGAAACAAGAGATGATTATGTGACGAAAATTTGACGTTATACTATTTACTAGCGTGTGAAACTTATCGCCAAGAACAAAAGAATCGACCAAATCTCGCAGGGATATAATTCGCCTTGCCAATGACACCTTCAGTTCGGTGCACTTTGACGAATCCCAAGTAGTAGTAATTTTGTCCTGTTGATATAATTCAACATAAGCCATATATAGTCATACTTAAAGGTGTTCTTAAGCATCCTTTGTACCACCGGGAGTGTTCTTATGAACCAGTTTTGTGATCAGTAGACATTGTATTTAATTTTAATGAAAAAAACATTATTGGGCTCGATATTTTGATTAAACATGTTTTTGGGGAATCTTTGAGGAGCTGTAGGTAATGCATCAATCGGCGACATTAAGCCAGATCATCAATGAATGATCGACAAGGTTGTGTGATTTTATTTCAAGATTCTTAAAATAATGGCAGATGTATCTAAAATACGTCTTCTTAACTTCGAATTTTCTACATTTTATGAATTTTGTTTGAAATCCATAGTTTCCCGGGCACACTCGCTAACTGTTGTCGTGTGAAGACAGGACCAAATATTTGTTGCCCTGGTGTTTCGGGAACAAGATTGCCAACATGTTTGTGAAAATGTCACCCATTGTAAAAATGTGAAATTAAATGTCATTTGATTTTTCATGTTGTCAATATTATTGTTCTTTTCACGTTTTTGTCACAGTGAATGAATGATTGTATTCATGAACTTGATGAACAGATGTTCCTAAATTATATATATATAGTATTGCACAATCAGATACAGATATCGTGTATTCGGTTATTAATAATGTAAGTATATTTTACCAGATTTTTATGACGATTCGTATCAAAATGATATTGTGATTTCTATTGTGGTCATCCATTCATCAGTGGCTCAACTAGAATTTGAATTTTCAATCGAATTATCAAATACATGACATATTTTAGTTGATATAAGAATCCATATTTTCTGTTTTATTTTACATACAGGCTATTTAAGAACATGGCTTCAATGATAAAGTTGTTGATTCTCTGTTCTGTGATGTCCATTGCGGCATCCTTATCTTGTATTGAATGTCCGGAAGTTCCAGTATGTGATCCACTGCCTGATTCAGAAGATTGTTATTCGGCTTTTGCAGCATGTGCATGTTGCCCGACCTGTGCCGGAAGATTCGGTGACACATGTAACAGCTTTAGTGTTAGGTAAGGTTAACCAATTATTATAAAATTAAAATAAATTTTAAAAAAAAATACACTCGTTAGTTTTGTTTCGTTCTTGTTATCTTATAATATATAATTCAATATAATATCTTGTTCAATAATAGTTTTGAGCCATTATAAATCCTAAAATGGTATCGTATTTCTGTTTCGACCCAAAATTTTAAAATAAGATGGAATCGGAATAGAATATCTTAGATTTGTGCTAGACCGAAAGTGATCAATTGCACAATGTCCACAAATTTTGTATCGTGTCTGTAGGGCCTATTAATGGAAAAAATTACATCGGTTAAGCACACTTCCGGTGTAAATAGGAAATGTTGAAAAAAAAAATAATATTAGATAAACACTAAGACATATGGATATACTACTTCTAACTTTATCAAGTAACATGATTAACCAAAAAAATAACAATATAAAGGAAAATCTTGGAAGCCATGTTAAAAGATCAAAGGGGGGGGGGGGAGAGATAAAACAATAAACAACTTAAGATTGAGAAGAGTAATAACAAACAACGGAGAAAGGTCAATTAGATAACAAGGGGGTGATTAAAGTACTGAAGAGTAGGAGTACTTTAAAACAAACAATCACTTGAAAACGTTACCTGTATGTGTAATGAAACGTTGTGCTGTTGTTGAATAAATAGAAGTCTATATCCATAACAATTGTTCTCTCTTAACAAAAAGACAATAATAAAAAAAAAATACTATATATATTGACTAATATGAATGAAGGCATGACCTTGAACGCGAGCGCAGGTTAGGCCTATTGATAATAATGATGATAATTAGTAATAGTAAATAAAAAAATTAGAAGGTTTGTAGTTCTAATGCAAAATACTTGTCTTCTACAAATTCAAGGATTTCGCCGATCTCTAGATGTTATCAATTAATTTGTAGTTAAATTCCTAATCTTCATTTAAAACGGTTTTTGCGTTATTTGACCTGGCCTTGGTTTTTTACCAGATTCCTATGAAAAAAAACTAAATGAAATCCAACTAGATGCTGTAAATACTTAAAACTTCAATTGAAAAAACAAAAGATTCACAGTTTGCCTTTATACTAAAAGTGGCTGATAAAACGAGGTATTATGTATTAAGGTACATAGACCTATGATAGCCAAGCATAGTGCTGTACTCAACTCTAATTAAATGAAATTTTCTGTCATCTGTTATCAGTGCATGTTTTTGCCAAAATTAAAGGTAGCATAGATAACTGACAATTAAAATCAGAATGGTGCTACATAAGTTATAAGTGCTTCTCTCCGATATTTCTTGCGAAGTGAAGAGTATTGTTTTTGATTGTCTTTTAATAATGAGCTTGAATAGAACTGTTTCGGATAGTTCACCCACAATTGTAACCGGTTGGAAATCAGTATCTTTTAAGAAAATATATGCAACCAGATATAGTTCATAAACATCATGCAAGCAATTCTTCTTTTTCCTTCCTAAGGAGAGATAAGGGTATGTATCTGATTGGACAATCAGTATTATATTCTCCTTATTTCAGATGTCATCCTGACTTTGTATGTGTGAATAAAGATGGCGTAGAATTGGCAACAGTACCATGGTATATTACTTTTAACGGTATCTGCATCCGAAAAAGATGTCCCGAACCCAACAATGACGTTGGTCCAATTCTTATTGGCAAATAAAATGGCGACTTAAAGTCGAAATACCAATCATGTGTTGTGCTATTTGCTGAAACCACTATATATTCTACAGAGATTTGGGCTAACTGATGATAAGGCGATTCTTACTCTCAATTCATTTCACGCTGTTAGTCTTTTCCCCTTCAAAACAACATAAGTTGTAACTTAAAGCCGAACCGTAAGAAAAATTTATATTTACATTTTTAACCCTTTTTTGGGGAAATCCCCAGCAAGGTATACATATAATATGGTGTATTTTATTAGTTGATCAAACTCATTAATAAAGTAGTCCGTAAACTGGCGGAGCTTATATTTCTTTTCAGTATAATATGTGATACTGTGTAAACGGAATCGTGATTTAATCATGTTTTTTTTTCACAAAATAATTTCAAAATTTTCAGATACATCTTTTTACAATTAACATATTAAAGAAAATCCCAGGAAAATCGGTCCATAAATAAGCCGTACATACTCGATACAAAATTAGTGGATATTATGCAATCTCACTTCCTGTCTTGCACAACTCTAGTTTAAATATACATTTTCGATTCCAGCTCATTTAAATTTTTGGTCAAAACAGAAATACTTTACCATTTTAAATTTGATCTTTAATGCTTCCCGAAAAAATAAATAGATAATAATTACGAAAACAAAGTTTGACAGCGATTACAATCGATGCGGAAACATGGACAACTATAAAACTCTGGTCTTATGTTTGAATTTTTTCATAAACAGTGAAGATACAACACGGTCACTCCTCAGCTTCGTTTAAGTTTCTGCAAATTTTATATGTCGCATTTTATCTGAAAGCTATGTCATTAGTAACATTACATTCTACATTTCAATGTCTTCACACCTGTTATATTTTCAATATGTGCCGTTTGAGCTATCGTTAAACTTTTACTATGCAATATGTCTATCTACGACTCCAATGAAAAATTACTTTTTTATAAATTGATCAGAATTAATCAATGACAATAAATTTCGAGAAAACCACAAATGATTAATTTGGACTTATAATAATACTACGCAGTTTCTCCAAAGATATATCATTGAAAGAATGTTGTCAAAAAGGGTATTTAAACAGACTATTTTCTGATTTTAGTCTCAATACAAATTCTGCAGTAGTAAGTATGTTTATGTGATGTGAGCAAGTAGATCACCAAACTCTCAACTTGTTACTTGGAATGTCTTATCCGTATTGATATCTGAATATATAATTCGAGAGATAACAAGTTATTTTTCAACCAAAGAATGTCGAAAATGCTTCGAGCCCTGTTGACCAAGACAATAATGATCGGTGATGTTATGTGCAATAAGTGATTTCTTGATTCAAAGCATTGGTGAATTAGGCTATTGTAAATTTGTGAGGTATAAAAAGGATTGGCCCATGTATATAGAAGGCAATGACAGTTGAAACTCTCGGTTGAAATCGCCTTCTTGAACACACACCTATGAAACAGTCTGATAAGATGTCTTGTGACATCGCATATATATATACACATCTGTGTTATTTGTTTTCAGATGCCTGAAATGAATTTTGTAATTGCATTCTTGGTTATAATTTTATCAAATGTGATTGGGGCAATGAGTTACTCCTGTGAAGCATGTCCTGAGGATGTGAACTGCCCCATTCTACCGGATGATTGCTTTCCAACCAAAACCCCTTGTGCTTGCTGCCCAAAATGTGCTGGAACATTTGGTGATGCCTGTGGTGCCTCTAAAATAAGGTAATGATAAGGTTTTATTTAAAGCATTTAGAATAAAATGGAGTTTTGTACGCCAAATATTATTATATTGGAAATTACAGTACAGCATCATCATCAGCGAGTTTTTCATTTTCGTTTTTCACCGTCGATTGACCATATACACGCATAACAGTAGTATGGAATACTGTATTTTGTTTGTGTAATTTGGCACACGCACGACTTTCTTTCTGTTTTGAGGTGAGAGTTTTATTGGATATCGTTTTCATTTTATTTTAAGGTGTCATCCAGATTTTGTATGTGTTAATGAACGTGGGGAAGAAATGGAAGTAGTTCCTTGGCACTTGTTTGATTATAAGGGTATATGTATCAGAGCCAGGCTTTCTCAGACGAAAACAAATACTATATAATAAAATAATCTTGTAAACTAGGATAAATACTACAATAAAATATTTATTAGTACTTTTACTTCAAAATTATAACTTTTATGTAATTAAATCAAAGTTTGAAAACGGAACATTTAAGTGAATATGTTCCATATTTTATTGGATCTATGAAAGAACGAATCGTCGAGAAGAGAAGCCTGTTTTTTTATCTTTCCCATACGATAAAGGATCTAACTTGGCAATTAGACATATGAACATATCTGTAAAAATAAAGTAATTGTGGACTTTCCTATGATATATTTGATTGTGCAATTGTTTTTTGACTTATTCTGTTGTCGTTTTTTTTATAGAAACAACTAGTATATCCAATTATTTCACAATGTAAATTAATCAAACGTTATATTAAGGGACGTAACTCTCTCAACAAGAATGACGATTCAAGGTTTAGGTATTTCATAAGATTCCTTAAACAAATGCCAACGCCTTACCTTACCTTACCAACAATTTAAATTATTCACAATGTTTTGATGGCTTAGTAAATCATATTACTTTTATAATTACTTATAATTCATAATAAAACTAATGACATTAGTGCATAAATACTTTTGCCATCAGAAAAGATACGAATGACAAACTCCACGATATGACTGCTGTAGTGCCACCTGAAATTAAATAATAGTCAGTTCTGAATGATTTAAACAATGTGTTTAAACTATCCTGGTTTTAAAACAAACTAATGGACAAAGTTGAAAGCAATCACCTTAAGACCACTTACCATTTTAATAAACAATTTCATTATCATCATCCATTTCAGTAGGCAGATACTTAAACATGAAATGTAATAGATTTATTTTGTCTAATTGCCACGTATATTACCGAACCACAGATATCGGTTAAAATTAGAATTCTTTGCTACATAAGACAAGGAAACTTATTTTGATTCCATTTAATATTCGACCAGGTAATATCAGTACAATTCGCCACTTAGAGCATTAATACGCTGAAGAATTGAATTGTATTTTGTTTATTATTAATATTACTTCTACCGGTACTACTTTAATAGAATATATAAATGGGCACATACCATTATCACATTTATCATAGCTCATGGCTTCATAATCTTGAATGTAAATGTCATCAGATTTTAAACATCCATTCTTAGTGAGACAATCGAAATGCTTTTTCTTTCCTCTACAATAAAATAAATGGAATTTCTGCACCTAATTAAGAACGCTAGACAGTGTGACATGAGGGGACTCTTTGCCAAGACAACGTCATTGGTTTATTCTTTTTCGGTTTGTTGAGGGGATTTTAACGGTAGCACACAGGTCACCGATTTATTGTCCTATGCCAACAACTACAGAGTTTTCAATGTCATTATGGAAATCCGAAGTTATTGTTTCGAGCTTTCTCGGAATAGAACCCCGCTGAATCGCAAATAACACCACTGAGAAATTATTGTTCGAGCACAAAATGGCCAGAAACGACATCCATTGAAAGCAATATATATTTGTACTTCTACTGCACTTGCAAAATATATTTCCATATTTTATTTCAATTTGATCGATGGTCAGTTCCACTGACACTTCAATCAATATAATCCAGAAAATAGCCATTTGACATACAAGATTCATTATTGGGTACTCGAAACTCAAGATTCAAAATGGTTGAGATAAATTGGGCCGTCGTTGTGCTCCGTAAATATCCTTCGACTGTTGGACAAAAGAGAAAATATGGTGCTGTCCTCTATTTTACACTTGACTAGTAAGTTACAGAAACATAGGGAGAAAGGCTCTTTTTTAAAATGGTTTAAATTTTAATACATTACTTAGCACATTTCGAGCTTTGTTGATAATGTACTACGACCAGTTGACAAGTCACTGTACATGCATTTTATGTCCATATCGGGAACACTCACTCGCAATTTTTGTTGTAAAAATCTTCGTCTTTATATCCACATACTCCCTTCGCCACAATACACTTCAACTGATTTGATTTCACAGGCACGATCAAATACAACACTGAAAACATAATTCCTATCATCCATGTCTGTACATTTGGAGTATCAAACCCTCTCTTTCCCAAGACCTAACCACCAAACAATTTATCACAGTTAATTTCTAACTTTAACAACAACTTAAGTACCGAATTTTGAAAAAAAGGTTTCTATGGAAACGTTTGCTGATCACCTAGCAATGACATAACACATTTGATTGAATTTTGAATCTTATGTCGAAAATGTGTGACTATTCAGTAATCGTTCTTGTAATGTGCAACTGTGGTGTGTCTATGAGCGATTGATGTGTTTGCTAGATTTTGTTCTATTTCTAAATTAAAGATCGCACAATACTTACAGACGAGAGCAGTGAGACACAAGTATAACTTCATCCTGGACTACTAAGTGACCGTTTGATTTGAAAACATTAAGAAATATGACTCTATAGGACTCTACACGACATTCCATTTCACAACGGTGTTGCTACTATTAATTTTGTATAGATATTTAAACCAAGTAGGCCAAGTATGAACATTTCATAAACTTGGTCCTGTTATAAGCATACGTTAAAAAGCCATCAATTAAGCAATAGTTTTAACGGGTTTTAAAAAAAAAGATATTCTAGTAAGAAGAACATTGAAGACTTAATGTTAAGACTTCCTTATCCTTAGACCGTAATGCCTAATTCATACTAATTCATTTGTATTGAATTTAGTCGGTATCAGATATGCTAAAAACCATCAGCGCCGCTTGTCATACTTTCATTGAATCTATCTATTATATACATAAGAGGAAGTGTCTGTGGGTGTGTGTGTGTGTGTGTATGGTCGCCATAGCTCAAAGACGGAGGCGGGCAGGAAGGAGATGCTGTGCATGCACAATCATGTATATGCAAGCATGTGCACCTGAGTCTTTGTTTTGGCATTCGTTGTTAACTTTGTCAGAAAAACACACTGAAGACTGCCGAGTGAAACGGCATAATTTTCTTTTATTTACTTTGACTATTAATAGATTTACCAACGGTTATCAAGTACGTGAAGGCCGATGACAAATTGTTTTTGGATAACCATGTCTACAATTTAAACCAATAGAATGCCATTCAAATATTCGGCGCCGATATTTTTAACTTTTAAGTACCGAATGTTTTTTCACTACCAACAATATTTCATACCCACGATATTTCTTTGTTATGCCATTTGTTGTTTACTTTGTCAAAAATGTTGATATCAACAATCATGCAAGAACAGTCAATAAACGTTCCAGAAATGTGAAGAACATTCTAGAGTCATTATAAGGGAGTGACCATAACTTTACTGAGAGACGGCGAGACTGTGGATGCATATTCCTGGAAATGCAAAGATGTGCACCTGTGTCTTTGTTTTGGCATTCGTTGTTTACTTTGTCAAAAAACAAACTGAAGACTGCCGAAACGGCATAATTTTCTTTTATTTACCAGCGGTTATCAAGTACGTGAAGGCCGATGACAAATTTTTTTTGGATAATCATGTCTACAATTTAAACCAATAGAATGCCTCTCAAATATTCGGCGCCGATATTTTTAACGTATATAAGAGGAAGTGTCTGTGTGTATGGTCGCCATAGCTCAAAGACGGAGGCAGGCAGGAAGGAGATGCTGTGCATGCACAATCCTGTATATGCAAGGATGTGCACCTGAGTCTTTGTTTTGGCATTCGTTGTTTACTTTGTCAAAAATGTTGAAATCAACAATAATGCAAACACAGTAAACAACCCTCCAGAAATGTGAAGAACATTCTAGAGCCAATATAAGGGAGTGACCATAACTGAGAGACGGCGAGACTGTGGATGCATATTCCTGGAAATGCAAAGATGTGCACCTCGTTGTTTACTTTGTCAAAAAACACACTGAAGACTGTCGAGTGAAACGGCATACTTTTCTTTTATTTACTTTGGCTATTAACAGATTTACCAAGTACGTGAAGGCCGATGACAAATTGTTTTTTGATAACCATGTCTACAATTTAAACCAATAGAATGCCTCTCAAATATTCGGCCCCGATATTTTTAACTGTTTTATCACTACCAACTACTCATTGAATTAAAAATATTTCCTATCCACGATATTTCTTTTAATCAATTACCATTGATTGAAATGTGTTTTTTTTTTTTTTTGGCTTATTTCTGGCAAATAACCCCGGGCGAAGCCGGAAATAAGCGCTAGTATAATATAAAGACAGATGGTGCTATTTGATATTTGAGAAATATATTTGGTTCATAAGTCCGCCGTGACAGGGATTCTTTTTACCAGCTGGTCCTTGGCCAAACCTCTTGGCATGGATCTTTCCCGGACAAGATTTGTATTTAAAGGATTGTTAACGAAGAAATGTTAAGAGACACTAGTGTATTTTAATTTAACTCCGATAGTCAAAAAAATTGAAACTTATGCAAATTTTACTTGACAAATTATTGATTTAGAGAACGAATATTGATTATTATGAACAAATGTTGATTTTGTTAACCAATAATGTCAAACATGACTAACAAATTAAGGATTATGAATTAGGCATAAGGGTTGAAAATTAAGCCGTATTAATTTGGGCTGTTCAGTCTTCCATATTCTAGTCTTCAAAGGGGAAAATTGAATGGTTCAATCACCTGTTTTAAATGTTCCGGTAAATATATAAAGGTTTATAAACCTATTTTGAATACTCATATGAGCTATTATTGTATTGCTCAAAAGTCGTTGACATTACATTAGGTTTATACATTTTATTTCCTCTTTTAAAGACTGTTTTTCTTCTTTTAACATTTATTCATATTGTTCAATAACAATAGAAAAACGGTCATAATCAGAATGAATGTATTATGAAGCAAACATATAGAAACAGCACATCACAAATATATGATAAAATGAGAAAGAATAATGAAATGAAAAAAATGAGTAATATAGCATACAATGACACGAAAGGAGATCTACCGGGAAAGATGTTTCAGGGTTCTCCTTAAATGTTAATTTTTGTTAAAACATTGTTTGGAAACTAGTTTTAGTCGTAACTGTTATCCCATTAATCTCTGAGCCATACTCATAGGTATTGTGTCGTCTGTTTTAGGAACAGCAATATCATTTCCTTGACGCGTAGCGCTTCCACTTGAACTTGGCACAACTGTGGTCTTCTGGTTAGAATTTGTCTGGAATGTCATTTCAGCTATTGGATTGGTTTCTGTTGGTTTCGGTACAGGAACATCTGGATTTCTAGAACATATTGCTGTGATATTTTTATTATCCACCGAGACCTTACCAGCTTGTCCCCTGAACCCGATTATGAAGCACGACTCCGTGTTCATTTCGTTAGGTTCTTGAAAGACGTGCAAATCGAATTTGTTTTCGGTATTTTGAACTGGAATTGACTGTGCTAGATACTCGGCGTTACATTCGTTCATTTGGATAATCTTTCGACCATTTGTTGTAAAGTTCATCTTCATACCCGGACAATGATTTCCAAACAGTGATTTTTTACTGCTAAAGATAACCATTCTGATTTTACCCGTCATTGGTTTACCATCAAACATTATTTGACAGTGACAAGAACCAGCTTCTACTCCATTCTGTACTCTGAGGAATATATCGATCCCAGTTTGTAAATTAACAACTGCCCCACATACATCTCCGATAAATTTGTCTGGAACGGGACATATCTTACCGTGAACGCTCACAAGCAATACATTAGCAAACACAATGAAGACTTCTTTCAAACTCATAATTAAATAACCTGATGTTGAGAAAATGACAAAATGGTGATGATGACGACTATGCAGGTAAGTAATGACTTTATATAACCTTTATTGTGCATTAAACGATTATATTTTTTTATCACAGAGATTATAAATAATCCGCTACTTAAAAGTTACAGGTGCGTTTTAGAGTCATAGTGAACTTTGTTAACTTATTTATTGCAATTAACCTGCGGTCATGAAGATTTCTGCGTTCAACATCTAGGCACATTAACATTTTTGTATCTCATTATTGACGAATCACAATTTACAGTCTGTACTTTATAGATTTATCAATAGTAGGTAAAATATAAAATACCAGGTTACATAAGAGTTCATAATTACAATACAATACCAATACATTTAAGTGTATGTCTTCATTTACTCCATTTAACTCCATTTATGACAATTTTTAATCAATATATAGTGTGATTTTAATTGTAATTGACAGGTATGGTCTTTGTTTTGCTTGTCAATGATTGCTTATTTCTAATGTATTGCTATCTGACTCTGGCACTGATTTCAAAGATTGTCCACTTATGTGTGTTATATAACGTACAGTGGCATCTGTTTTCATCAGCAATGCGTGCTGTAGAACTGCAGGGTGTCAAAAACTGAACTTTGTATTCATTTGGAAATAAGCCCTAAAGATCATTTGAAATATTGTCCAAATAGATACAAGATATAGCTGTTAAGCTTAAATAATATAAAACATCGCTAGCCACCCTTCTTTTGAAGATTGATACCAGCTTCTAAAATATGAGTTTTTATTATAATCCGATGAGTTGGATACACTCGATATAGTGCATGCATATTCAACGCATATTTAGATTTCAGGTAAAAAATTGATCTTATAAACATTTCGATTATCACGAACATTCAACAAATTAAGATATTAAATGGAAGTTTTTAGGTAGTTACAAGTAGGTACGTTTACATCAATCCCAAATGTCCATAATGAATTTTCACAGAATTAGTCCTTTTATGTATCTTTAATGGTATTATCTGCTAACATTCTTTATAACCAAAATCTTGAATTGTAATTAAATATATGCATTCATAATAGTTCGAAAGTTCTTTATGTCCCATCTAAAATGAGAGTTGTTTTAAACAATTTAATTATCAACATCAAGAACTTCTTAAAACATTCTGCATTATTGCATGTAATATATGATAACTTCCTCTTATTCTCTACCGTATGTATGCTTATTGTTTTCAAGATTTGGATTCTTATATGTGAAATTATCATTTCTTTTAAACATTTTGATACATAAGGATGTTTAATTTCCCGTGTAATTTGCCCCATTTAGTTATCACGTTCCTACAACCTAGCTCCGATTTGAATATCATTAGATGTGGCTAGGCTTGTAAATAGCAAAGCAGAAAAAAGCTATTTAGGTATTGAAATTCGATAGAATATATGACCATGACTAATAGACCAGGACTACTTTCCATGCGCACTTATCAACTAAACATCTAGGGTTCAGTATATCCAATGAAAGGAAATGTTATGCCCTATACAGAGAGCCCAAACTTTTAGGATTTCAAACTGCCAGATAATTTAAGATAATGTACAGCCCCGTTACTTACAAGACCTCGCTTTACTGTCGTTACGCTTAGATATCTTTCATTTGCCAGCTATTCCTAACTGCTACAACTGCTAGAACAAAATTACTTTACGTTTTCTGTATTCTTTGCCAGAAATATTAAGGGATAATAGGTGTTAGAATACACTCGTCATACGGCTAATATTTGTGTTTAATATTGACTATTAGTTAAATAAGTATTCACCCCACACTTGATGAATTTTCAAAAAGCGACAATAAAACTATATTCGGAATCGTTCAAAAAAGTGAGCATGCAACGATTCCATTCATTTTGAGAACAAAAGGATCTGGGAAATCAACGCTAAAACATCCTTGCGCAAGCGCGATATGGCAATCATTCTGCAGTGTATACAAACAAATATTATACTAGTAATGATTAATTTTGGTTGAATATTTTGTCAGTGTTGGAGTATTCATTCAAAAGCACATGAATTGTTTTTTCTCGCTTTTTCGTGAATTTAAATATCGTACATTGTCTGACTATGTTAAGGTAAATTCAAGAGTAGAGGTCAAGGACGCGGGAAATCCACATGTTAGAGTTACTTCCCTTTATAATTGCGATTTGAAAATCGCTTAATGGTTGTATTAAGCGTTTTATAATTAAGTATTTGATTTTGTGGATTTATCGGATTATAGAGGGATTTTGATGTATAGTGATGATATATATTGTTATTAGTCAAGTTTGAAATTTTATGTTTCTTCTATTATCCCTTTAAATCCCCTTTTTACATTCAATGTGATAACGTGTTATAACGTCATTTATAATATGCGGGAAGAGCGTCAAATAGGAACACACTACGACTTGAACTTGAAACATTACTAACGTTTAGTAACTATTAACGTTCCATTATTCGATTCACAACTATCATTGTGTTTCAATAATTTGGTTTAGGTAAGAAGATATTAAGATGTCTAAATCATCTTATCGGCAACACCTACCAGAATTAAGTCCAATGCCTGTTCTTTTTCAATTAAATAAAGCATGCCGTGGCATTCAGAATATGTATATCTTTTCTGCTTTAAAGAACAATTTGAGATCTTTTGTCGTTACCCATGATTAATGGTATGTTTGAAGTATTTAGAAAACTACACCACATAGTAAGTCGTATTTGCTAACTATTCATGAAAACTAAACTGATAAAAATTTTAGTGTCTTGACCTATCAACTTCACTCTTATATAAAGGTACTTCAGTAGTTCATTTCATATCTACGTTGTGCAAACAAAATACTTCTTGACACCTGACAATTTATAATCTACTGACCGTTTCTCGTCTTTTATGTTGAAGGCACAGTAAGGTGAATTCCAAGGTAACTAGGCGTCGGACATTAATTCTGAAAGGTGATATTGAATTGAGCTCCAATATTATAGAAAAAAGACTCATTTCAAACACTAATATTTTATTGCAAACAATATTAAATGAATACCTAAAATGGTGAGGATACACGAACGGGTTTGTTCTATGATTTCTGTCGCTAACGCGAATCTTAAGTAAGATCCTTCATGACTTCGTGCCCCTACAACAAAATTATCCGGTTGCCGATAAGTTACATATTTGATAGCGATTTGTTTTCGTTGTCGACGATTCTTTAAATATGTGACCAAAAAAAAAACCACACACACATCAAAGATATCAGAGTATGGCAAATATAATTCGATAATTATCTAGTGACAAATGAATAATTTTAAGAAATGAGTATCTGGTGAACTAAAGAGTAGCAAATATTCCAGTGAAGACGACGAGAAGCGGCAAGGTCCATCCCATGATAAGAGTTCCAGAGCCTATAAAATAAAATTATAACATGTATATTATACTGCATATTATATAACCTTCACCCTAGTTTTATAAACATTTTAGATTGTCCACAGCGGTAGTGCTGTCTAATTTTGTATATCTGTTTAACTGCCTTCTACTGATTCCAGAACACTAAGTCTTCTATGGTGATTTCGTGGTATTTAATATTGACTGCTTTCCCCTTTTGAACAACAATAATAATATAAGAGATAGTTAGATATATGCAATATATATTCAGAATGTATATCTAACTATACAACAATAATAATATTATTGTGGTTCATGTCACGTTTTTTGGCGTGGACCATCAACTTGTTAACTTAAGACACTTACCATTGTACTCTTTATACGAACTTAAGACACTTACCATTGCACTCTTTATACGATTTTGATGCTATTTCATTCACAAAATTATTATGCGATTCTTCACAACCATTACTTAAAACGCAGTCGAAAAAGGGCTTCTTTTCGCTAAAATAAAATAATTGTAATTCAAAATGAAATGAAATGAATGGAGTTTTACGTCCTACTCTTCTGCACCTTGTAATTCAAAATAATATGAAATTAATAATAAATTATTATGATGTATGAGTTATTATTATGTAATGCGGGGTTAACACTATCGCAATTCGCCACACGATTATACTCATCGCCTTAATCGTAATCTAATGGTAGTGATCCTCCCAGATCTTATATTATCTTGAGGTCAGTCGTAGTAATGACAATTACAATAATAACATTTTGAACGTACTGCCAGTCTTACTCTCAGTCTTACAATAAAAATCAGACCAATATTAATGATTTCTTAAAGATATTATGCCAAACAATGAAGTATTTAAACATTAATTTACAATTTTGAAACTAATATCATGCAAAGTATTTTGTTCGACATTTTTTGTATCGAACGCAAGATCTCGTATTCATACCCATACCTCAGCTTTGAATGACCTAAGGTTGCACTCGAAACAGTGGGAACCTTGCATCTGTGTTGTCTAAGATCGTCACGGTTTGAAAGCACAATTAGAGGGTATCCGGCGTTCATTGTTTCGATGCCATACGATCTTATACGATCGAATATTGCTTGTGTTGATCGTAGAAACATTTTGAGGCGTTCAAAACTTGTTTACTTTTAATATGATTACTATGACGGACCTCAAGATATGAGAATATAACAACGATTAGTTCTCGATTATCGTTCGTATCACGAATCGTGTTAGTCGGAATCTAGTCCATGGTCAGTCGTGATGTAAATATACCCGCCAAAAACCAGTTATCGCTCAAATGGAGACCAACCTCGACCTCGATTGCGAAAGACATCGAAACAGTCACAACGTTCTTGATAAATTTATCTGCACGTACCACTACCAGATCGTCCTAATTCGGATAACATGGTCATAGTGATCCCGTCGAAAGAAAAGCAGTGTGGACTCAATTGAAGCAATCCTATTGGCACATATGCGATCGAATTTGAACGGAAGATCAGACCGCAAGCCTGAAATAGACAAATCGTATACAGATCGCATACAAGCGCAATAAAGAAGATTTACAACCAAAACACAAAAATCAAACCTAAAAAAATTAGCATCTTCACCAATTCGTGTCATTGGGGGGTTTGCAATAACACATTTTTTCAAATATTGATAAGTCAGGTTCTCTTCTTGGTTTTCATTGTATATTATTTTACAAGCAGTTGAAAAACGTGGTTTTTAGAACAGGAAGTTAGCAAAAAATCATAAGTTTCGTAGCCAGAGCTAGCAAAAAACAACCACTACGTCGGTAATAATAGTTTCGTATTTGGGGAAGCCGACACAATATAATAAGACCACTTAAAGTTAATATCGCTATAAATAGTGAAAAGGGCCAAACTAAAATGATATTGGGGTCTACAATAAGAATGAATATACTAGTATACAATATATATAACAACATTGTACCAGAACGAATTGACTCATAGAAACTTTTTTTATTCAGGGAAATTCCACGATCAGCTACGAATGACCAATCGTTGCGTTTAAAATAGATTGCACGACACTGGGAACCCCGCAAAAGGAGTAAATATGATGTGATAGTTTGTTGAAAAAATAAAAAATACTCATGGCTAACACAAACCTTGCATGATAACACACATGATAATATGTGACGTACAGATAGGAATAAATGTCACGCGTGTATGTGAGAAATTGCGCAATGTCGGCAATAACTTCCATTGAGTACTTTTATTTTAACAACCTAACTGGGGAGGTGCTAGGGGATTAAAAGAAAAGTGTACGGTGAACGGGTTAACGTTGACCATGGCCAAAATAATTTAGTTATAGGATGTTTCACAAATTCTATCATGTAAAGCACATTTTATAACATTTAATTTGGTATTAAGTTTGAATTTATATTGAAATGTAACAGGTTGTCTATACATGTACCTGCATTTGGCGGAGGAAGTGTCGGCGACAGGATGTTGCGAATCGCAATAACCAATAGCGCTGCTACATGATGATTCAGATGTACTCAAAACATGACCCAAACATAAAACTGAAATATAAATTTATGATATGGGTAAAATATATTTACACAATATGCTATTTACATCCATGTATCTATATGACGTTTTTACGGTTACGTAATCTCTAAATTACGTTGGCGTCCAAACATTATAGGCTAGATATTTTTGGTAAAAGTTTCAGAACGTTCGGAGACACATTTCGCTTGATTTTTTGTGTAAAGCGTTCATTAGTTTGAACTAAAAAAAAATTCGGCCCCCCAAAATTCTTCCAAAATCAATAAAAGTATTAATAGAATATTTAAGATTGACCTACATTTTAATAATGTTTATGGCGTAAAAGATTTATTCTTTTATAGTTTGTTATTTTATGGGAGGACACCGTTATATCACCAGGCAACCTCCGTATACAAAAGACAAAACAAATAATCTTTTATTGTCCGGACAACAAAGTCGGAATCAGAGCAAACTAAAATGATACATATCATTTACATATTTTATAATTCTTATTATTCTTGTAACTTTATAAGAATGTTGATCGAATACTTGGAACCCGATACAACAATGAAAAAGGGAGAAGCAAGTACTTATATCGGAACATCGGAAAATAAAAAATGAATTTTCACTCTGATTACATGTAATGTTATATCGATAACAACAGCAGATATGCAATTTTTCTAATTTCTGAATAAATGTAACATCAACATTTCTGAACAACATTTGTTCAAGTTACAATCGGACAATAATTGCAAAATAGTTGAATAAACAATACGTGACCAATTAGGCATTCTCTAATACTACGATTTGATTTTATTGCCGACAAATAGCTTCGACACATTTTAAGATGTGTATCAGAAGCATCGTCATATTATTTTCTTGTGTCTAGTCACAACATGAATCTGTTGCTGGCAGTGTGAACCTCAGAATTATATCGATTTGATTATTAATGGCGATTCCAGGAGGTCAATAGAAATATCTTATACTTAAAACAGAGTTGTAACACTAAAGAGTTTAACATAGTATCAACTTACCTGCAATAAGTACAGATACCAAAACAAGCTGCATTTTGATTTATTTAGATCTCACATTAGCTCGTACCTGTCGACAAGACACAGAAGACACTAGAATATTTCCTCTTGATCAATATTAACTGCCCTTCAAAGTTTTTATTTAGTTGTTACCATGGGTTACATTATTCAAATATTAAACTGGTTTAAAACAAAGCATCATGAACTACAAACCTACATTTAGTTATAAACTATTATGTTACCTAACGTTTTAAGTGATTTTTGTTACAAAAAATACAGTTGATATTTTACAGTTATTTCTAGAAATAAGATTTCAAAATCGCTTGAATATCAAGAAATGTTTTTGAAAAGCACAACGTTATTGATACTGTATTTATAACATAAAACTTAAAAACTACACCAAAATGTAGACTAATGCTTCTCCTGATAAAATTTCAAATAACTTCCATTTTTATATCAAAAGTTTTTCTATCTATGTGAACGGATTTTGACAATAAAATATAGATGGAATTAGAAGGTAAATACAGATATTATCTACGTATATAGACGTGTCTTTTTCATTACAAAAGTAAATAAAATACAGACACCCAGCAAAGATGATTTTTTGAATGTTAAATAGGCCTAATGTAAAGCCGGAATTGTAGATTTAAGGATCTGTCACACAATGACGTTAGCGTATGCCAACGTTTGACGAATACATTGGTATTTGTGTAAGTAAAAAAAAAATGCAGATACATGTCTATACATTCGTGAACTTACAATAGATATTCCAGCATTGGTTCAAGGGCACATTACTCATAGGTTAGAAAAAGTTTTGAGTATGACAACAAAATAGAGAATTTGAAAATTTAGTACTTGAGTTATCGTCAGTAGGACATGGTCAATAGGTCATCCTACATACTCTTCATAACTAATACCCCTTTAAAAAGAAGGGAAGAACTTAGGCCCAATTATGAGACCAATTTCCTTATTTGAGCAAATATAGATTTACAATCGCTTTTCAAACTGTTAAGAAATCTAAACGTCGTTAATAGAATGACACTGTCTAGACCAATTAAGTTAATTTTCGGAAATTAATTTATAAACCGATCTCGGGGAAGTTGGGTTGCGTCTCCATTATATTATATTGAAATCTATTTCCATTCTTTATATGGCATTTTGTAATTGGTAGTATAATAATAATAACTATGTTTTTATGGAATACCAATTACTGAGTTTATTTATTCTGTTTCTATGTTACACCACGAAGAAAACTTTCCAATATTTCACATGAAAGCCTAGCCAATACTTGGTTTATGTACAAATATTTAAAATAGCATGATCGTGAAAATTTGTCTAGTTGTCTAATTTGAACTAGTCAGAATGAAAGTAAGCTACTCCATTTTATTAACCTCCGATTGACTGTCACTGCACACAAAACCATTATTTTTATATTATTAACCATCCGCCAATAAAATTTCTGATTTTCTCAGAACTTCTGAAAGAAAATGCGATTTCAGACATCAAAATCTAAATCTAGACCAAAAATTAGTCAAAAATAGTCAAGCAAAACCCCAAAAGAAAGGAAGAAAGAGGATTTATAAGAAAAAAAAAGAAAAAACTAAATTTTTACAATCATTGGAATAAAATCTTCTAAGTGGTCTGAGTCCTGACGCTTATCTAAGGTTACCTCCCTTTAACCATCGTTAAATCACTTCTACCCTAATGCAGATTTCACATTGGGTGAGGTCAAATCTAAGGCCTTTTTATTTGAGCAAAACGTATCTATAAGCTTTACACGGCCGAGTATCATCACATGGTACAAATCAACTCGCCTTAAATAAACACCATGAATCGATGTTGCAATGTGTGACCAACCGGAATTTGATGCTCACATAAAAAAATAAAAAAATTATTTCTGTTATCAATGGGTGCGAAATTATTTTATTCACTGTTCGCAGGTATTCGACCTATGACTTTAAATCACGCTTCGGAATTAGCAGACAATCATTCACATCATATTTGAACGATTTCTCGAAATATTCTTTCTTGTAACCGGTACTACTCGCGACTGCCATCTTAAAAGCTAATCGAATCGTACCAAAGTGCTGTGAGAGACGAGTTGGTCGATTTGGTTATGCGCTTTGACAAATCGCTAAAATAAGTGTGCATTGTAGGCAAATCGTTGTTGGCGCTTCGCTTAAATAAATGTACGCTTTGATCGGTGTTGATACGATTTGCTTAAATAAAAAGGCCTCTAGTGTTTGTATTCCTCGCCAGGGTTAATAATGGTGTTAGTACGCATTAGAACACTATAAACGTAGTTAGATAATAACACCGAGTGTGTAAAACGAGCTTATTATTGGTATGATTTGTTGTACACTTGATTAACTTTCTGAAATGCTTTTAATGATTTGACATAGTAGCCTATATTAAAGCTTTAATTGACATAATCTATTTTTTAACGCGGTTAATTTGACGTTAACACCAGATAATGTACTATGTTAACACGAAGAATGAGTTCCAATTGTCGTGTTATGTTATGGTGCTAACACTAACAAGGAACACTAACGCAAGATTTGACCCATTGACATCAGAGGGCCACGAGGAAGGACAGAAAATCTTAGGGCAAAGGAAGTGCTGATTTAGCATATGAAAGGACATGTTTTAATGAGAATATTAATAGGCGTTCGAAATCTGGCCTTCCTTGAATGCCCAACTTAACGAATATTTCAGCAAAAAATCTGCTGAACAAAAGAATAAATCAATTATTGAATCTACACAATGGTAAAATTATGTAAATATATATATGGATTCAATGAACATTTATTTAAAATACACTACACAACCATACATTAACAAGTATACAAAATAACATTTTTCATAGATTTAAAAAAAAAGGAGTATTACATTCAATAATTGTAATTGTAATTTTTCAGTATAATTTTTGATAATTTTGAATTTTATAAAAAGATGCTTGCTCTTAGCTGCATTCTTTATGTGTATTACATAAATAAGGTTGGACGTCCCTTATATTGACGTCCCTTATGAAAAATTAGGGTGACTTTTTTTCATTGCAAAATAGTCATAAACGTGGACAAATGACTTCAATAACAACAGATAATAAAAAAATAATAATAATACTACTTTACCAAAAATCCGAATAAAAAGTTAAACAGTATGAATAAGATACCATATAGATTTCAGCATCACAGGTATAAAACATATGAAGATGTTTATATAAAATTATTAAAATATCAATCATATTACTGTGAAAAGAATTTAGCTAAAGTGAACATTAAAATTGGTAAAGAGAACCCCATAGCGATTGATCCAGCACCTGAAACGAAAGAGAAAAGCTTAAGCAATCTATATTTAGGGATTGCAAAAAAATTATTATGAGAAGTGCCTTTTAGGGCCTCTTATTCAAAATAACGATAAATTAAGAAATTTCCAAATTATATGGCACCTGCTGAATACTTGTAATCGTCACTTTCCGTTCTGAGCCATGGGAGGTTTCAAGCTCATAATATAACAACCGCCTATTGGAAGTGACAAATCCCTTTTATTTATTCTACTTAAAGTGTTTGTACTAACTGGAAAGTTGTTGCCTGGAATACACCAGCTCAAAGGTGCTTCGACCTATTCAGTCCATTCGTCGATATGAGCGAATCGACTCGACCATCTATAAGGCTAATAGTAATAAGAACTCACCACAGTCCTGATAACCATACGTATTAGAGGTGCTCTTATATATGGTCATAGATGTAGTACAAGCACCGCTTTTTATGCAGTCAAAAAGTGGTTTTTTACCTCTGAAATTAGAACGGAATTTAATTCAGTAGAGTCATTAAAGCTTAATACTACCTAGCTACCATAAGCAATTAAAATATGTGTATGCGTACGCATTTTTTAATGATAGTTTGGACATTCGTTTTTCTTTCAAATATATTATAATATATTTTGCAAGAAAATTATAATTGCCAAGTTATTGCAAGATAGATGTTAAAACTTATTTTCTTACGAAAGCAAAAACCACGAAAGCTACTCCTTAAAGAAACGAAATTCTAGAAACTTACGCACAATCTGTAGCAGCTATGGCTGATGGGTTTGATGCGACACAGGTAGCAATTGCTGCAGTGCATAGTAATTCATTGGCACTTACATTTACTGTAAGGCAAATGACTGAAATAAAGGAAAAAGTGAACAATTTTGAAAAGTTGTTTTTTTTCAATACAAATTAGTTCCTTCAATATAAAAAATGCGTATTCTTCTTTTATGTTTTTACCCATTATTTTACAGACTGTTTCAAAGTTATCCTTAATTTTATCTTTTCTTTATGAAAAATATTTTAAAATATACTTTATACATTTATACCGCAATATAGATTAGGATACAGCACTAAAGTTGATTTTAAGTAATTAAAAATTTTGCATCTCGAGTGTATTGTACAAATCATATTCCGAAAGAAAGGGGATTTTAACTATCTGAACTTTAGTTCCAATGTAAATCATTTTTAGTGGTTTATTTGTAAAATCAGTTGTTTTTTTCTTCAGGTCGATGATACGTCGCCTTATGGGGCAAATGCATCAAACCGGATTTGATTAAAAACAAATAAAAAAGTAAACAAATAATTTGATTTAAATAGTTTCAAGCTGGATTTTTGTAAGAATACTATGCATTTTCTAATTTTTAATGATTAAATTCGTCTTCATGTTTGTTTGCTGAATTTCCATTTTTTTTTTTTTTTTTTTTGCTGCATAAATTTATTTCTACTTTTTCATTTTTGTGTGCTGATATATGATTTTATTCTACTTTAAATATTTAAATTTACCTACCCAAAAAAACAGCAGTTCCAGTGAGATAGTTCATGTTGGTTTTTCGACGCTGTTCGTTGTATGAAGACTAATTTCAAGCAATATTTGATTTGATTCAACTAGTCTGAAATATAAAAGTTACCTATGGCAACAAATAAATAAATAAACCTGGATGATGCCGTGTTTTGTTCAGTGCCAGTGCTTCATAGTTACCAAACAATCTTAGAAATATTGAAACTAATTTATGAAACTCGAGTTGATTTATATTAAAATAAGAAATAAGAAATTATCTTTACGTGTGAAGATGTTTGGTTTTAATCCTGCAAGAATCTGTTCAAGGGCACATTAGATAAATAGATAGATTTTTTAGAATATCAATTAAATCGTTAACGCCAAGTTCCCACTATCACGATTCGAATTCTAGATAAATCGTTGAATTACTATCAGATCTGAACAGTCATTTTCTAATTGGGAACTTCGTTTCAGATAGTATTACAAGAGAAAAACCATAGTCAATTAGAATGTATATATAACCGTCGAGGTCTAGTCTTAAGTCAAAAAAGTTCAACCTTGATTATGATTATGAACGTCATCATGTACACAACCGTATTCAACCTTACAGAGCTCATCGGTTATTAATGAAGAACGTGGTGATGGTGTCTGATAAAAAAAAACGAACCTGGAAACGAAACAATTCTTCCATATCTCAACCGAAAATAAATCGTTTTGACTTGCATTACAAATATGTGATTTCGTAAAAATTTATTTTTCGTTTTAGTATAATTATGCATTTTTTAATATGGTAAAAATATAATAATTTACTTTTTACTTACATAATAAGTCCTTTACTTACAAACATTTTTTCAGAAAACGAATTTGACCATGTCCTATCCTAATCCAAAATCCAGCAGCCTCAACTGAATGATTATACAAAGCATATAATGAAATACCAAGAGTACGTTTGGAATGTAAGGACAGAAATATGATATTGCATTTCTGAAGTACCTCGCGCGTATAAATCAAATTAATATAATATTAATTAGCTTGTAATCCATAGATTGCTGATACATTCGTCCATGATTAACTGATTAACTGACTATGAAAATATTATTTATGAGGCGTGATGCTAGTTAAATGCGCTAAATTATAATTTCTTAAATCAATTAAAATGTAATGTTTAAAACTTTCCTATATGTCACAGAAAGCCTGGCCAATACTTGGATTCTGTACAAAATTTCAATATAACATAAACATTATACATTTTATCAACATCCGCTTGACTGCCAGTGCACACAAAACCACTATTTTTAGAAATAACCTTCCGCCAATTAAATAACTCATTATCTCAGAAATGCTGAAAGAAAAGGCAATTTCAGACATCTAATCCCAAATCTAAACTCGAAATTAGTCAAAAATGGACTGTTAGCTCCCAGACACTGAACTTTTCTTCGAAAATCTTTAGGAACAACTTAGTGCCTTCAAAACACGGGAGAAATTTCATTTGTGGCGATTTTAACTCGAGGTTTGGCATAAACTAAGCCAACCTACATAGTGTCGGTCTTACCACCAATAAAGAAAATAATTATATAGTGAAAACTTTATATCTTATGATATATCAATTATTTTCCTTGTACATACATATATAAACACCGGAATCACATAACCCCCCTGTTTCATTGTCACAGTGTCATTGTGAGCTAATTTCTAAAACAGAGAATTTAAATGTAGACGTTTGGTTTAAATAGACAGAATATAATTTACCAAAAAGACGCAGTGACCACGCTAGAACTCAAAATCCATACAAATCTTGTTTAAGCATTGTATTTTATATATAATCTTATAGATGTGAACATACACATTACAATTCTGTTTGAATTTTTTATCTAAGTTTATTATAACTAGATGCTGTTTGTGATATAATAGGCCCTACTTTACACTTTAAGCATAAAACAATAGATTACAGATTTTGACTTTTAACTTAAAGCGGCTGAGAAAATATTGGGCAAAAGGTTTTAAGTACGAAAGAGCCTTAAAGCCATGGGGAAAATGTCGAATGCCAAGCAAAGTGCTCTAGTATTTAAATGTAAGTGAAACCTTTTCGAACTACATATTATGAAAATTTATATATGATAACAAAATCTAAATTCCGTTGCCCATCAATTAGAGTGAGTGTGTCGTATGGGTTTGCAAAGAATTCTTTACAGATTATGGGTTAGTGTCATTATGAAGATGATCACTAGCGATTTTCGCAACTCGTGCTCAATCTACAGGCTACAATTGATTATGGATTCTTTTATATTTTATTTAGTAGGTCAGTGTCATTATGAAGATGATCCTATTGATTTTCTGAAGTTTTTTTACCGAAATATCGTGTCTGATTTAGCGTTTTTAATTCCATTACCTATAGGGTGCAACTTATGCTCACTCTACAGGCTGCATTTCTTTGGATTTTTATTATGTGGGTCAGAGGCATAATGAATATGGACCTTATCGATTTCCCTGGTGCTCCGATAATTTTTCACCGAAATAGGTTGTCTGACTTAACGTTTTTCACTCCATTAACCATAGGGTGCAACTCGTGCTCACGCTAAGGCTACAATTCTATGAATTCTTTGATATTTATTGTGTAGGTTATACACATATTGATGATCATCCCTATTGAGTTCTGTAATCAACCGATAATATTTCACTGAAATAGGGTATCTGACTTAACGTTTTTCACCCCATTAGCTATAGGGCGCAACTCGTGCTCACTCTACAGGCAACCATTGTTTATGGATTCTTTTGATTTTTATTTAATAGGATATTGCCATTCTGTTGATGATCATCCCTATTGGGTTTTGAAATGATCGGATAATTGTCCACCAAAATATCGTGTCCGACTTAAGTCGCGTTTTCATTGTATCAGCTATATTGTGCACTCTGAAGGCAACAATTCTTCATGGATTCTTTCTAGGTTATTGCCATGAAGATGATCCCTATCTATTTTTGTTAATTTGATAATTTTTCACCGAAACATTGTGACCGACTGATATTTGCGTTTTCATTGTATTGGCTATATTGGGAAAAATTCTTAATGAATTCTTTTAGTTAGAAGGTCATTATGAGGGTGGTCCCTACTTATATTTGTAAAGATCTAATAATTTTTTACCGAAATATTGTGTCCGACTTAAAATTCTCCTTAGAGTAGACATGAACCAATTGTAAATGGACAACAAACAATGATTTGTACTTGCAATCAAAGCTGTTGGTGGGCGTATGTCACTTTGCTTCGCAAGGCTATCTTTTTGAATATTATTTGATTGTGTCTACATATGTCGCGTTTTCAAACCATTGAAAATAACAAAGCATAATACGTCGCGTTGTATCATGTCCACATAAACGCAGGCATAAACCCTTAATATGTACCATAAATGACGTAAATCAGATAAAGAAGTCATTGAATTAATCGAATCCATGATGTAAGTGCCTTGAAATGAGCTCAGTGACAATTTGATTGCCATTGCATTGGCTCACTCCTATTGGATCACGCCAAGTGGGTTATACGCATTATCGTTTGGTGTGTCGGAGATTGTAAGTATATTACGCAGCGGCAACAGGGTGTTTTACATAATGCAAATGAATATAAACCATTTAAATTCTAATAAGGGGTTTTCGGCGTCTATGACTCATAAAAACGCATATCTTGTCACAAGTCTACAATATTTATTAAGAACTTGTGGGCCGTAAAAATTCCCCAGATCGTGAAAGGTAAGTGGGAACGGTATCAAATAGAAATACGATAACTCTTTAAGGAAGCATTTTAATTCAGATTGACAAGAATTTTGATTAAGCGTAGTTTTAATTAATGTGTTATTTTAAATCTTTGTAACAGACAGTTATAAGTGGGATAAAAGATTTGCTAATTGCTTTGATTTACAATTATCGTGTCAAATATTGTACTAGAGATATCATAGCAACCACCAAAGAGAAGCTGATAAACACTGCTCCTGCACCTGGAATATAATAAAACAGTTTCATTAAAAAAAAAATCGCTAAAAATAGAAGATGTTCGAGCTGGTACCGGAATTGATGCAAAAATGTTGATGACTTTGATAGTTTTATTTATATGTTCAAAATTTTAGATTTTAGATCGATCATAAGACAGATCTTATTACAAAAAAACATCATGGAGAAGATTTAAACTAAATCGCCCATAAATAAGCTGCACTTTTTGCAGCAGCTCGCTTCGGTCAAGCAAGATTTGGTTCCAGATACTAGTATTCATTTTTGATTCCAGTCCATTTTGAAATGTTTGGTCCAAACAAAAATGCTTTATCTATTTCAGTTTTTTTTTTCTAGAGACGTCTTTATATTCAAATATGCACAATAAAAAAACTTACCGTTAAAGTTACAGCCTGTCAGTCCGTAAGCTGAAGCTTGAGTTTTATACGTAGTATCAGATGCATCGCATCCACCATCCATCAAACATTTTCCGAGAGGCTGTAGCTCCCTAGAAAGTAATCAATATTTATTATTTTGGTTATTTAAATATTTATTTTATTTACTATTTAAATTCGATCAGGAATGATCATTAAATATCATAACCAGTAGTTGTCCTGCTGAGTCAATGACAATAACTAAATAAAAACGTTCGTTGAACAATCAGCAAATTCAAATTTGACCAAGATATCATCAAAAAAAAAAGCCACCAATCAGACGAAAACTTCACCAACAAATTCATCGCGTTTTTTGATAAGTTAAGGACAATAACTATTCGTCGAAAAACTTGACCAAGACCTCATCTACATTAATGATCACACCAAATTTATCATATCAGATACTGTAGTCTCTGTTGCCAATTGTGGACCGACAGACATGAGCGACGGCAATATACGACATATAAACATAATACAAAGGAAGCATCAGCAGTTATTTATGAAATGGTGAAAACGTAACTGTCATCGAAGGAAACTTACTCGCATGTTGAGTTGCTACTAATGGACGATCCATGTTGGGTAAGACAACTTGCTGATGCTAATGCACATTTAACTTCATCGCCGTACACTACACAGCATAATACAACTAGAAATAGAAGGGAAAAATAGGTTTATTTCCAAAATTTGGCAAAGAATTCTTACTTAAGATATTGCATAAGCCTTGAGAATGAACTTTTACGTGAAGAAAATAATTCAACATTGAATAAGCTGAATGTTGGGAACACACGTAACTACATTTTCAGCTTCTTTTTTTTCGGATAAAGACTGTTTCTGTCACAGATAAATAATGATTCTGGTTACGGACCTCACTAGAATAACTTCATGGTATATCATGAAGTTTCTGACGTAAAACTATGTTTTTCTATACAAACATAATACAATGTGAAAAAAAATTATATTGGTCAGGGTTTTGGCGACCTTATACCTGTCATTTTCTATATAAAAGATATAAAATGTTTTTTTCTACAAAATATGACGTTTGTCATCTATTGCATGATTAGTTTTGAAATCGTATTATGTTTTATTTTGTGACATTTGTTGCTAAAAATCGCAAACAATTTTAAAAGAATTGTTCACATAAACTGAGGAAATATTTTGTCGAATAGAACACTTGATTTAATATTTAATGAGCAATAACAGGATGTGCATAACAGATTTCTTTACATAATGGATGGCAAGTGCAGTCAACAGTTGCAAATAACACGAAAACGATTTGTACTTTATTTGGATAATCTGTTTAATGATTTCAACACATAGCGAACATAGTTAGATCTATCTGTAGATCCTTTAAGTTTATTCATTGCTATATTATTTAAGAATATTTTTGAAATTCGTCGTCAAGCGATTAAATCAATTGTCATTATGCTATAGTTAGTGACTTATTTGTTGTTTATCAAAACATAAAGATATTGAAGTATGCAATGGCACACTATTATAGTTTTTGTTATCAGAATAGTAAAGAGTACAACAACAAAAAATAAATCTTCACAACCACCGACTCATTTGACACAATAGCGTTACAATAAGTATATCAATGTAAATCGTCAATAGATTGGTTGGTGCTTATAATATCTCATTATAGTGTCGATAAATAATAAACACAATCATGTCGACCGTTTGTAGCCGTTCAATCATGTAGGCTTTAGAAATCAAAAATATCAGTTGGAATTAGAACACTAATACTGTTGTTTGTTGTTGGATACCTTTAGTTTGGTTGCTAATCAACAAAAAAGAAATGTGTCAGGTTTTTTTTTATAATCTTTAGTAGCAAGAAAACTAGAGCGTAAGAAAAATGTCATCAAGTTCACACATATAATGCATCTAACGACACTGAAACAATGGTATTAGAACTTTCACAAGGTTTTACGTGATCGACTTTAATTATACATATCGCTCTTAGTTGTTAAGATATGAAAAAAAGTGGCAATGATTCTAAAATGGATGATTTTATTTGAAAAATAATGCTTTAATATTTTTAAATAAATTGTAATAGTCAGAAATGAATCGATAATATATGTAAGGGGTAAACTGATCATTTGTGTGGCTTATTAGATAGCTTTACTATTAAACTTACTTAAATAATCGCCCAATTAAGTTAAATAAAAAGTGATCACTGACTGATTAAAATTTGAATGAGTTCAGATTAATTCGGCGTAAATCATCAGTGCCAGACTAAAAACCAATTCAGAAAATCTTTTTATAGTGAAAACTTAATATATAATGATATATTAATATGTAATATAAAATATTTACTCAAGCGGAATTATTTTCACATATTTAATTTTTATTTGTCACGTCATATTGTAAATGAGCTAATTTTAAGAAATGTTTTACAGAAAATTAAAATATAAATATTTGGTTTCAGAAGACAGTGGAATTTCTGTCACTTTTTGTCATCACGTATTTTTCATTCTGAATGTTCACTTCTGCAAAATCATACGTTATTTGGATTGCTTGCCATTTTTGTAACACTTACAGTACTATTTTGGGCTTGATATTAGGTTATAGGCAAAATGTGATTCTGTAAACATTATGGAAGAATCGTAAGCTTGTTTCAAATTTATTTCATTAAGTAAACATTGTAAAGGAAAATCTGTCTAAATATAAAGTTCCAAAATCCAATAAATAATCGACACTTAATTACCTAATTTATGGACACTTTTTACCTATTATTGGAAAGTTAGTCTTTGTAATTATATTCATTCACTCCGCGATATATTGGTAAAATAGATCAAAGGATGAATGTTATTTAATTGAAAATTGTAATATTTGATAATATACAATAGACATATATATATTTAATATAGTAATTTATTGCTTTACTCTGATAATATTTATTGATTTATTGTATTGATTTTGTGTTTTGCTTATTTTCTTTTCTGAATGATTTGATGAGTGTTGAGAATTTATCTTCAAGCAATCATTTAATCGATTCTAGGGTAGTGAGTGCGATCGAATTAGGTTATGGAAAACATGTCAACAGTCCAACAAACAAGTCCTAGAATCTGCTCATCCCGAGCAATGTTTGATCTTTCTTAGTGGCATTTACAATTACTCAAGTACATGTTTATGACCATAAAGAAACTGAACGGTGGTTTGTATTTTGTTTATTTTTATCTGTAGCTTTTTTGTTATTATCTCATATTTAGTCGGTAGCGCAAAGCTTTGATTGGTTAAAGTTTATCATACCAAAAGTACACGATTATTATTAAATAAGCAACAATAAATATTTAATTGAATGAACTAGCAGACTGAAATAGACTGAAGCAGACAAAACAATTTCTTAGACCAAAGAAAACAGAGTTTAAAGGAACTTTCTGATTTTTTGGTACGTCGAAATATTTTTTTATTCAAATTTATGAAAGCTTTACACAAAAATGTAGACAATTGTTTAACCAAACCTATCCTAAAAACATTAAATCTTTTACACCAAAGCCAAACACCAAACTTAAATCAAACTGATTCATAAACAATTTAGTACGGACCATTTAATAAACCTTTTAAAACAAATTTTAAATATATAGGCCTACATGTTATGTAAATAGCATATTTTAAAAAACATTAATTTCATGTATAATTTACGATGTTTTTGGAAATTTGAACATGTTGCATAATAATTCCCAGGGCTGGGTCCCCAACATTCCAACATATTATGTCATATTCTATTATAGAGTAAGGGAGATAACAAAAAAAAAGAGTACTTAACAAATTCCAACATTTGAAACCTCAAGGATTTGATACACGGTTGTGATATGGTATATTTTGATAATAATTGTGATGCGACTATAAGTTAACGTGTGGATTGAAATTGTTGAACACTGATATAGGACACGGGAATCCGATATTTTCTTTTTTTCCTGAATAAAAATGCAAATCAGTATTTTGAATGATTGGATTGATAAAAAGCTAAAAAAGATACTTCAGAAACAGTGTAAATGAATTTACTACCAATTCATGCGTGAACGAGTTCAAAACAATCTTTAATTTATCAAAGGATAAATGCTAATTATTTTTTTTAATAGGAAATTGATGTCAATTTAGCCTTTTTTTACATCTAAAAATCAAATTTAAAAACTTACCCAACAAACTACAGACGATTAAAGCCTTCATGATTCTGTTTACTTTTGGTCTGTTCACGTAGATATTTTTCTTTACTTTAAAGGCGTTAGAATGAAACCACGTCTTTTATGACAGCTCCGCAATAAACCGTATATTCAAAAGTACTGTGCAGTCAATGGTAACGAAAACTAACAAATTCAAAAGGGTCACATGAATAAGAATAATTCTATCCAATCCCCAATATTACACCCAAGATCGATAACCTATAATAAAGATATAGGTCTGACCTGTACCAATAGAAAAATATATAACAGTATCGTATTCTATTCAATCATTCGTTAATCTGGTCTCTTTTGTTTGAAAATGCATTTTTCCAATAATCTTTTGAGTTGCGAAGTGACGTATTCTGTTCCATAACATAGTACACGATTGTTAGAAATAATATAAATATGCATACAAATTTTCGAACAATCAAATAACATGCCGCTCTATTATTCAATATATCAATTATCATTGCACCAAACCCATTTCATAAAATGGGTTGCCGGGGTTGTTCACCTAAACTGGATGTTTGGGTGATACCTTCGACCTTCGTAAAGGACGTAAAACTCCATTCATTTCATTTCATTTCGATTTGGTGTAAAACATCGAATATACATTATATAAGCTTTGAATCATATAATTGTATCTTTATCCAAATTTATCACAATAAGCAATCAAAATATCGATCAAAATTATATACATAATAGTGTGTGGACTCAAGTAACACCTTGTTCCTTTTTCGGGTCCAGTTCATTTTTAAAGCAACATGTGAAGGAAATTACTGTGGTTAGTACTGTTAGCCTCAGAATTTCTCATGAGCACATATTATGTTTTCAGTTTGAATTCTCTTACATACTAATCTTACAAACAAATATATTAATAAAGACGCTCTGAGACAAACAGTTCTGTTTTGAGGCTGACAGTCCAATGCACTTAAAAATATATTAAGGAAAAAAAGTCTCGGTTTCGCTTAGACCATATAGGTTCTAAATTAGTAATATTATATTAAATAAAATTTTAATTGTTGAGAAGTTGGGTGTCTCCATCCAGTTATTGACTTATTTATAACATCTGTGTGTATATTTCTTATTCTAAGACTCCAACTGTCTCACTACCTCATTAGATGTATAGTCATTTATACTCATATTTCTGCTCAAAGCATAGTTGTAGTATTTGAATTTGAATCATCCATATCTTCAGGATTGATTATCTCAAGTTTAGAAGAGGTCTTTTCATCTACATTTACTACGCTTGCAGCCACTTTAGACCACATTTTACTTTTAGGGGCACTATTCACAATTGTGGAGCTCGATGGAATCTGGGTTTCTTCTATCGGACTGAATTGGACGCTTTTTCGAGTTGATAGGTCGCCCTCTGCAGAGGTAGAATTCTCGCTGTTGCCAACCTCATTTTCTTCAGACTGAATTGTGGATTCCATATGGATGGATTTCTTATTTTGTTCAACTGCTTGGTTCACTATTGACGTGAAGCCATTAGGCTTGGGTTTAATCATTTTATCCCTGGCTATTTTCCACAACAAAGCACTAGTTTTTTTCTTCAATGATTCTTTATATTTCTCGTCTTTGGCCATTTCTATAATTGTTTTGATCGATTTAGCTGGCATACTTTGAAATCTCCTCCTCGCACTTTTTTCGATGTCCTTGTCCGTTGCATTGGTGTTGATTTTTTCAAGACCCTTTACAAATGAATTCGTTTTATCTGCATACAAATCAACCAACCTAAAATTAAAAGTAATCATATGAATCTAACTGAAATTAAGTATTTAACTGAATCATATCATAATTTTTTAGTATTTTAGTTGTAGCTGTATACATATTAACTCAAATACATTTTATACAGATTTTTATATAAACTAATCAAAATATATGACACAAATACTGCAGTCGTCAGTCAGTCAGTCAGTCACCACTGATAAGAATATTTCAATCGAGACACGTCACAACGTAAGACATTGAAATATACATTACTTGTGTTTGGTTACTTCTGTCCTTTGATTGTCTTTTATTAATTTTTGGATAAAACTTCTTTCTTTTTTCTCCATAGTGTGGAAATACGTCCCCTCATCATCACTCGTTACAGTATCAATTGTTACTATGGACCCAAAGCTTCCCCTTCGTCTCATCGTGTAATAATTTGCAATGGCTTCACGTCGTTCTTTATCTTGATCCTCTTTTGATTTCTTGGACTGGATATTAGTTGTTGAAGCTATGTGTATAAGAGTTGACACTCGATGAAAGAGCATACATATAAATTGCAGCACTAGTAGGATGCCAAATATCAAAGTAAATGCGATAGAGATGGGTTCGATTTTCTGCCCTGCACCACCAGTATCACAGGGGAGTTGAATGGTTAGGCCTGGAGAGTAGCGGGAAACACTTTCAAGAATAAATAGAATGGTAATAAACAGTGCATTCAATAAGAAGAAAAAAAGGCAGACTTTGTTTCGCAATTTTCCTAAATCTTCAGCAACCCGTGCTTTCTCATCCTCAGTCTGTGTTTCTGGCGTCATATATTTCTGAATAAATTCTTTCCAGAAATCTAATTCGTCTCTATCAAGACATCCTTGAATACCATTAAGATTTTTTTCATTTATCCATTCGGTTTCATTAACTGGCTCTTCTGCGTCTTCGCTTTGAAAAAGTGGATTTCCTGTAAATAAAGTCCAATAGATAGTCAATGGGGTTATAGGAGTTGACAGTAACATTGGTGAATAGAGACAGATATGTCAATAATGTCATTACCATAATATTCTTCTTCCATAGCATGCAGGGGAGGGAAGTAGTACCAAGAAAGTATCATCACTATACAAGCGACTAACATTAATTATCCTCAATTATCTTGAATTAATATTAAATAAATACTGCGTCTTAGAATGAACATAAAATTTTAAAATTTAAACATGGCCAATTAGGGGATTTTATTCATCTGTAGATAAACCTGCTGCCTAAATAATATAAATGTTCCTTATATAATCCGATACATCTAAAAGATGCAATTGATTAATGAAAAAAAAATTGTTTTATGACCATTTTCAATAAATTAAACTTTATGACCAGACGTAGCATCAATTTAAAAATCTATCTATGCATTTTGTACAGACATAGAACGAAAGAATTTACCTAAATGTATTCTCGCTGAATTAAAGCTGGAAGACGTTGCACTAAACGGCTGATTCTCAGTATCCGGAGCTAAATAAGGCAAATTATTCCATTCGTCTTCAGGTACCGATTTGGATTTGCCCCTCACAACATCCTTTACATCATCAATTTGGTCCTCTAAACTCTCTAACTTCTCTAATATAGATTTCATTTTTAAATCTTCCTCCCTGACTTGGCCACTGGGACAACATAAACACCGAAACAGATTTCCAAAAGAAAATACGTAATCTGAGGAAAATTTGGTTCTTATGGTCTCGAATAAGGTATCTGGACTGAGGGCACCCAAGTTTGGTTTTGTCTTTGTTGTATTCTTGTCGTTCATCAATTCATCTGGAATTTCAGTACTTGCTGGTTTAGTTGTGCCAACGCGAGTTCCCCAAGAACCATTATTTAAATTTCCCAAAGCATAAATCATGAGTAACATTGACGATGATGGAATTGTTAGGAAGTAGATAAATCCATGAAAAATGTTAAGGAACTCTCTGGGATGAAACAAGGCTGATATTACAAATATTCCGACCACACCCAAGAAGAAAATTGCGGTGATTGAGCAAAATTGACTTTCTACTATTTGTTTGATTAAACCAACAATAACAATCATCATTACAAGAGAATAAATCGTTGACATTATAGCGGCATACCCGAGCTGAAAGACAAAAAAAAAGACCTTTTAATAAACCGTTGAGTAAATAAGAACAGAACATCTCAATATACAACTCGATTTTCATTAGAATTAAAATGTGAATGTTACGTCTGGTTCACCTTTTTGGTATTTATGGGAAGGAAGGGGCGGAGGAAGCCATTAGCGCTGCACATTTCAAACTATAAGCTTAAGAACTACAAAACTCAGCTGTAATTCTAAAATGAAATTCGTCTACAATGGTTGTTATATAAATACACTTGAAGATCAGTAATCCTGACGAGGCACTAAATTGATTCGGTATCATGAATAAGGACTACTGGACATCCAATTTTAATTCGGGAAATGATAGTAATAGCTGAAAATAACCTGAAAATCATCCTGGTTATGCTAATATTTAGAGGTATATCCCTTGAATTGTTTCTGATATATTTTTCTACAAACCTGGACATTTTCTGTGGCCGAGTAACACAAAATGATAAATACAACAACCGGCAATAGATTCAGAATCAGGGAGGCATATAACGGTACTGTAGGATAGGCCGTGTTAAAAGCTCCCATAATCAACAGGAAAATGGTTCCTGGGGTAAGAACTGAAGATACGAACAAGAAAACTTGATATAAAATATACAAGATGGATACATCTGGATTGTTCTTCCGTAGAGAATTTCCAGAACTAAGGATATCTATGATATTGGCCATTGTGGATGGTGTCCATCGTCTTCTCTGGTTAAAAAACTCGGAAAACCCCTCTGGACAGTACGTAGAGGCATCAGCTGCAGCACAGTACTCAATACGCTTACCAGCTTGTAGTAATAAAGTACATAGCCATCTGTCTTCTCCTAAAATGAATAATATATAATCAGGTATCTATCGAAATTTTCGGATCTATAGTCAACGTGTCTTATTTGGAATGGCACGACCTTTTTTGTTTTATATGTTATTGAAAGAATTGAAAACTCTAGGCATGTACATGGAAGGGAAACATCGTATCAAGAGTCTTTTTCCAAAAATTGAAATAACGTACCCATATCAAACTGTATATAATGATGAGCTTGTGTCGGAATGGTAGCGTATTTGTTAATAACATTATGTTGTAAAAGAGCACTTCCTCTAAAGAGACTAAAACAACCAGGGCTACAGAGGACACAACCTAATTTATGCTCTGTTGCTTTTTGTAACCAATGACCTACAGAATACTCGAACTTTTGGTACCAAACCATAGGACCTAATAATATAGAGAAGTGTTTGATCGCAACTTGTAAGTGCCAAAATCAAGCAACATCAAAAAACGCGTTGAAGAAATGACATAAAAGTTTATGTAACGAATAACCAGATCCTTTTCATTAGATGACCAAAAAAATAATTGACAGATTTTCCATTCCATCCGATCTTCATTAATGAGATACATATTATCATATTTAGTAAAAATGAGGAAGAGTGTACTTGGGAATTTGTATGTGTTCAATATTGAATTATTATCTAAATTCAACATTTTTCTCCATAAACCAACTTACCAGATCCTTTCGGATGTATTCTGCCTGCGGCTGCACCCAATTGTCCATCTTTTTTCATCCGGTCCAGTAACAAATGTATAGAATTGGGATAAAAGTCGATATCACCATCCAGGGCCAGTATAAACGTATTAGATGCAGTAGAAAATTTTTTGTTTTTCGGTATGGTCTTGTTGTCAATTATTCGATAAGACAGTAGGTAATACATATACATAACCTATAATCACACAAATAGATTGAAATGTTTGTGGAGAACATCATATCAAGTTTCAGATCACATATAAATATTCCTTCCACACTCCATTTAAACTAAAGTCGATACCTTACGATTAATCCTATGACGATGGTTTGGACCTTATTATTAAACGACTGAATGGCTTGAACACTATCCACATCATAATTTAAGTTTTCCCTTGGTCATAAAGAAAAAAAATAAACCAACCAGTGTTCACACTGAAAACCCGTTGCTTCTAAATTTTTGTGAGAACCAAATTGACTAACATTCCTTATATTGATAAATACATAAAAATGAAGTCTGCAAAGATTATCATATTATTACGAAACTGTGTACTGAACCTTTCCAGACATTACTACTTAGACGTAAAAAGCGTGGGAGTAATCTTCTTAATCAGACATAAGACGCAGGGAAAAAAACGAGAAAGAGCTTTTTTTTTTACCTGACTCCATCTTTTCTTAACTCGTATTTTTTTCTTATCTTTAAAATGTACAACTAATAAATTATCACCAGGCATTGTCCACTCAAAACGCCCACCATATGGTGTAAGATATTTATATGGTTTAGATAGCTCAACTGAGTTCACATAAACAGCTCTGAAAAATAAGCATAATGAATCCCCTTTGTGAATTTTTATCATTCACTTACAAATTCACCAACATGCAAAATGGCTTGGAAGCCAGCGATCATTCAAGACACATACAGGTGGAAAATAATATCTGATCGAACTGGTCGTTAGATCTAAATCTTATGGGTTAACTAGTCGACGGGTTAAATAGGTAAGCTAACTCATAATCGCTACTTGTGACGCCCTCTGTCGTATTGTCTGTCAAACTTATCTATCAACGTGGCAATTATACGAAGTTCTGACGCACGTTACTCTGCCTTCACGGCTCTGATCATAGTCACCTTACAAATAACTATTTACAAATCTAATTCAAGCCAAGATACATTAAACTCTCCCTCTCAGGTATTACTCTAACTTATGAAAGTCCGAAGATTGTGTTTACCTTGAAGCCAGATTTAACATCTTCAAAAATTGATGAACATATCTATTAACTTTATACTTATTGTCCACCTCTTCAAATGCGTCATCAAAGAATATGTGAGCTGCAAATAAATAAAATGCCTAAGATAAAGATATAAAATTATAGAAAGCCAGCTTTTGATACGAGGTTATCAAACCTGCAACCCCTCCTTCTACGTTCAAATCTCCTTCGTGGCGCTTTGACTATTCTAAATTTGAAAGTAGCCCTTGGGGAAATATGTTTGAGAAACCTGGATCCCATTTTATATACACAAAGAACAATCGAGTGACAATCTGAAAATAGTGTGGTGAACATAACCACGATGGATCGTTTGAGTTTATCTGATATGTGGCCTATGTATAGAGTAATGAAGTTTTGTCATAATTATCATTGACTGTTCATAAAGCATACCTTCGAATTGATATGTATCCGGTTCTGGCCCATCTGTAATTCGCGTGGTGAAACTTTCATTGAATTGATCCAAATCCATTCTAAAGGAAAGTAAAAACGTTATGATGCATATGCGTCAACATAATCAGGAATATAGTCATCTGAATACCTGTAAAACCTACTCATAGGAGTCCTCTGCATCTGTTTTAGAATTACATTCACATGACTGTTACAGGAAATAATATTTTTGATTCAATTTGAATAGAAAAAAATAATAATAATGAATTTATTTAAATCAATTTAAATTTTCATTTTCTTTCCAAATTTATTTAGCTCATAATATACATAAAAACAAGTGGTAGTAAATTCAAATACGTCATATTTAGTGACGTAAACAAACATGAAAGTTAAATTTAGAATTAGGTAATATTTTATACCCCATGCCTTTCAACGTCCATATACATTACTTTAAAACAGAAGAACAGATGGATAATTCATTAAAAACAACAATAATGTGCTTGATTTTACTTTTAAAAAGGCGATAAGCCATTTGTTGTATAGTCAATTTACATTATGGCATGTAGTTCCTTCCATACATGATTGTGTAAACTCTAGTTAGAGTAACCTCCCTTTGTTGTTATCATGTAGACCTAGAAGAGAAACCACGTTGATTTTGAACCTGTCTTTTATTATGCTTTCTTCCCAGTATACATGCCCAAATACTATTCAATTATGTATCGTAAGTCTCGATATAACATATGGCGACGATGGATGCTGATTTAGAATGCACGTTTAGCCAAGATTCATAAGAAGGTGAACTGAAAAATCTTTTTTCGTGCTTATATTTCATATAGGCGTACTTGCTTCGTTGTTTCGAAATCTTACATCGATCAACTTCTACATCAATTACACTTTTGAATCTTATTATGGCTACTTCTTGGACAATGAATGCTCCTCCTCCTTTCCTACCTACACCTGGTAAACCTGCATTAATCTGGGAAGATTGGATTCGAATGTTTGATAATTACATTGAAGCCATTGGTGGATTCAAGTATTCTGATTCTAGAAAAAAAGCGTTGCTTTTACATTGCATAGGTGCTGAAGCTCAACGAGTGTTTTACACTCTTCGTGAAAATGACGAAATCGCTGCAGAGCCAAGTCAATTTATGAAGGCTCGACTTCTTCTTACAGAGAAATACACTACTAAAATTCATGAAATTGCTGCAAGAGTTGCTTTCCGGAAACGTAAACAACTACCTGGAGAAGATGTTGATGATTATATCCTTGCTTTACGTCAACTCTCATTAAAAGGTTGCAATTTTCAAAATGAAGATGAAGCCATTCGAGACCAATTTGTTGAGAAGACTTCAGTTCGTGGCATTGTTGAAAAACTGGTTGGAAAATCTCATCTCACTCTTGACAAAACAATTGAATATGCCAGAAACATCGAACAATCAAGATTGGATGCTAAAACTATTGATAATACCAATACCACTGCCACTGGTAAAAGTACACAAGATGTAAATGCTATTACACAACATAAACCTAAATTTGGATACCAACACAGTTCTAAGAAGCGCCTACCTGCGCCTACACATACGCCTACATCTACACCTGCTGCATCAAGTACAAAACGACATTGTTTTCGTTGTGGATCCCTTTCACATCTGGCTAATAGCTCAGACTGTCGTGCGTTTAAAGAAACCTGTCGCAAATGTGGAAAAAAAGGACATTTTAGTTCAGTTTGCATGTCTAAGACCCAAGTGAACCAAGTACATGTAACTGACGATGTTTATGTTTTAAGTCTTACATCTACGTCACCAAAATCACGCACTGATAACTTGATAATGTGTGATATTAAAATGAATGATATTCCTTTGTCTTTAATGGTTGATACTGGCAGTTCGCGCACACTCATTAATAATGACTTGTACAAGGAATTTTTCTCTGCTGTTACACTTGAACCCCCAGCCGTAAGATTGAAATCATATTCTTCTGATACAATTACTATTCTAGGTTGTTTTACTGCTACGGTGAACCATAGAAATAAAATGATTTCGTGCATAATCCATGTTGTTCAAAATGGTACTTCACTCATTGGAATGGACTTAATCGAAGCCCTGGATTTGCATATGAAGGGTTCATCTTTAATAAATTTAATCGACACTACACCTAGTCGTTTGAGTGCTGATTCTACTAAAATGCCTACTGCTGATTCTATCAAAATTCCTACTGATTCTACACCAGACTTACACCCTGCTACCAACTTACCTGCTCATATACTGGATAGGTTTGGTCACATGTTTACACCTGGCCTGGGTACTGTTAAAGGTTATGAACTTAAAGTGAAAATGAAAGAAAACGCTACTCCTGTACAATCTCGTTTACGCCGATTACCATTTGCTTTACGTCCAGCCGTTGATAAAGAACTGGATCGACTTGAAGAAGAAGGCGTCATTGAAGCCATAGACTCAAGTGAATGGATTTCTCCGCTTACTGTTGCTTGGAAAAAATCAGGAAAAATTCGGTTATGCACCGACATGCGCAAAGTCAATGATCAAATGGCTATATATTCAATTATGTATCGTAAGTCCCGATATAACACCATTTAGGAAGGTTCTTGATTTTAACTAGAAAAGTGATACTTCACATTTAACAAAAAGAAAATTAATTTAACCTGAATATGGACTTCAATAGTTGAGTCATCTCCTTTTCATTTTCACGCCAAAGTGTAGCGCAAGCATAGATCTTTGGAATAACTTTCTCTTTGAGGGGACTTATGGTGGCTGAAATTGAATTTCCCATTGTATTCTTTTTTAATTCTCTCTTCAGGTGATCCTATAAGAACAAGCACATCTCACTAAAAAGAACAATTATTATCACTTAAAAGCAGTGGTGGGGCTTGGTTTTTGAAAGGTTAGTCTTCTTAAGGACTCTATATGTATATCCAAGTCACTCAAGTTGGACGAAATATAGATACGCCATCAAAAGCGTTTTAGTCATACATCTACATATACTTACCGTTTCTTTAACCTGTTTCTTTCGATCAATATCATCATCACTGCTTCTATTTAACATTAACGATTGGTCGAATAAAATTCCACAATACAGTGGTTTTACGAATAACCTAATAAGTAGATGATAATATATATGACTATTAACACTGACATGTCCATAAGATCTACACATATGGTCATATATATCAATCATATCAAGAGCTTGAGAGAATGCTAGAATATTTACGAGTTGCATTAAGGTAGTACATGTAAGACGTTGTCGTACAATATGACAAGCTAGGTTGGTCAGTGCAGGAAAGGGCTTCTTGTCATTGAAGCATATCTGTACTTACGCCGTTGTTGAAGCACTTCTCTCAGAACTTGGTTTCCATAGATAGTCCACGGTAAACAATATGTTTATAAACTCCACAAACATTGCTGGTAACCAGAGTTTAATCGTATAATCTTCCAAAAAAGCCATCAAAGAGGCACTTTCCCTTAAAACTGGCCATTTAGCCTGATGATCCAGCATGTCTTGTATAAAATGGTACTTATAAGATAACAGAATTATAATAAACGACAATGGAGTGGTAAGTATTAACGGGATTGTGAAACAGGCAATCTGAGAACGAATTTTACAAGCAGTTTTCGCTGTTTTGAAGCCAATAACACTGGACAGTATGTTAATTCCAGCTAATATGAAGGGTAAGTTTTTTTCAGGATTGTAAACCAAAGTCATATTACCGAATAACGAACATCCGGTATCTTCAGTAGACATTAGAAATAACGTTTCATTACAATTAGGAGCGAATATCACAATCGGTATGAAAAAAGTAATTACAATTTTGAAAAGCATTCCACAAAAGTCCAGCTTTGTATGTCGGATTCTATTAGCAATCCGTTCCAAAGAACCTTGATCGCCACTTTTCCTTTCCCCAGTTCTTGGTACAAAGTTTTCCCACCAATGTACTGACATTAAAAACAGCGAAATTATTAGAAAGATCCAACTGCTGTTAGTCGGCGATATATTATTACATGTATATCCAATAATACCTAAAAACCCGCCATGAATTACGGCAGAAAAACATGCTATTATCATTCTGATGCCGCTAGTACTTCTTCTGGCTCCATAGGACGGGAAACATTTCAAAATGGACGGTATGAGACTCACACCTTGCATCATAAAAAGGGTGTATAATGAGTCTCCAGAAGGCGATGCTATATAAACGAATATTCCAAGTCCTATTGAATGGATGGTTTCTACCATTAGCGTCTGAAAAACAAAAAGATGTCATCAATATTTCGTTGAACAGCAAAACGAAAATTGCATTTTTCATTTATGTAGAGTAAAAACAAAGGCAAACTTCAACAGGAATACGTTTCGTGTACAAATTGCTTTCCCTGTACCTCGTGCTTATTTCGATGATGTGAACAAAAAAGAATAATCATAGAAACTTACCAGTGGTAAGTATTTCCATTTCATCTTCTTTACTTTCTTAAAACATAGTGTATGAAGACATTTGGCCAAGTGAAAAATATAGGGTGCTATGATAATTATTTCCAATGCCCAGATCCACTGTACATCAGTTTCCACTGTTTTATCTTTCATTGTGAAGTTGGAGATACTGATATTTAGATTATTTGATGGTATATTGATATTGTAAGCAATGATCATGAATGTAAATTTAGTGATCAAACTTGTGACCAAGACAATCAAGAAAAATGTAATACATAAGAAAATCTTGATGCCGACATTAACCCTATTCCATAGTTCGTTTATAGCTTCCTGATTTTTTTTTTCAGTATATGTTTGAAATAGGTCCCATTCTTTTTGCTTCCTGAAATACATGGTACAGAAATTAAAAATAGCTGGTACCCACTGGTAGTTTTAATTTGAAAAATGAAAAGTGAGGACGAGTTTTAGCCTTCAATACAGCTAACAGCTAGCAGACTGTATAACACTAAGTAAGTCTGACACTACATAGCATCAAGTTCGAAAAAATATTTTTGTGAAACAATATTAGATACACAAAAAAAAAAGAATCTATACCTGTAGAGTAAGCACGAGTTAGACAATATAGCAAATAGAATGAAAAAGGGAAAGTTGGGCGCGATATTTCTGTCAAAAATCAATAGGGACCATCTTTATAATGACATGGAAACAAGCCAAATGTGAACAGACGAAACGAAGACCGACGAACCTACAGGGTGATTACAATATAATTATTACAAATTATAAGTGGGTGTATGTAAAAAGGATTTTTAGCTTCATTTATTTTGATTGGTTTGTGTACAATTCTCCTATGCACGTCCCTCTACGTGGGAAATCTGTGGCGAGCAATTTCCTTGAATACCACAGGATTCACACGTTGGAATGGCTCCATTTCAAATACCCCTTTCCCTGCATAATGTAATGCAAGCCATGGGCGTATCCAAAGTCGATTCTCGATTTAATTAACAGCTACGAAGCATAACACTCCCACTATTGCTAAAATCGTTTGATGTGAGGCCTGCCTAAAACTATCCAGATAACTTACGGCTTTAAGTCGGCCTCTCTTTCCTCAAAATCATCAGAGATGACACTACTGCCTAGTGATCCACTAACATCAATCGAGTCTTCTTCTTCATCACTGTCTTCCATGACCTGCCTGTCACAATCCTCATCCATGGTATCATCAATAAAACCTGGGTTTTGCATCTCCAGAAAGTTATTGGTCAGTTTTCTGACCGCTCACTAAAAGAAAAGCAAACATCGCTTTATCATGAATACATTACATTATCTTCACAATGTCAAGTTATTGCGTACTTATAGTACTTATAATAATGACTGCAAATAGTAACCATTCTTTAATGAACAACACCTTCATAGACAGTTATTTACACTCACCTTCAATAAGGCACATAATTCACTTGCACAATGCCATTTGGGCACAATAATTTAGACAGATGTTCAATAAGGCACGTTATCATTTGTAGACACATGAATATTAGGCACAGGGTCAATAAGAAACAGCTGGCCTGTGGTGAAGGAATGAAGAATGCACCTAAAGGTGCATAAATGTACCGGTCATTCTGGATACATAATGGGGGAAGAATGTCCTTTAAAACATAAATTAAATGATTGCTAGACCTAAATCCTGCTTTGAACATATAATAATGATTACACCTCAAAACAAAACATCTTCTTTTCCTTTTTTCATTTTGACTGTTCCTTGATTTTAATTTTTCTCTTTTACTCATAGTTGTTTTGAAGCCATTTACCCATCCCCTCCTGCAACTAGCATTGTGTGCCTTATTAATAGGGTACCAAATATTACAGCACCTAAGCGCAGTGTTCTTAAATGAATATGTGCCTAATTCAAGATCTGCCTTAGTCACAAAAATTACATTGTACCAAGTATTAATGTGACCTTAATATGTGCTTAATTGAAGGTGTGCGAAGATGTGCCTAAAGTACCATGTTAAACGGTGCTATTTCAGGTGTGGTGAATACAGCCATTCAGAGCCCTCGACAGAAAGGTGTAGCCTTCATTTGGCTTCATAGACTTTCTGTCGAGGGCTTTTATTGACATATTCGACATATTCGATTCAGTCAATGTATTAAATCGAAATACATGTGACCCAGAGAAGATGCGTTGTTTTATGTTAACAGCTGTAAGATATAAAAACTGAATCTTGAAAAGAAAATTGAATTTTTAATAAATGCACTTCAATCTGAACTACAACATACTTGAACTTTTGATTTCTAGAGATTTTAATGATCAACCTTCAAAAAAAATTATTAATTCCAAACTATACACATTATGCTTTTATATCATAGTTGATTTAGCTAAGGATGTGGTACTTGTCAGTCAAAGGAAATCAAATTTGTGTTGTTTTATCTTCTTTTTTATTGTTAACTTTTGATTTAACCAATTAATTTGGAGTCTAACGACGAGGCTTTGGAACATTCGTAAATTTACCTTTTGACCTAACCTGTTGACACGAACAACAGTTGTGTTCCGAGAAGCATAAAACGAGAAAGGAATATTACATCCATTTTTCGTGTCGCAGTGGACAGAAATTTGATAGGTTAAAGTTCGGTCAAATTTAATTGTCTAAAGTTCAAGATTGAAATCCAATGATAGAAAAGGCATTTACGTTTTTCTTGTTGACCAAAATTGACCACAATATATTTAAATGCAATAGAATTTAAATTATTGGAACAAATCAGACTTACCTTAGAAATAAAAATACATTCTCTGCCAATACTCTATAGCTTGTAGTCAGCAGATAACAATTTAGAATATTGTTCAACAGTAAGTTATCTCTGTGATAAGATTAACAACCAGGAAGAGACATCTTTACTAGGCCAACTTGAAAATGTACGAATGTTTTATTATCTTTAAATGAATTTCCGTCCCAAAACTCATATGCAAGGATCAATTATCAGAAATCCCAGGACCCTTTGGAATGGTTATGATTGATTAAATAGAAAATTCAATTCAAATCTTATTTTGGATATCGGCTTTCGTTTTGAGTTTGGATGGTCCGTAATTGGGGTTTGTTTACTTATCAAAAGTTAAGACTAGGAAACACCATGTATTAATTGTACAGGAGGCTTTTAACAGCACAATTATGCAGATACTTTTTCTCCGGAGAAATTTATTTTTACGCCATTCAACTTATCACATGTGTACCAGAAGAGCTCAATTGACTTGAATATAAATTATTTCCAGAAAAGAAAAATAACAGGAAACAGTGAAGTAATTTGTCACGATTGGAATGATAAAAACTGAGATACGCCAAATGTATTTTGCACAGAGATAAAATTATAGATTACAATTTAGTGAGGCAAATTTAGGTTTCTATGTACATTGTGCATAATATATTGTTAAATGTTGTATCGACATCAAACGTAATATGTTATTTTTTTCTTATTTATGCTTTCAATGATTCACTGACATATTTAAGAGCGGTATTGCATATTTATTATTTGCAATTAAATATTTGGTGGCATTATTAATATTTATAAGCAGATGGTGTCAACTGTTGACATTTGCATTAACAACCTATACGATTTAATATAGGCGAGTCCAGTGGGGTGTAGTATTATCAATACAGTGACAATCGAAAAAATGAATCGTGTCCGCACCGATCCTCTTGTATATTTTTCTATTTCCACCGTACTGAAAATCCCTAACAGGTCACCACCCTGGACACTGGCTACCATGCTATAACTATTCGTGGCTTAAAACACCTATCCCTTAACGTCAATGAATTGAATCTATTTGTTATCATCAAAATTTACATACTCCGCGTTGTACGCTGATTCATGCATGCTTGGGCTAAATCGAGCGCGGAAACCTCTTTTTTTTTAGAAAAATTGCAATCGAACTGCCAAAAATTTCATGCCTTTTTGCTTCAAATTTCAAAATGCATTCTCAATCGTGACGGCGACATTTGATCGAATAGGGTCAAAACGAAATTATAAAAATTTGAAAATAAATGATCAATTCATTTTTGTTACTCATGACGACTAATCCTAAATAAAAAAAAAAACAGTTCAAAGTTTACAGATATTTTATTGGATAGAACTTACAAATGGAATATTACAATGATACAAAGTAAGGATTTATTTGGTGAAATATTTGACGACTGCTATCATTATCGCTGTTAATGACCAATACATAGCTATAGCACTTGAACCTGAAATAACCAAGAACATTTTGATAACAGACCTATTATTACTACTGTCACTCAGCTACAATCATTCAATCCGAACACTGTTACTCAGCTACAATCATTCAACCCGAACAACCATGAATATTCATTGTGGGGATATCGTCAAGTTAACACGCGTTAACAGGCCACAAGGCGTGAGTAGCAGACATCAATCATAAAAAGGAATTTTCCTTGACCTCTAAGATTTTTTTTATAAAAAAGAAAAAATAACCGATGTCAAATAGGAGCTCTAACAGAAGCAGGAACAGCAAAATAAGACACATACCACAACACGAATAACTTAAGGCATTAACAGTCGATTCGTATGACTCGTCATCTCTGTCACAATCTTGTTCTCTAAAGCATTTGAAGAGTGGCATTTTCTCACTGCAATGGTAAGAAAAGATCGTTATAGATACATGTTCACTATTTGTTTGACTTATCGTACCTTAGTTTCAGAAACGGAATTATTTATAGCTGAGCTAATAATTACACAGCCCACCGTCAAAATTTGATCCTTCAAATTCAAGTGTATCCAGAATTTAAAAGAGGAATATTATAATAACGCCAATGTTGGCTAAACAAGCCAAGTGTGCAATAAGAAAACTAGATTTCAAACTAATCTGTTCTAATTCCACTATTTCAATATCATTTGCTGCGTCCAATATATTTGTTCAACCCTATTGCCAGTAAACAAATCGTTACTTTGTTAAAGGTGGTAAAACTTTTTGGAAGTATTTTCACACCTGTTCTTAAATAATTTTCACAAAAATTACTGATAGTAAAAACGTAAGGCAATTACTGAATAGTTTACTTACTCGCATGATTTGGTTGCAATTCCAGTTAAAATATCCGCATGCCGAGAACTGCACGTAGATATGGCAATGGCACATTGAACCTCTGAGCCATTTACAAGATTCAATGATACAGCTGAAATTAAATTAAAACGTTTATTTTACCTTTTTATGAATAGAGAGTGTACACACTTTCATTAATAAAAACGTAAATACATGTCCTTGTGTTTTGGACCTAATTCCGACTCATGTAAAGTAAAGAGTTTATTATTTTAGATGTAAAAAAAAATCGTACGAAAGGGCTATGTGAAGAAGTAAACATTACAATATGAATATTCGGACCAAAAGATAATTTCGTAATTTGGCTATTTTACTTTTACTCTTCTCTCATTGGTAATATTTTTTTTGTCAAGACTGGTGTTCAAACTGACTTGAAAAAACAAATTATTGGTTTGTATGAATGCAGTGAGTTTCCCTTTTTAAAGAAGATTGATATAATATTTCTTCATTTCAAAATGAAATGATATAGTAAGTTGAAGAACTACAACAAACAATGTAAGATAAATTCCTATGAGATATATTCTATTAATAATTCCAAAAATACGGCAGATTCCATTTAAATAATATTTAAGCTAGGAGGACTGGTTAGAATAAACCCTTAGCTTTTTTAGATATCTGAATATTAGGATTGAATTATTTACAAAAGATTAATTTTATTTGTCTGTACATTCCATCACGTAAAAAGTGAAGCAGCTCACTGTTCAAATATTCGTAATGCAAAACGAAATAAACTGTATTATGTTTTTTAGAAATATCTTATTATTTTATCTTATTGAATATTGTGCTATAAACTTGTAACTTGAAAACATGATTACCACAACCATGTACCTCAACAAATTCCAAAACAAAAAAAAACTTTTTAGATTCAGATTCCAAAAGCATTTTAAATCTGCAGGCTTTTCATTTTTTAAAGATAGATTTCTTATTTAAATCGATGTTTGTTACAAAACCAAATGAAGTCAGTAGCATATTTCAGATTTCGCGCAGTCACTCTCAGTGGTTTAATCTTAATTATACAAACTAGATGATGTCGGAATTTTAACCCAGCAACCTTATATACGTAATAAAGCAAATGCTTACCCAACAAGGCAATCACAATTAGTTGTTTCATCATGACTATGGAATGATAGGACGTCTACAGAAGCTGATAATGTAGCCTAACCAACGAACGAAAAATGTTTTTTTTACCCACAAACAGTAGCAAAATAAAACGCGATATTGGTTGGCAAGTAACAAAGAATAATAGAATATAGTGAATCTTTAGGGTTATTGTATCCCATGTTAGTAGTTACATAGCAACTTTTGATCCATCAACAAGTACATACTAGCACATATATAATCATACTTGCTGGGAAAGTAAACATATGCCAGCCCTTGATTATAAAAAAAAAACGTTTTTTCTTAAGGTTACATATATACATTGTAACAAATGGTATACAGTAGTAGCACAGTATATTTGCATTTCATAACATAAACCATAACATAAACCAAAACTGAAATAAATACGAATTTAGACTTCAACGGCTATTTTTCTATAAAGTATTTAACAAATACAAACAAATGTTGTGTTTGAGAAATAATTTGGGGGTGGTGAATTGCTCAGTGGTTAGCGAGTTGGACTGTCGTCTGCTAGGCGACTAGGTACCGTGGGTTCGAATCCCGATCGGTGCGAGGAAATAAAAATTAAGTCTGATCCCTAGGCCCGTGCTTTCCCGGAACTACGAGATAGTAGTCCCCCCCCCCCCTTATCTAAACTCAGCCTGGTAAAAGTTCTTGGCTGGATGGTATCCCCCCAGAAGTTATAAAGAATTTTAGTAACGATGATTGCTTGTATTTATGCCATTTATTTAATGTTATATTTGACACTTCCCTATATCCATCCCCATGGAGTAAATGTAACATTGTGCCTGTACCCGAGAAAGGCACTGACTCTGATGCCGTCAATAATTATAGAGGCATAACGGTTATGTCCATTTTCGTAAAATTATTCTCAGCTATTATAAACCAAAGAATTTTTAATTGGGCTAATGACTAAAGCCCCCCACCCAATTTGGTTTCCAACCAAAAGAGAGTGTTGTTTTCCTTCTCTGGCGTTAAACAGGGAGATAACCTCTCACCATTATTATTCCTTTTATATATCCATGACTAATTTCTATCAGCTGATGTAGTGGATCCAGTCATTCTTGAAAATCGTGTCTTAGCTACACTTACTTATGCTGATGATAGTACATTATTATCCTCTTCTGCTGCAGGTCTTCAATTGCTATTAAATAGATTATAAAAGTACCGCAATCTTTGGAAACTTGAGGTTAATATTTCTAAGACTAAAACTATGATATTTAAGAAAGGTCGGAATAATTCTTATAATACATGTATATTTGAATATAATGGCTATCCATAAGAAAATGTCAAATCGTTTAATTATCTTGGTGTCGAGTTTTCCAGTAATGGCCTGTTCAACACAGGCTCAGAAATCTATATCTGGTACAGGGAGTAATATTTTTAACAATATTATTAAAGTGTATTTAAGTGTAAATCAACAATATCAATTGTTTAATTGCTATATATATCGGATCTATTTTAAATTATGCTTGCGTTGTATGGGGTCCATATTTGGCCTGATATTGACAAATGCTGTTTACGGGGAACTTGGTGTAACACCATTATTGTATACGTATTAAATTAATTTGAAGATATTGGCTGATAATATTATCAGATAAAAACTCATTTTTATATTTTATTTATAATGTTACATGTAATAGTCCTTATAATTATGTTTAATAGTTTTAAAAAGCATAATTGGGCCTATAACGTTAAATGTATGTTAGACTCTCTAGGTTATTTCAATTGATTGGATTAAACAAGGGGAGGTTACCCTGGCTCTGTCCCCGAATAAGTACAGGCGCCGTTTAATACTTCAATTCATACAGGAATGGAACAGTTCACGTTTCAACTCCTCTAAATTCCCTTTTTTTAATTTGTTTACATACGATCTTGATTTTAAACCTTATTTAAAAAATCCTATTATACCGAAACATAGAACATGTTTGTCCAAATTCAGATGCGGTGCCCATAATCTACCAATAGAAACGGGAAGATATACAAATGTACATAGAAATGATAGGTTATGTATTTATTGTGACATGAATGTCGTTGAAGACGAATTTCATTTTCTCTTATGCTGTACTGCCTATTCTGATCTTAGAAAACGATATCTGCCTTCTTTCTATTGTGTATATCCAACTTTAAGAAAAAATTGTATGTTTTATGTCTTCCAGTTGTACATCTTTATTAATATCACTCTCTAAATACTTATATTTCTCATTTAAACTTCGTACCTCTTTAGCGCTACATTCAACCCTAACTTTTATCAATGCAGTTGTAAATAATTCTGATGTATTTCTAGCATATTACCCATTGTATTGTATTTGTATTATCACCCTCTGTTATGCTTGTATATATTTTTCAGTTATGGCTATAAGTTTGTAACTTAATGCTTTTGTAAATAAACTCTCTTTTTAACTCCCCTGAGATTTAAAAACTGCTATCTACTAGACGACTTCAAATGTCGGTAGATGAATATCATGCCGACAATATCCGTTTAACATGTGTAGGTGTGGGCCGCATGGCACAAAGTGAGCGTTTTTTGTCTATTTCAGATCAAGGCCTTAAATGGGAGATTGCCGCCTGGATAATCAAGGCTCATTCTCCGTACCTGCTTTCACTACGTCATCTTCACACGTAACAGTACAAAATGGTCGAAACACCGCTTTCGCTTTCAAAGTAATGGAAATTAAATGTACTTTCGGTCGTTGTAATCACATAATCTCGTTTGGATTTCCTACATAATCAACCATTTGAACACAAGAAATACTAATGTTATTTCGATATTTCTAATTTTCCCTTTGTTGTTGTCATTGTTGTTGAATAATAATTAGAAAATCAAACTGTTTCAATATCAAGTTGACTGCACAGAGACACAGAACTGTCAAGAATATAAATTTTGCAATACTTCGATTTGTTTCTTCCTTTTAAGTCAAAGGTGAAACGAAGCATTTTCTTCACATTTTCTAATCGAGTGGAAGAAATATCAACATTGTCGGCCACATTTGAAAGTCTCGGTTTTAATTATCCAAATGTGTTTAATATGAAAAAATGTTGGACGAATGCTTTATCCCTCCATTATTTTTTTGCCGCGAAAGAATAATCAGTCATATATAAGGTATTCCATCAATCAACAAACTTTGAAGCAAATCCCTACTCCATTCAAGCTCGAGGCTAAACCGGAGTTATGGAAATTTACGGAAGGAGCAGATCGATAACCGAATGAGTGTTGGCGTATCAATCAAACACTATAAGAGTCACATGCCATATTAATATGGATTTGTCAATGAAAAGCTTTATTGACTGAAATAGTATTTAAAAAATTAATATCAATATTTTCAAAAATAAATAACTTATTATTTGATATACCAAGTTTCATGAAATTTATAATGGCCGAGATTCATTTTGATGAGGCCTTTCATGGAATTGGCTTTCCCATGGATATTATAATAGACACAATAATTGTCAATAATTGTATGGCTGCAATCTGGTTTTACATCGAGACAATACCCAATTTAGATGCATATAAAGAAATCTGATTTGTTAATGAGACACCCGAATTGGCGATATTTTGATGCTTTTAAAATAATAAGGGAGGTAAATTCATATAATGTACTACTTTCTCAATCGAAAAAATATATACACATGGAATATCCTTCAATTTCTTGAGACCCGAAATGTTCTTTGAAGCACACATATTAATTAAGAGAAGTAGGTTTGTTATGGCCTTTCCCAAAAGTTCCAAAGTAAAAAAAAAATTGTGGAAAAATGCAGAAAATATGTAACAATATTGAAAGAATACCTTTCGGTACACTGTGCGACCTGATGTTTAGTCCGAAGACATCTCTGCTTATGCTTACGCATGAAATATTTAATGCACGCTTGCCCATAACTTCATATATCATGATCTCGGGCACCCTTTAGCCTGTACCACGCCGTGGTTGAATGGTGGTAACCTTCACTGTGAGAAATATATCCCTCGAAAAACGTAAAAAATTCTAGCAGCAAAAATTACCTGGAAATTTTCGTTTTTATAGTTTCTGACATTCTGTTAAAAAATAGAAATTCTGTTAATTTACAGAAATTTAGAAAAACGAAATTAATTTGCCAGATTTGTATATGTTATTTTAAATATGTTTGTATTCTGCCCTACAAGGGTGTAACGTACAATAAATCATCATCATCTATTAAATATAAAACGCAGTTAATCATGAGAATTTTGTAATGGCTTCACCTAATTTAAACAATCGAAACGTCCAGTTACGACACAACAGTTTTATTTTTTTAATACAAGCTAGCCAAGACAGATACTTCAATTTGTATATGGACGTGGAAAGCCCGTTAACAATCTGTAAGGAAACGGTTATGATTCAAAACACATTGTTAAGAATAGCTTTTCGAATGTCAAAACACTCAGTTATCAGTGACTGACAGTTATTTTTTTCTCACAAATATTTTCTTGATTTCAGATCGGAAGTCTCCGCTACAAAGAACGTATATAATTGGATTGGCAATGTTATTCAAATAAAAAGAACGAAACATAATTCCGGTGGTGGCTGACACTGACAAGGAAATGACTGTTTCCATGTCGGAAAATGTAAACATCAATGCATAAGTAAGATGTGGCATGTAACTGATACAAAACACAACAGTCACCAAAAACATCATCAATACTCCATTATTGTTATTTCTTTGTGGTCTTGAAGTTTGGTTATTGACTCTTTCCTTGAATAGTCCAGTAGACGAATAACCCGATTCAGAAGAGGTTTCTTTTCTAGTTTGATATGATTTACTTTTAGGAACAACAAGGAACATATTCGCTTTTACAATATGGTGATTATAGTCATGTTTGTCATTATGATTGGAAACAGTTGCCTTTTGATTCTTGGGAAAATCCGTTGCTTCGCTAATCCGTAGAGGAAATGTTTTAACCTTGGGCATCGTTGATTTTGACTGAAAGGGGTCGTCATGTAACGAAATAGTATTTCCACCTACGTCTGAAACGGTCATTATATTGTCCCTTTGTAATTTCATTATCGAAGAAACTTCCACAGATTTATTCTGTTTCACAACCTCAGAAAACACCTTTTTTCTGTTGACCAAAAACTTAGATAACACACTATAAAGTGTAATCATTGTTACCAAGTTAATGGCAAAAAGGATGAGTAACAAGATATGGTAGGCAATCGAATATACCATTAAACCAGGATTATGGATCCCACACATGTGAATCGTAACACCCGAATCTGACACAATAGTTTTATTTTCAAATAAAACTAACGCAGGCCAAGAAAGACACAGAGATGGAACTAACGTTACAAATCCTAAACACTTTGCTTCCTTTGGTTGTAGTGTTCGTCCTAGTGGTTTGGACACACCCCTGTAACGAAGCACTGCGATTGTAAAGAGCACGAGACTAGCCGAAAAAACTGTTAACGATATCAAGAAGCAAGAAGATTTACATAAGATGGAAAAGGGCAAAACATCGGGTTCTAGAGTGCCCAAGATATCCATGGGCATGTGAATAAGACACGATAAGAGATCATATAATCCCAATGACGTTACTAAAACGTTGAATGTTGATGAGCGATATTTGAATCCAAACACGTATATTACCAAAACATTTCCAACAGAACCAGCCACCATTAAAATGCAAATGTACGTGACAATACTTCCGGTTTCCATCTTGGCGTACTGATGATTTAAATCCTATAATTAATATTTCATAATATTTAATTATTAATAAAGCTGAAAAAAAACACAGAGATATCTCAGTTCTTACTAGAACAGTTTTCTTAATTTCTCCTGTGTCATGTAAAATCAATGTGGTGTAACAAAATTATAAATATATCAATATATATGAATTCCATTATGACATGGCAAAAGTTTGAATTTAAATGCAGTTCAAAATAATATGAATCTGTACTATCATGGCAAGAAGTCGAGTATCTTTGTAAATATGAACTAAAATACTCTTTTATAAGTTTAATTAATTTATTTTAATTAGTTAATTTTTTAATCAAAACCCGATACTATATTGATACCTTTAAATTATATATTTTATTGATACAAATTGTGTGAGTTATCTTCGGTTAAACTATTAAATTACATGGCTACTTCTTTTATTGGTGTTTAGTAGTTAATTATAATGATAATATCAAGAAGAAAAAAGGTTGATAAGTTAATTTGGATTAGTTGCAAACATACTCCCAAGATCCGCAAACAATAGTTTGTGGACAAAATTTACAATGAATGTAGAATGTATATATTAATAATTAAACTTATTTACGTTTTAAAATTTGACTTCCCAGAAAAAGCAAGGTGACAATTAATTGATTTTCATGAAAATCGACATCACTGTGGCAACAACATTTTACATTGTATTTTTTCAAATATATTTGACACTAATCACTTCAGAAAAGCCTTGGAAGATATAGAAGATTTCAAACAAATCTGATTCCATTTATCCATTTAGTTCAGCTTCTTGTTTAAACGAAACAATACATCAGGCGTATCCGTTACAAGGTGGTATTAAAGTGGTTAATCAGATCAGCTGGAGATCATAAATAAGATACACAATAACATTGTTACCTTAAAATGTGCCGATTTATATAATATAGTTTTTAGTATTAATATTATAGCCTAATTTAACTTAATGGTGAAAAATAAATTTACCAAATGAAGTATATTGCCTCTATTGTCATTCATGCTAAATCGAAATTAATTTCGAAATATTAGTAAAAATATTATCGACCATCGACCTAATTTTATGATTTAATATAATTGTCCTATATTAATATTTTAGACCATAACTTATGTCAAATTTATTTTGAAGTTTTTAAGAATTTCGATAACTTATTAACAACATTAAAAGATGTTAATTGTTTAAAGGCGGATGTAAAAAAATGGACAAAATGTATTGAACTACACGCACTTCTATAGTATCACGCAACATTAATGTAAAATGTAATGTAAAAAAATACAAAGCATTCTTAAATCGATCGACATGTAAAGCTTGTAAACAGACATGTCTTCTCATTACTGAAGGCACTAGAAAATCATCTCTCATATTTTACCTGAGACTGATATCTAAGCTGTTGAACGTATCCAAAATATCCAAATCCAGCACTTTTCAAACTACCACGACTATCAACAACTATCTAGTTTGAGAAATAAGCTTTTGTTTGCAGTTGGACGTTGACATCAACCAATGATAAATCCGGCACTAAATACTTTGCAGCAAGTTCAAAATTTTTCGTATTCACATTCGTTTCGTTCCATATTAAAGGTGTAAAATAGCTCATACAATCCGGTACATAAACATCTATCTGCAATTTTAACGATTAAAACATATATGAAATATATACCTGAAAGCCACCTAAACAGCAAGTTATTGTTGTCATTTGGAAACTGTCTGCATGATTTCTCAGCTAATCTCCGAGGTGGAAGAAGTTTAGCCGACGAAATCGCTGGAATATCAGCGAATCTGGTCAGAGTAATCACAATGACTCGCTTACGGGTAACGGTAATATCAGATTTTAAACCTTATTTAAACCCCTTTAGATTTTACAACACTAAGTAGTTCAAAAGAAGCATTACCTTTTTGAAACTGATGATACAACCCACTATAGAATTACAAAATAGACATTAGACGCAAAACGTAACCAGTAAACAAGTGACTATAATCCACAATATCAAAATTTTACCTGTGCAGGACTGTGGAAATGGAAAAAGTTACAGGAACATGCATACTCATACAAATTCCCTGAAAAGGTGAAAATAATATTAATTTATCTGGTATTTTTTAACTTAAACTTCAAGAAAACAACTTCTATCTTCTACACTGTCTACTTTTAACGTCTGTTTCAAAGGTTGTTATGGCTTGGTTGGATACACGAATGAAATGCCATTCCGAATCACGCTCGGATTAGATCTTAATATTTTCCGTCTTTCAGTACAACATGGGTCACAATCTTCATTAAAGCAAATTTATGTTACGTTTAAAAGAGAAAAATCGATCACTAACCTTAGAATATCCCACATATTGTTATTATTAAGGGGATAATAGGTCTTAGAATGAACATAAATTTTGAAAATTTAAATTTGGTCAGAGCTTTATTCATCAGTAAATATAGCTGCTTTCAATAACTTGAAAAAATAAATATCCGAAAAACTAAGTAATTATCCATAAAGATGCATTTGATTATCGAAAAACGCTTAATAAATTGATTAAGCGTTTTTCAAAATAACCTAGTTTTGCGAGTTTTCAAGATTTTAAGAGATTTTGTTATTTTATGACACCAGGTAAGTTCCCTGATGAATATACATTCATATTGACCTTTCTTGAGAACTAAAATTTTATGTTCATGCTCAGACCTATTATCCCTTTAAAATAACTGTTTCCAGCTATCTACGCATATTTCTTATTGTCTGGTTCATTAGGCTCACTTATCTATATTAAACTATTCACATCATTCAATATTTTTAATGTTTCTTTTATGATAAAATCCATATTTCACATGTTATATTTATAAAATCTTCACGAAAGCAAAAATAGACTAAATTATATTTCATACCTTCAAGGTGTGGCTCAAACTGAACGCAATATGTTCACAGGAGACAACATTATCAAAAGCAAATGGACTAAATACACGAAATATTTTAGATATTAATTATAGTGTCAAAACTGAAATCGTGTTATAAATCAAGCTATAAAACTACCCTTAGGATCAATTGGATAGACCATCACATTTACATGTGTAGGTTGGTTCAATTTCCCCGACTAAGGTAGCGTTCTCAAAATATGCAATATCCCAAATATCTGTGGGAATTAGAGAAACACTTGTGAAGCAACCCAGGAAAATCCAATTTTAGACACAAGTCTAAGACTTCCTTTTTAGAGCATGCAAATTTTAAAAATGCAAATAATTTTCAAATAAAACTAATTCATGAATGTATCCCGATTTACGGTGCAGAATTACTGATATATTAGAAAAAAAAAGGAAGCAAAATCGTGTTCCCATCCCTGTCCCGACCCTAACCTTAACGCCGCACTGTTTCCGCATCGGACAACATGTGCCGTTACTTCACTCACCTTTTTTAATCTTGCGTATTGTTGTGACTTTTTGTTGTTGCAATAAACCAATTTGATTAATTCCAATAACAAACAGTTTTGCTTTATCGAATACGTGGTATAACGAAGACTGTTGTTTCCTGAAAATAATGCGTTTCTACTGTTACCTTGCTATTAGACCATTCTTTTTTATATCCTGAGTTTTATAACAATATTAATAACGATGTAGGTAAAACTGTTGATTCTTTTAATCAGGATGTAGCAGCAATGGAGTTTATTAATGATTTGTTAATACGATACATAATACCTGATAAGCATGTCATTATTGTACTGGATAACGTTTTTCTGATCAAAAGAATAATTCATTTGAGCTTGTATAAAAAAGAACCAATAAGGTTTGTTTCATTGTTTCATATATGTATTAAGTAACAGGTGATTTTTATTAAAGCAGGCGTTGTATGACAAACTTATAATTTTCCTTCTGAAATATGAAAGATAGTACAGACCATTAGTCACGTGGTCTTATTCTGAAACACGAAAGATAATACAGACCATAAGTCACTTGGTCTAATTAGTCACGTGGTCTTATTCTGAAACACGAAAGATAATACAGACCATTAGTCTAATTTAATTTCCGTAATATTCAAGGTACACAAAGACATCCCAAGATTACGATTCAGTTAACACAGTCCAGTTGAGAGGTTTGAAAGATAACAAACCGTCTGATATTATCCAGTTGAGAAGTTTGAAAGATAACAAACCGTCTGATATTATCCAGTTGAGAAGTTTGAAAGATAACAAACCGTCTGATATTATCAAGTTGAGAAGTTTGAAAGATAACAAACCGACTGATATTATCCAGTTGAGAAGTTTGAAAGATAACAAACCGTCTGATATTATCCAGTTGAGAAGTTTGAAAGATTACAAACCGTCTGATATTATCCAGTGGAGAAGTTCTAAAGATTACAAACCGACTGATATTATCCAGTGGAGAAGTTCTAAAGATTACAAACCGTCTGATATTATCCAGTGGAGAAGTTCTAAAGATTACAAACCGACTGATATTATCCAGTGGAGAAGTTCTAAAGATTACAAACCGACTGATATTATCCAGTGGAGAAGTTCTAAAGATTACAAACCGACTGATATTATCCAGTGGAGAAGTTCTAAAGATTACAAACCGACTGATATTATCCAGTGGAGAAGTTCTAAAGATTACAAACCGACTGATATTATCCAGTGGAGAAGTTCTAAAGATTACAAACCGACTGATATTATCCAGTGGAGAAGTTCTAAAGATTACAAACCGACTGATATTATCCAGTGGAGAAGTTCTAAAGATTACAAACCGACTGATATTATCCAGTGGTGAAGTTCCGAAGGTTACAATGTGTCTTCTACGTTCTACAAAGTCTACATTACCTTTTAGAAAGACTAAACTTGAAAAAAGTAGTTACATCTTAGGAATGACCACGTGATTTTAAGAAATTATTCAATTTGATTTGGATCCTATTTTCAACCACATACAGCGCCGATATTGATCGGGTGGCATACTCTTTACACGAAGTAGCATGAGAGCTAGTGTAAAAGACGAGAATATTACCTTTTCTTATCGTGGAAAGTAAGGATGCGCTTGGTTCGATTCCTTGCTTAAGTGAAAAGCACGTTTATACGCCATCATATGAGACCAACAAAAAAAGGATATTGATTCCAGTCTGACACGTTAAAATTAAGTTGAATCTAGTTTGGATAAGCTTTTACACCAAGACAAGGCCACCTCATATTCGAATTACTAATAATAACCAAAAAAGATTAATAATATCAAACAATTGTCATTGAAGAAGAAATCATTCAAAGATTCGAAGCTTACTTGAGTAGTAGAGTTACCTACGGATTTTTATTAACAAGAAAGTTGGAATAAGTATATCCATGGGTTGTAGGTTGTATAATTACAATCAGTATACGATTTTTATCAGTATTATTACGCTACTATCAATTCATTAACCCTTAGTGAATTATAGAGTTGATTAATATCAACTCAAATACGGTCAATATGAATATAAAATGATTTTATCTTAAGTTATGTACACTATAGGGATCTAGTTCTGAGATATCATTGACTCCGTCATAAGAGCTTTATGTATTTAGTATTTGTGATTGTATCGATATTTTGTTGAATGATAAATTGTTTGTACATGTATTTGATAAATATTTCTCACCTTGACTCAGATGACCAAGGGGCACTGGAAAAAGGGAATGATTGAAGCATTATATTTCATCAATATGATACCTTCGATGTGTCTTTAATTTTGGTCCCATCAGGGTACATGCCAATGTATATCTTGTGTATTGAGTCCTGAACTCGTTGGTAAAACGCGGAATCGGTCGGTAAAAAGGGGTCATGGATGGAACGGTCGGTAAAACGCGGAATCGATCGATTAAACCAATTAATTAACCTAAAAAGTCAAAACCTTGTGTTGGTTATGGTCGGTCGATAAAAGAATGCAAGGTTGGACCGTCGGTAAAACCAATTAACCTAAAAAGTAGAAACCTTGTATTGGTTATGATGTTATCAGTAAACTGTCAACATTAAAAGTATTTTTTTACTGAAACTACCGGAATCGGTCGGTATTAGTTGGTTATGACTGGAATCTTCGGTAAAACCGATTGGTTAACCGATACCCTTGTTTTCGGTTAGCTGTTCGTTATTTGAATTTGTCGGTAAAATGCCGATAGAAGAAAGTCATAGATGGAGCCGTCGGTAAAACCGATTTGTTAACCGAAAAAGTGAAAACCTCGTGTCTGTTAAGATGTTATCGGTAAACCGTTCGTCTACATTAAAGTCATTTTTACTAAACTTCGGTAAAACGCGGAATCGGTCGATAATAGACGGTCATGGATGGGGAATGGAGCCTTCGGTAAAACCGATTGGCTGATCGAAAGAGTGGAAACCTCGTGTCAGTTATGATGTTATCAGAAAACTGTTCGTCTACATGTACATAAAATGTGATTTTTACTGAACTTGTCGGTAAAACGCACAAAAGGTCGAAAAAGGCTTTATAAAACAGATGGTTTTCCGATGAAAATTGATAATTTTGACTGGTGGAAACGACTTCCAAAATCGCGTCAGATGTATTCTCCGGGTTTCCTAGTTTGTAAAATTTTCGGGGGGAAACCCCCGAAGCCCCCCGCCAAGTCGGTAAAACGCAGAATAGGTCGAAAAAGGACATAAAAAACATATGGTTTTCCGATGAAAATTGATAATTCGGACCAGTGGAAAAGACTTCCAAAATCGCGTCAGGTTTTCTAGTTTGTAAAATTTTCTGGGGAAGGACCCCCGAACCCCCCGCCACTGCAAGGGCCAAATACGAAACCTTGTGTCAGTTATGATGCCTTTGGCCTGCAGACTTGCCTTGGAAAAATCACCTTTCAGTCCCCCTCTCAGGCATATTCTAGATACACCCCTGATTGATATGGTTTTCAAAGGTTTAAGATTTGCTATAACGCTGGATTTCGTTTGTGTATAATGTATATACTTAATAGTGCGAGTAAGTTATTTTTGGCCCCGGAAGAACAAGTGTTCGTCGGTAAAACTTAGAGGTTACACGTGTTCGTCGGTAAAACTTAAACTTTACACCCCCCTCCCAGTCAAAATGGTCACGTTACGCCCCTGTTTAAATATCATATTTAATGACTTATAAAAATATACAAACTATAAACTTGTAAGAATGAAAATGTAATTTACTTCCTTGCTATTTTTATACGCCCACATGAAATGGGGAGGTGGCGTATATTGTCGTCAGCCATGTCCGCCCGTCCGTCGGTCGTCTGTCTGTCCACAATTGCTCGTAAACACTCTTGAAGGCGCAATTATCGATTAATTTTGATGAAGCTTAATATGAGTGTTTATGATCACGATGAACCCTATTGAAAATCAGGGGAATACGAAAAAATATCGAAATATATTTAATATGAATTATTGCCCTTGTTCTATAAAATGCGTTCGATTTTTGCCTCGTAAACACTCTACATGTCACAAGTCTGGAGCGATTTTGACGAAACTTGGCATGAGTATTTGTAATCACCTAAGGATGAACCTTTTTGAAAACAGATAAATAGAAAGATATTTAGTACCAGTTATTGCCCTTGTTATACGTCAAAATTTTAGTTTGTAAACCGTCTAGAAGGCACAATGCTGTACAGATTTTGCTGAAATTGTCAATTATCACCCCAAGGATGAACTTTGTTAAAAATAAGAAATATAACAAAATATTTAATATGAATTATGTTGAAATTGTTTGTTATCAACCAAAAGTGAACCCTTTTAATAATCAAAAATACTGAAAAATATATTGCCTTGTTATTAGGTGACAGATTTTAATGAAACCTAGGAATATTGTACATTTATCACCCTTGAAAAGAAGAATATGATTGAATCATTCATTTTTTATTCATAATCAATGCTGCCAGGGGGCGAATATATCCTAGCTATCTTTCAAGTATATCATTGATCCAATATCACAGTTGATTAATCTTCAACTGTTGTGTTGAGTTAAATTGTTTGATTTAAGAATGAAATATGTTCAGGAGTTTGAAGATTATAAAATGTTAAAGGATGAATTTTGTTCAGGGTTAAGAGGTTTTCTCGAAATTTAAACAAAGAGGGTGAATTCATAGCTTGAAAATGAAATGAAATGAAATGAATGGAGTTTTACGTCCTACTCTTCTGCACCTTATGGGCTAATGAAGACGGGCAACGCCATGCAGTGTGCAATGAGGGAAATTTTGCCAGGACAGCGGCATTAGCCTACTCTTTTTGCGATTTCCAACTGTCGAGGGATCTTTAACGTGCACAGCCTGTAGCACACGGGGCCTCGGTTTATTGTCCCATCCGAACGACTAGACGCTTTTTCCATGTCAGTCCCTCCGACCTGCATCACTGACAAGAGGAAACCGGGCTGAAAAATCCGAAAGTTCATCTCGACCTTTGCCGGGATTGAACCCTGGACCTTCAGGTTAGCAAGCAAGCGTCTAACCCACTGAGCCACCGCGGCTCCCGAATTCATAGCTTGAAGGTGAGTTGAAATCAGTATAGGGTAGAGACCTTTCTACACCTGTATTGTTTTTGGGGTGAGCTTAAATCAGTAAAGGATACAGACCTCTACACCTGTATTGTATGTTCATTGAGACTGCAGACATCCCAGAGTTCACTTCTTGTTGTCATGTCAGTAACATAACAGAGAATTTTCTTGGATGCAGACTTAAAATTTTTTGTTTTCAAGCCTTGTTTTAGGTAAGCCCTCATTTATTTGATTAATTTTTTAATTTTTGATTTTTTTGTTTGTAATATTATGTGTTAATCTAAAAATCTACTTGAAATAAGGACAATGGCGTTCTTCTATTTTATAAAATTGTCTTTATGTCTTTCGGTGCAATGTGTTTGAGCTATATCTTTGGATGTAATTATAATCAAAGATTCAGACATAGTGTTACTGAATTAATCAACATTTACTAACAAGGTAAATGTTATTTGATATTGATATCATGTTGATAGTCCATCTCAATTTTTGAATAAGAATAGGCAACAATCTGAAAGGCAACTGTGTGAATGCAGTCTTCTACAAGAATGATAAGAATGCAAAATACAGATAAAATCCTAATTTTTTCCATGAATATTTTTGTTGGTACATTAACAAACAAGTAACATGTGTGTTTGCATCTTAGACTTATTATCTTATCTTACAGCCATACATCACAAAGGAGGATTCACCAGAAAACCAAAAGAAATTCAGTTGTATTCTGAGGTAGGTCAAAATTTAGATTCTTAAGAAAAGAGCTATAATTATTATATATATATATATGTGTGTATGTTGCTAATTAGGAACTAAGTATATCGAAACTGTTTAATAAGTTATAGGAATTGCAGGGTATTATATTGAAAATAGTAAATTTATGATCAATATAAATCAAGGCTCACATGATAATTGAATGATAATGTTATATGTAATAGGAATGAATATTTTGGAATTATAATGTTATGATATATGATCAGAATCAACTGTAGGAATGATAATGTTATAATATATGATAGTAATAAAACTGAAGGAATAATAATGTTATAATATATGATAGCATACAACTGAAAGAATGATGATTTTATAATAAATGAAAGAAATAAAACTGATGGAATGATAATGTTACATATGATAGAAATAAAACTGAATGAATAATAATGTTATAATATATGATAGAAATAAAACTGAAGGGATTAGGGATAAAACTGAATAAATGATAGGAATAAAACTGAAAGAATGATAATGTTATAATATATGATAGAAATAAAACTGATGGAATGATAATGTTACATGATAGAAATAAAACTGAAATGAAATGAAATGAATGGAGTTTTACATGTTATTTCTGCATGAAAATAAAACTGAAGGATTGCTAATGTTTTAATGAATGAAAATAAAACTGAAGGAATGATAATGTTTTAATATATGAAAATAAAACTTAAGGAATGATAATGTTTTAATATATGATAGGAATAAAACTGAAGGAATGATAATGTTTTAATATATGATAGGAATAAAACTGAAGGAATGATAATGTTTTAATATATGAAAATAAAACTGAAGGAATGATAATGTTATGATATATGATAGGAACAAAACTGAAGGAATGATAATGTTTTAATATATGATAGGAACAAAACTGAAGGAATGATAATGTTTTAATATATATGAAAAAAAACTGAAGGAATGATAATGTTATGATATATGATAGGAACAAAACTGAAGGAATGATAATCTTTTAAGATATAAAAATAAAACTGAAGGAATGATAATGTTATAATATATGATAATAAAACTGAAGGAATGATAATGTTATAATATATGATAATAAAACTGAAGGAATGATAATGTTATGACATATGATAGGAACAAAACTGAAGGAATGATAATGTTTTAATATATGAAAAAAAAAATGAAGGAATGATAATGTTTTAATATATGATAAGAATAAAACTGAAGAATGATAATGTTTTAAGATATAAAAATAAAACTGAAGGAATGATAATGTTATAATATATGATAGGAATAAAACTGAAGGAATGATAATGTTTTAATATATGAAAATAAAACTGAAGGAATTATAATACAACAATTTGTAATATACACACAGCACAAAATTGGTTTAAACCATGATATTGAACATTTTGTTTACAAGACTAAAGGAATCTTCTTCCCATTCTTAACGGGATCTTCCAATGGTTAGATATAACATCCTTTCTACTAGAAGGATAAGAAGCATAACCTCTCCGAAGCATAACAGTGCTTGTAAAAATTTCTAGTGAACAGAACACTTGAATCTGAGAATCTATTTGGTTTATGTATGCGGCCTGTTGAACTTTTTAGTAAATGTGTAAATGTGTTTTTATTCAAGAAAAACTTAAAATCCTATTTTGCTTGAAGAGAAAAGATGACTTCTTTAGGTTATAAGGGAAGTCTGGGCAAATTTTCTCTTCCCAATTCAATTCTTTCCTCCACTGTGGCTATAATCTGATGAGCTGTGTATCATATAAGACGTAAAGAATGAATGTTTAAAGCTCTCAGATTTATAAAGGTTGATTTTACGGGACAATATTTTAGTCACTTAACATGAAATCAATTTCAACAGTTTTTTTTTTAAATACAACTTCTTTAGGATAAGGGAAATTGTCTAAATCTAAACTTTGGCTTTAACTGGACATATTTTAGTCTTATATATTAGGAATTCTCCCTCTGAGGAATGGCTATAAGATTGATAATGTTTTTTACTAAACTGGATAGGGGACGGCGACCTGCATGACAGCTGAAGGTAAGCATGTGGTAGGTGTGGGGGCCACTATTACTGCAGGGCGGCTCTGAGTAGGTGTGGTCATGAAGTCCTACGGTTGCAAATTAGATTATTCAAAAATCAAATGACATTCTATATTTTATACCTTGCTTCAGAGGAATCAAATTTAGACTAGTGCCAGATATTTTTTTCTAAATTATTCTCAGTTTTCATTAGTTCAATGAATAAAGGAGGCGTATGCCCGGTAGGTTCTGCGTCTATCGGTTGCCATACGCCCGGTAGGTTCTGCGTCTATCGGTTGCCATACGCCCGGTAGGTTCTGTGTCTATCGGTTGCCATACTAAACTTTGACCCTGAATTAGAGATTCATATAGTGTAATATAGAGAGGTTAATTGGAGTAAAGTTGTAGGAATGAAAGTTTAAAAAAGACATTTGAATTAGTGCCTAGGTTGACAGAAATACTAGATCAAAAAATTAATTTAATATATTTAGAATTCTGTTAATTGATAAAAAGATTGAATGAATTAATTCAATTGAACGAAGATAAGATATTTATTATAATTGTTTATAGTTGTCTGATTTTAAAATAGTTTAAAAAATATAAGAAACAATGAACAAGACTTTATATTGAAAACAACTTAGGTTCACAGTTAAGGAAAGTTAAGTTCTAAAAGCTGGTCCCTGTTCAAACCTTTTGAAATTGTTTTTCCTAGTCCATACCCATTTACAGCTGGGTCAACTAAAATTATGAGTGTGCTATAGAACTAGAAAAAAAATATATTCAGAAATCAAAACAATATTTTGCTTCTACATTACATGGCTTACAGGAATTTTTTTTTGAATTTATACTGCTTTATGTATTTTTTTTAAAAATAAGTATGTCTTCATTAAATTTAACTAATTTATATTGAAACCACCAATACCATTACTGCTTCCAATTATGTTCAGTGAGTTCACTTTAAATTTGTGTGTTCACCTGAATATCAGAAACAGTTGTCATCAGAATGACATGAGCTTTATCTTTCAAAATGAATTTGATTATTCAATATAACCTTGTTAGTATTCTGTTTCAATCTTTTGGCAGTAAGAGAATCATTTATCCTTGCTTTTTTTCCTTTTCAATGAATCTTGTGTTCTACAAGTTATAAACATGTAATGGTTAGAAATACGCGAAAAATATTTTTGACACGACCATATTTTCTTTTCAATTTACTTTAATATCTTTCAAATTTCATAAATTCACGTTTTTTTTCACCAGAAATATTGATTCTTTGGTAAATCTGTTTTATTTTTTTAATGATTAAATTTTTTTAAAACCCTGTTTTTGCGAGAATATCGTCATCAAATCTGTGAATATTTTCTATTCAATTTTTGATGATCGATGTTAGAACCACGATGTTTTTTTGTTTTTTTTTAAATTGATCAGAATTACTTGATTTCTTCAAATTTCAATTAGATGGTTTCAATAGACTGCAATTATTGATTCTGTGGTCAAATAAACCCTTTTTAATCATTTCTTGTTACTTAGGTAAGCCTTCTGAAGCCAAAAAAAAATCAAATTCAAAAAAAAATTTGCTTTGATGTAAAGAATTCATTATTGGTTTTTGCTGAATCTTAACAATCTAGAATGGTTCATGGTAAATTACATTTCACAATATTTCATTGGAATATATTTCAATTTCTGTGGTCTGTAAAATTTAGGAATTTATATCGGAATGATTTTTCCTCTGCATAGCATTAATCTTAACTCTACACCTAACCTTAACACACTTACACATAGATTCCTTAATTCTATAAACCGCAGAAATGTCCAAAACTTTAAAATTTTGCGATTCATGCTAAGCGATATTTTGAACATCATAAACAATTTAGATTGTTTGAAATTTAACTATTACTATTAAAAAGTTTGGGCAAAATTGTTAGGCTAAATAGTTCCTATTTTAGGTCAATTGATTGATTCATTGCAAATTTTGTATCTTTAGTTCAAATATCCCCCCAAAAATGCCAAATTAATAATCGCGAACACAGTGGAGCTCCAATACAAGCAGTAGGGCATTGATGGTATTTTTTTTATAAATGATTAACAGTTGTTGTGTTTCCTATTTGTAGATATGAAACCTGAAGAAAGTTTGGGATGAAATGATAAAAACATAAAAGGAAGGAAGAATCATCTATTTAGTAGCTTGAATGAATGTATTATTATTATGTATATTTTAGAATTAAAAAGATATGAATTGTGTTGTTTTCATTCAACAATAATTGAAATTTCTGCTGTCAATATAAAGAAATTTCAAATCTAGGGATATCCTAATATATTTGTATACACACAATTCACTTGGGTACTAAATGGACCTGTTAAAGACAGTTGTAATCATAAACAAGAGCTCCATAATATAAAAGATATTTCCAAATCATGCCCATGATAATTTTGGTTAATATGTACAACTACTGTTGGGCTCTCAAATTTTGCATTAATTTCATAATTCTTGACACCGTTGTGCATTGCATCAGAACCCCTATCAAGAGAACAGTTATAAAAACTTGCAAGAGTTCTTAAATTGTACCAGAAGAGTCTTTAAGTAAATGGCCTAATTGTATGTTACTGGAATAAGCACATATGATATGGAAACAAAACTTTAAAGAGTATTGCAGAAGAAAAATATTGACTACATGTGAAAAAGCAAGTAGGTTGGTATATGTTATATGTTAACTTGCATTGATGTTAATGGCCTCAAACTTATACTTTAAATTTAATTTTTAAGAGCAGAGCAATGGATGCTAAAGATTTCATTTGGTTATGGTCAACTGTATCATACAGTTCTATGTCCAACACTGTTTTTAATCAAACTTGATGTTAAGTTTTAATGGCAGGCTAATCTGCCTAATGGTTTTTTAAGTAAATCATTCTTCTCATCAAAAATAAAAAATTCGTTTTTTGTAAAGATTTTAAGAAAGTTCAATCACTGAAATATTTCTTAGATGCCATAATAGAAATTCTTCTTATAAGCCCACATGAAATGAAGAGCATTTGTTGTCACCAATGTCTATAGGTTTATCCACAATTGATCTTTATAATCCCTCATGAAATGTGGCGTATGACAGATTTTTAACTCTTATTAAATCAATAAAAACTGCTTGGCTATATATTATGAATATAAATTATTGCCCTTGTTCTTTAAAACGCTTTCGATTTTTAGCTTATTAACACTTTACAAGCCATCATACTTTAAGGATTTCTGTCGAACCTCGCTTAAATTGTTTATTATCAGTTTTAAACCTTATTGAAAAACAAAAATACCGAAAAATATTCAGTTATTACCATGTTAGAAAGTAGATTCTTTACAGATTTTAGAGCTAACAAAGTAATATTGTACATTTATCACCCCAGAAAAGAAGTGTTGAACATTTCATTCTGGTGAATACTGTACTGTCAAGTTATATTTAAAATCAATGCTGCTATTTGGCGTATATTACCTTGCCTGGCTTTCTTTATATTCATGGTGTAAGCCACTGTATAATTTCATGAACAATTATGAAAAATACTCTCATAGAATGAATTATTAGTACATGAACATAGTAAATCTATATTAATGTTATGCCAATTCAGTAGTTATGTAAAGAAATAAAATAAAGATATTAAAATAATATTAATTATACCAAATTACGGTTGAACAAATTTACAGTGTTCATTCATAGATGCACCAGTTTGTGTTGTCCACATATCTGGTTTTCAATAATTAATTCTCGATATAAATTGAATAATTGTTGTTCTTGAAGGAAAATTCTCCAATTTTGTCCATTTATAATATAAACCTGACCTTAAAATTCGACAAGTATTGAAAGAGAACGACTTAATTAATCGAATAAGGTCTACCTTGTGACTTGTAGTTACTGACAGAAATTAGATTTTCAATCAAAAAGAAAAAAAGTCGAAAATTGTGAATTCAAGGATACTCGCAAGACAAGACAATATTAATGTAAAACACAATTCGTAAGTCGAAGGTTGTAATACTTTGACATTGTGAAGATGATAGCCAATCTGAACCACCGGCATCTGTCACCATGCATTTGAATGCTCAATTTGGAGATTTTTTCGTCCACCCCGTTGGCTGCAATGAATAGCCAGTTGATCTCAGCCCAACACTACAAATGCACGAAATTTAACACGATGACCACTATGTCGAAATCGTCACATTCTTTTGTAATAAGCTGGCCTGTCCATATTTTCTATGATCTGATATAGCTTCTATTTCACCCGTATATGGATTACGGGCCACTCCCTGCACAACTGCCATATAAGTTGTCCTAACTGTATATTCATGACCATATTTTGTATGAAGTTCATTTATTACATTCTGAAAGATAATACGAACATAATTATTAATTGATACATCAATTTATCACTGCGCAAAACAAAAAATCGAGGAGGGGGCCCTTTTCTGGACTTCACCTACCACATGATGTTATGTCCTGTCTTTCTCAATCTTTAGATCAATTAATACGAGAAATATTAAAATGGACTTTATATTGAACCTTGAGATTGCCATATGTATAACAGAATCTGATCATACCATCTAACCACGCGAGTTGTGTCATGGTTTGCAAAGTAAGCATCATATGAGTTTACAGCTGTGCATGTTTCAAGTCTGAACAACTGGGTCTTGAAAGGAGTATTATTTCATTATAAATCTTCAAACGTTTGTTAATTGATCAAGTTCATTCTTGTAGCAGTGATTTATTTTCTCATTATTTTTTCAAGAGTAAATGTTTCAAGGTTGTCATAAGAAATTTTTATATATTATCATTTTTTAATTAATTGACATTAGTAACGGACTCTTTTCTTCTACAGAGCTCATTATTTCTTCAACAATTGAATTGGAAACTATAAACTTCACAAGTTCCATTATAATAATCTATATTAATATACTCGGGTATTATGATCTTCTTACATTTGCATCATGTCTTTAAACGATGGCAACAAAATACACTTTTCAGATCAGTAAAAGTCTTCACATTTATTAGGTGTTGGAATAAAAGCTCCAATGTTTGAATTATTCATTTTTCAATCCGACGCTTGCGGTAGTAATTTGAGAAAAACATTGAATAGTGACAACAGCACTTACTGTAGGAAAATTTTGTTCAAAAATTATATGATTTGGAATAAGTTGATGATGAAATCGAAGATGTTCTATTGCTTCTTTCACTGTCTGTTTCAACCACAAAATTCTTGCCGCAACCTGCAAAATGTTTCATACATAGTAATATACATCTTCACCAAAAATCCACTTTAGTTATAAATGGGAGGTCGTTCTTTAGACAAATGAGTTTTTCACTCTTCAAGTCCAAAAACACGATTGAATTGGAGCTCAACTGGAGTATTGTGGCAGCTAGTTAGTGGCGCCTACGAATCAGTAAGCACTTTAAACGACTAGTCGAATTGGTCACCTTTATACCGTAATGCTACAACCCCCAATTTCTATAAAAAAAACTCCCTTAAAATTAATAGAATGTTGATAACAATAAATGGCCAGTTCAATTACAACAAACATGTTGTAATTGGTACCTTAAGTCAAGCGGGTATACAGAATATAGGAAAATTGGGTTAAACTAAGCGTTATCCTTTGGTAAATTAGTACATGTAGCAACAAACAGACATAAGATTTAACTGTCCTTCGGGTTCACAGTTAATATAAATAGAACTATGCTTTAGTTGTCCTTCTTTTTTCTTGTATGCAGAAGCGGATCGAAGACGGTTAAACACATACGACAAATAGTACTGGTGTCTAATAGAAATCATAGGAGAAACATTTTCCAATAATCTTCCTCTTCACAAGAGATTTAAAATGTTTTGTTATGACAGTATTGAAAATTATAAGACCTGCATCACATACATACGTTTGATAAAGAAGCCCTACCTGAGCATTTACTGTTGTTATCCTAGCACCACCCGACGAGCCTATCACCAACTCTACTTCTCCATCTTGGTTTACGAAGATAGCAGGTGCCATCGATGATAAGGGCATCTTACCAGGCGCTATATAATTTGCCGATTCGGACTGAAGAAAAAACATATTCACGTATCCATGTATTTTCGTTCAATCTACTGGTGTCCTTCCTATCAAGCTTATTCATTTTGCAATGAAGATTTTCACTTATAAAGTGCCAACCGAGGTCAGAGCCACCTTGTCAAATGTAACCATATAAATGACTTTCATAAACTCCAAAAATCAAAACTCAAATAGTAGCCTAAAAAACCATGAATGGAAACATGACATACCTGTAAATCGTCCAGGAGTGCATAATCACCTGCGTGGAAATCTGCCATTTCGTTATTTAAAATAATACCCGTAGATGGTGAATATAATAGCGAACCAAAGCTAAATTGTAAAATCAGCAATTTTCTTTAATAAACATTTTTTTCATTTTCAGGGCAACGGCATGTTTATTTCCTTCACGAAATTCTCTCCAGTGATATTTAATATAATAATACCTTACTAGAGCTGATCATTCAGGGTCACTTTCACAATTTCTTTTCATAAAATTAAATATATTTTTTCGATCCAGAATAAGCAGAATAATAGCCAGAATAACTTTCAGTAAATATGATAAGAGTATGTCAAATAACTATTTTCAATGGCATTGCAGAATATGTCCCAATGATTCAATCTAATAAAAAGAGTCTTCTAACTAATAATATTGAGCCATGATAAAAACACCCAAATATGATCAAACTACATACTAACAATTAGGGCATTTTTTATTATTTTATTTAAGCATTTTAAAACAAATCCAGATTGATCAAGTAGATACATGGATGTAAATAGCATATTTTTAGAACATTTTCAGGTATAATTTTCGATGCTTTTATAAGGACATTTTTAAATGACATTAAGCAATTGTAAGAACGATATATAGTCGCAGCCTTATGGGACTCCAATGGTTAAATTTTCAAGTATTAAGGATGATAAATAAAATATATATTTGTATATGTGTTATAAAGCTGTGCATATATAAAGAAGTTCAATACTCACTAATAATTGATGGTAGAAGTAACAGATACAGCATCGCCATCTGGTGCTAATACTGAGATATGTGATGTACCATAACTATCCCAGGCTTTACTTGTTATATTGGTATAATAGGATTCTGAATAGGTCTTGTTTACGTCTATTTTGCTTCTGAGAAGTTCAGCATAATCTGGTGACTTCATTTTCTCCAAAAGCTGTTTGAAAACAAATTAAAACCAAGAAGTAATAATAACTTAGCTTTATGGAATAACAATTATTTAGTTAATTTGAGAATGTCCAATGGCAGGTCAAGCAGGATGTATAGTCTTTGGTGAACCCTGTCTCTGAATAGTTTAAGGATTTATTTCTTTATGAAGGCAAGCTGCACCACTTGTAGGTAAATGTCAAGCTTACCTCTTTAAGATCAGTATACAGGGGATCACCTAGTTTCAATCTGTCAGCGTAAACAAATTTAAACGTCTCAATAATTTTATGGTACATGGCAATTTCCTTTTCAGGACTACTAAGATCTTCAGTTGTAAAATTAAAACCTTAATAGAAAACAAAATTGCAAAATTTTATTGCGTTCTACTTTTTGACTTAATTAGAAGAGTTGTCTATGAGATAATTTAAAAACAAAACAATTTGATTTTCCTGTAGTTCTTTCTCATCAAACCCACAACAAGAAATACTTTTCTTGATCATGTACGTATATTATGATTCTAGTCAAAGATATCACAGACGCCGTTTGGAAATAGAATGAATGTAGTTTTACGTCCTACTCTTCTGTACCTAATTGGCTAATGAGACAGGCAACGACATGCAGTGTGCAATGAAGGAAATTTTGCCAGGACAGCGGCATTAGCCTACTCTTTCTGCGATTTCCAAATGCTGAACGATCTTTAAAAACGCCATTTAGAAGTGACGGATATACAAAACAAAAGACGATATTATGGAATAAGTAGTCTTCTTTAAAATGTTACAAAACACATAAAGTTTCAACAAATTTTCTCGTGCAGTCAAAAAAAAATTTACTAAAAAATTAGTCGAGTCTTACCTTCTAAAACACGCAAAATGAGACCCATAACGTGACCTCCACTTGGAGCTCCAAGTGTATACATTGTAAAATTACCATAAATATAGGTTAGTGTTGGTGTTTTCCGTAATTCATACTTATTGAAATCTTCTAACGTGATGATTCCACCTGAAAATGAATTCAAATTAAGAATATAGGTATTAATTCCTTAACCATGAAGTATGAAGGGGTTGAAGGCCGACACCATAACGACACTGGGAAGAACCGGCAGTCACCAGAAATTTTCTCATATTGCCTGAAGATGACATAGCTATTAGATCCAGAGCAATAACAACCCCAAACAAAAGTTTTGAGTTGAATTTTCCGTGTAAAACAAACACTCTCTCGAGTATATCAGTTAAATGTTCTTACCAAATTCCTTAATGTCCTTGATGAGCCGCTCTCCACCCTTCCCTTTGTACAGGTAATCAGGACCTTCATCTGCTATGCCTCGTAAAGTTTCAGCAAATACTTTTCTATATATAATACTACCTTTCTTTAATATCTCACCATTTTTATCACAGTAAATTTTGCTGCAAAATACCAAGACATCTTCAGAATATCAAATACATAATAACTTTTTTTCTCACAAACAAAACGAAGTGAAATCATCATAATATCGTGAATAAGCGGATAGTGAAAGAGAAGTAAAAAAATGCCTACCATAGTTCTGGATACATTTCCGCTATCGTTGAATTGAAACCTTTTTGTATTCTTTTCCGAATAAACTTTAAGCCACGAGCTGCTGATGCCGATAAAGGCGCACCTTCTTCTGCCATTTTAATAGAAGAATGGAATAGTGATTTCCATGGAAGCTTTCCATGTCTTTGGTGAGCTTCCCAATAAGCTTTCAATTCCCCGGGTACAGCAATTGACAGCGGTCCTAAAATCAGTGAAAACCAACCAGAAATGAGGTATCATCTTTTGAAAACGGCTGAGGAATCACTCGACCATTCGACAAATTTCTCTAACGTTTGGAATTAGATGAATGATATAACTAAATTAAAAACTGAATTAATAACATAATGATCTGTACTTACCAAATAAAAATGATTCATTGATATATCTTTCTCTTGTAGCAGCCTTCGGTGCAATTTCTCTTCCGTTAATAACGTCCACTTGTTGTGATTTTTTATCATATATCACCATAAAACATCCTTAAAATATCATTCAACAATAAAACGACTAGTTAGGAACATTAAGTTTAAAACGGCCATGGTCCAGCTTCTCATGCTATCTTTTGTTAGTTTCGAAGTTAAAAATATTGGGCATTATGTAAATAAACAGTCATTTAAAGCTGTAACAGAACGAGGGGGCGGTTCCATTACACATTACACCGCTCTATGATCAAATTTCAAAAGCATACAAGTGGATTTTTCATTTGTATCACAGAAAACAAACCAGGTTTAAATTACTGTGGAGAATCTCAAATTCTTGAAGTAAAAATACTAGACAAGATAATTGTTCATTATCTACACAGTATCTCTATAACCAAACTATAGATAGATTGCCTTTCTAATTAAATTTATAGATGTCAAAAGGTGAAGCATGGTTCTTAACACTTAATCTATTTGATAAGCATTTTATTAAGCTAAATTAAGTATGGAAGCTAAATGGGGATTCTCGTGCAACGATTTATACGACGTTTATTGTACATTTTAATTCATTTCGTAGAATTCGTGAACAATGGCGGCTCGACCTTTTATAACAAACGCCCATATAAAAAGAAGCAATATTTGTGTATGCATTGATGATGATGAGTTTATTACTTGCTTGCGTTATATTTTGCAAAAGAAATTCCAAACCTCACCTCCTCCGAGACCCATACTGTGTGGCTGCATAATTCCATTACATAATAAAGATGCTATTGCTGCATCTACCGCTGAACCGTTCTTGGCTAAAATATCTCTGTAACAGACAAGAATTAAATGTATAATAGGATAGCCAATGACTAACTATCACTTATAGAGATAGAGGTTGGTCCTGTAATTTCATTGCCGATATAGATTCAGCTTCAGAAACTGCCAAGCTCACATTATATGAAATATATTGATGTGCTGCGTACGATAACTTTATATATTTCTATTTCGGTCATACCTTACCTTCCTATCTCAGAACATTTTGCGTGATCTGCAGCAACTGCCCCGATGGTGACCTGTTTATACGCTTTATTATTCCTAAAACTTTCAGAAACATTGGATCCCACATTTTCTTTCAGATACCCTTCTATTGTTGATTTTTTCGAAGGAGACACAGTTGTCAATCTTCTTGGTTTTGAGCTTTTTGGTAGTTTGTGGACGGTAGATATCGTTGACATTTGAGATGATTCGAAAATGGTATCGGTCATCTTTATATTGGTTGTCGCTTTAACACTGTCAGTTTCCAAAGAGTTGTTTCCCATTAGTTGTTTGGAATTGTCTTCGGGACTTGGTGGAATGTAACTGCCGTTCACAGCTGAACTGTTTGATTCGAAAACAGCACTTGAATGATTTCTTTTGAAGAAAGGTAGTCCGAAACCAACACCTAATCCTATGGCTAGTAACCACACTAACATAAATATCATTATTATGAGCACTAAAATTGAGCGCTTTTTGGACCATTTCTTATTCTTTGGGTGATAAGAGGCAGATGGTTGTGTGTGTGCATTCAGAAGGCTGAAATAAAAAAAAATATATTGCAGTTTATCATAAAGTTAATGATAATATTCACAAATATTAGTTGGGTTATGTCAGAATCGTGAGAAATAAACACAATGTTTATGATAAAATGTGCGCGAATAAGGATTGTAAAATTGAACTATTGGAAGTCATCAGCTAAAAGAATGTGTATCCTTATAAAACTTTTCCTTTTTATTTCATTTAATAATGCATAAGTATAGTAACTTTTAACTGCCATCAACTCGGTAGTCTCTGATGCATTTAATGGCTATTTTTATACTGAATGTGGATCCCAGGTATAATCAATATTACATGAAGATAAACTTAAAATAAGCATGACATAAATATAAATATATTGAATAATACAGATAATGTTAAACTTTGTTGCCAGGCCTTACTTCCATCTGAGTTTCTTATGTTATGATTCTGATATTGTGAAGGGTATTGACAAACCACGTTTTGTTCCATTTACATACTAGATCTGAATCATATCGCAAATGTTGCAGCGTAAACAAATAATTAAATTTTTCTTTTCGTTTTTGGTTATCAAGATTGCCAATCATTGGCTTTCAAGGTAATACTTTTTTTTTAAAACAGATGTTAAAAAACTTGTGTTTATGGGTGTAGCATTACATAAGTAAGTTTACAAAGCTATCAAATGCCAGCATGGGTTAGTACCAGAATGTTTAACTAGAAATAATTCTCATATTATAATAACTGATACAACGAGAGTAAGTACTTTAAGTACTTTATTAAAGATTAGTGTTAATATTTTTAATGAGTAGGTCAATGGTCACAAACATTCTTACAATAAAATACCGAATTTGTCATATTGGGCATGTGAATTCAATACCAAGATTCGGTTTGAATTATATAAAAGGTGTATTAAAATATCCCACTCATCAATCATTTTGGAATTTTCAAGTGAGAAGATTGATTGTCAAAGACATTTAACACCTCGTGGTGGATAATTCACTTTGCATTTTCAATTTTCCATAAACTAAAATTCTAAATCTCCAAAGAAAGGCCAATTTTACTGATTTTAATAATTTAACTTAATTTGTGTTTATTTGTCTGCTTTTATGGTACAGTTTCTCACATCAAACGTTTTTTGTCTGACCACTGGTGAACTGCAGAAGAATTCCCTCTATGATAATAGCTTGGTGACAATTTTATACAACTTCCTACAGTTCAGTCTTACTCGTCCGCTCGCGCTGTGCAATACTAGACTAAGAGAATTCAGTCAATATAGGCTTAAAATAATACATTTCTCATAACAAGCTGATTTCATAAGATAGTTTCTCAAAAGCAAATAAATTTTCTTAAATTATTTTATAATTTTACCAATACAAAATCTTAACACATGTTATTTGGCATATCGAAAATAAATTTCGAAACACGCTTTAGAAAATAACGACATGATCCAATGCTATTGTATTAAAGTTGAATCGCATCCAACTAAAATACCTTAAACCTGCCTGACACAATGCTTATTAAATAACAAGACTGAATTTCATTGTTCGAATGTGTAGAGTTAGAAAAATCTTCCTTCGTGTGTTACTTTAAACATAGACCTGTTTAGCTTTTCCACAATAATTGAAAGGTGAAATAAGTTCAAGATGGCTTGTCAAAATAGCCTCACAGAATTACAAGAACATATGTTAAAAACTCTAAACATTGACTATTGATATAACCACTATCATATTAACACCACTACTTAGGGCGAACTTAAATCCAAACTTTTACCAACTGATCAACTCATCATCAACCCAGTCGCAAAAATTATGGCTTTTATTGACACCGTAATTTGAGGAAATACATCGTGAAAGTGTTATCTATTCGCGGGTTATGATAACTAGAATAATTCAGCACCGTACATATAGACTCTAGTTTCATATACAGGTGTGTTTATACAATGTTATGAAATTGCTAAAACTCATATTAAAACTTTAATCGAGCAAACGATGGCAATATTTAATCTGCTTCTGGTTATTCCGTCTTCATTCAAAAATACCGTCAAGATAGCTTGCCAGGCTAGATATACGCCTATGGCAGATTTTTTTAAAATAAAAAATACTTGGCAGTAAAAAGGAACTCATATCTATTCTTTATAAGACTGTCACTCCTGATAGTACTGTCAGTTGTTCCAAACCCCATCCAAAGTAATGGTCAAATTTCGACAAAGTCTTGTCTTTGCTCCGACATCACAATGTTAATTTAAACAAGAAAAGGGACATCAACAGAAAATATCAGCAATTGTGGTCGAATGGTCGGTGGTAAACGTTTATGTGACATAAGTGGCTACAATTTAAAGGGCGGAAACTATATATACCTCCATTTTATGAAAATAAAACCACCTGCTGACTCTTTATCAATGATCAATAATGCCGATCAACGACTGATGATCAATATGCTATAAAATCTTTAGCATTAAACTTGCAGCTGTGTGGAGTGATCATTGAAATATTGATTTGAAACATTGACTTCTTCGCCGTCTCAAACTAGTTTGACTAAAAGTCTCTTTGACTAATTTAGCTTCATGATACAATGCTACCGTGATTACATATTTTAAAGGTAGGAAGCTTTAAGCTTTGGTTACTTGTTTTCCGTGGTAGATGTTGGCGAACTGATCTTATAATATTTGATGATCTGGACCGTCTACTTAATAACTTTCTTTTTCTTGCCGGAGCCAGAGCCACTTTCCTAAAAAAAAACTTTCGATAAGAATTGTTGTAAGTGTATGATTAACTATCTAAAAATCATACAAATCTTGATCTTGCTGATCATGACAATTTGATTTGAAACAGGACCCAGGGCCTTCAACTAGGACAAAATCAATCAATGGACTAATGATTATGTACAATGGTATATAGTTTAAAGGCTGATACTAAGGTATGACTCTTTTGTTATCGAAGATAAAATATTGTGATCTGGTTATCATGACAATAATTCGATGTATCTTGCTTTCTTTCATGCTTTACTTTTTATGCTTTAACTAAATTTTTCAGGATGACATGGCACTTTAAAACAAAGAATTTATATATATGTTTTCTTGCTGCAATAAGTATATATATCTTTGTCCAGATATGTAAAAAGCCAAACGCATGTAGGTACTTTTTTATTATATAAACAGCAGGAATTTTCAGTAATTTTCTGTCTAAGTTACCAATTTGAGATGAAAACGCATAGAAAAAACGTATTGAAACTGGATCTTCATTTTAGGTTTATATACACTTTTTGGTGTGCCAAATACGTTAAAAAATGATTCTGAAGTGTGTTCGGGGATGTTTGACCAGACGTTAACATGTTTACAATAAATAGAATGTTTCTCGAGTTTTCATTAGAAATGGGCCATAAATCACCCGAATCCATAACAAAATACCACATGAAAGGTCCCACTCCTCAAATACGGGTTCATCCATCCACAAGAACTTCTTGTTCCCCTATGTCAATTCTGCCAGGAGACTTTTGAACACAAATATATTTGTACTCTTAATCTTTAATTGTTGAAGTGCTTGTCATAGTCACTTTTCTGATATATTGATCTTTCAATAAATCATTTAATCTAAAGAAATTACAGAATGAAGTATTCATGTGTATAGATGTTCATTCGATATAATGTTAAATATTTCATATGTATGACACATTGTCACTTAATGACAGACTGTATGGACTTGTCAGTGTTCATTTTGAATATATTTTCAGTAAATCAAGTAATGCTAAAGAGATGGTACAGAAAAGACAATAGGACAGAGTACATGATTAATGTTCGGGAACATATGTATGACACGTGTGTTCAGAATGACGATGGGGCTGTCGGTCAAATTTATACGTATCAATCCAAACATATAGCGTATTGCCCAGTAGCGAAAGTTGGTTCAACATTTTGGAAACGAGTTCTGTTGTTCTTGCATAATGACACTGGTAAATTTATTGTGAACAGTCCTTTTGAAATACCACGCTTATTTACCCACTATGGTCCTAAAAAGAGAATGAAGGGGATTGCGTTTGATACTACATCTAGGGATTTTATTAGTAAGCAAACAAGGTTTATGTTCGTAAGGGATCCTTATTCTAGGCTGTGGTCAGCTTATTTAGACAAATTCTTCTTACCCGATTTCTGGGGTAGATCTGCTAAAGCTATTGTGGCTTTGAGAAAAGAGAAACAGCAAATTAAATCAAAAGTGTGTGGTCATGATGTGAACTTTTTGGAATTTCTCCAGTACGTTTTATCTTTAAAAGAGTTTCTTTCCAATCCAGCAGTCTTTAACGAACACTGGCGTCCGATTCAATACATGTGTAACCCTTGCCAATTCCGGCCACATTTTGTAGGAAAGTTAGAAACATTTTCTCAGGATTCGCAGTATATTATCAATAACTTAGGCATCGAGCATATTTTTGCTCAGGATCAAAGATCAAAGGATCAGACAGAGGAAGAATTGAAAACATTAATTGATTACAATTTTAAACGAATAAGAATGAGGACTGTGAAGGACTGTTTAACACCGAATGAACTTGCTGTTCGGTTGTGGACTGTGTTTGAATTTAACGGTTATCTTCCCCTTGGGTCAAGACACATTCTAGATGGCTCTGCTAACATGACTGCTAATGTTTTTACTGAATTAGTGCTAAAGACGCGGCGCTTGCAATCAAGTAATGAGGTTCGTTGGAAAAAACAAAAACTGTCAGTATTAAAAAGTGCCTATAAATCCGTTCCTGATGATGTCATGACAGGCTTGAGAGATCTTTATAAAATGGATTTCATTCACTTCAATTATGATCCCGATCCCTTTAAATGATACAGAATTGCAGAGTTATATTTCAGAAGGACTTTGATAAGTTTAATATTAACGATGCCAAGAATATCAAAATATATGTTTGATTACTATTTAAAAAAAGTATTCTTAAATATATGCATCAAAATAATTCTAATGCAATAAATAGAACAGTTCATTTGCATTATACTGAAATTCAAGTAAGGCAGTTTGCGGCAATTTCGATATTGAACAACCACAACCTTGCGATGAAATGCCATAGGGTCTTAGTGGAACTTGATAATAGTTTGATGTTAAAAATGATGATTTTCTTCTGTAGTTCTGTCGTGAGTAATTAAGTATCGATTTGGTTTCTTCGATTTGAATACCTTGTTATTTATATATATTAAATATGTCCTTGCATAAATGGTTCACTACAAATAACTGCAAATAACTGAAAGGCTTTGGTTTGTTTCAAAGCATTCGATCTCAGTTTCGATGTGTTTCTTTTATCTTTAATCAGGGTGTCGTTAGTGAAAATTTGTCAAATTGTTTAAATAGAGTTGTTAATGTATTTAGCAATTTTCCAAATACTTCTCAAGATAACTTCATAGATAGGAGGTTTCACAACTTTGAAACAAAGGATTGCCACCTACTGTGCAATGAGTGTTAAAAAGAATTCCAGTATTTAATATATCTTGATGTTAATAAAATTTGATAAAGAAAATAGAAGCACATTACAATACATCAAACATACACTTCTGCAGGGTGGGTTAGTTTTACAAACCATAAAACATCACCTTCAAACCAGACGCCGTTTCATGATGTAAGGTGATACCGTTTACTATATTACGATTCAAAAACTGTTATGGGTATACGTAATTCGTATAGAGACTGTTATAACAACACACAGAAGAGTACGATTGTGACAAAATATCAAACTATTTCGTTTTGCATAAATTTAAAGATTAAAATACTCTTGCAGTAGATTTGAGGCGTAATTTATACTTATACAGGACTGGTTATAGTTTTCAAATGTATATATATCCCCCTATTATCAACACGTGTTTTTTTTTCTAAACCATTTAATGAAGAACAGTTTTTACTCATATTTCGATTTAATTTGACACTAATCATTTACGTTTCCTTCGCCCGAGAATGATTTCATGCTATTTGTATTAACTAGGTGAGATATTTAAAAGTGGATATAGTATAAATAACAACAGAAAAATAAAAAAAAATAGCCACAAGGAAATGATGTGTCTTATGTGCCACTGTGTGTCAGTGGTGTGAGCATGTCCTGCTTGCTCGGAACAGATATCAATGTCAGTAATTGTGTCTCGAACATGGTCGGAAAACGCTTGAAATAACTTTGAAAATGGCATCGTGCAAAACATACCATTGTGCTAACTATATTACTTGATTAACAGATTTTATTTAATGCCAAATTAATTCTTTGATGGCCTTGATAATCCGATAAGACTTCTTATTTCTTCACCAATGTAGCTACTTCTGTAGTTAATATTGAATAGCTTTCTGTATCTTATCATTTTGATATATTGATCCCTCATCTGATTCATAAAATAGTACATGTTTTTTCTTGTTCTATTCTTACAATTTTTCACATTTTAAACTTCTTCAAACGATGGCCTAGTATTTCCTTAAGAAACTTCATCATAAGACGGATTCGAACATTAGTTGAAAGCATTTTCTGATATCAATATAAACGATTGGTTGTATATATTTATGCATTAAGAATACAAAACATTTTGCTTCAGATTCGTTAGATTTTTTGTTTTATATAGCCGATGACTAAACCTCATTATAAAAAAATACCATTATATAAAGAGTCGTATGTAACAAACCGTATGTAACAAACCATCTTAATTTCCATCAGTATTAAATTTTTTAAAGATCGCTGGACTTTCTGTCCTTGAAGTTATGTATAGAATAATTACCTATTACAGGTTCAATTTAAAAAGTACATTACCTTTCGCTCTTGCATTCTTCTGCTTCAAAAACTTCATTTTCTATATCCGACATTTTAACTTAATCACACAAAAAAAATCTGAGAGGTGTTTTTTCTATTCCAGTGAAAAGAATGAAATTAACTTCCAATTTTTTAAAGTGTTTTGAAGAACTACAAATAAATTAACATTTTAATCTTGTACACGTTAAATTGTTTTAAACATTTCGAAGTTCACAGATGCGCACTAACTCCTAATTTCTTCACTTTAATTTTTTTTCAAGATTTCTTAGTTATTTAAACAGAAGCTCTCCATGTCTGAAATCTTCAATTTTGACATAAATTTTAAGAACCTGACAGGAATCAGGCCAATGACATTAAATTGGGTGTTTCTGTGTTAACATCTGGCTTGTTTATCTTGTACTAAGTACAATAATTATCTAATCTTAATTTAAGAGCTAATAATAATTCGGCTCCTTTTTTGAGAGGGAACAATAACTAAGCTTGTATATTAAGGGTAGCAATAACTTGACTTCTTTCTTTAGGTGGTAATACTAGCGTAGTGTCAACAGATAATCATTGAAGACCAACACCTTAAAAAGACTATTAAATGATGAATGCTATCGTACAGGTTCCGAAATATAAGCAAAGCACAATGAAATAATGATGTAATTCTGCTATATAAAATAGTGGATTTTGAAAAATATTCCTTATAATATACATAAACATAAGGTATGTTAATGTGAATTATTTAAAAGTCGTGAAGATTATTTAATATGGAATATGCCCAATGGTTAGGTCTTAAAGAATTAATAAGTATTGGCCTGAACTCATCGTCTGCTTGAATGAAACTTAAGATGGACGTCTGCGTGCAGATCTCCTTTCAAAGAGTAAAATAAACAAAGAAACCAGCGTGGGTCGGTCACTTTAATCAACAAATAATCATAAGGATGGTGTCAGATTTCTTTCATTGCTGATAATTATTACGATAATATCCCTTCCAAATTCACCGATAATGACAGACAGTAGCCATTTGCTGCCCTTAAAAGATCGAGGCGGGGCCAAATACTAATCTTAGCGGCCTAATTTTATTAAATCCAAATAAACAGTTTGATATATCTGGTTAATTTTCAATAATTTCAGACACTCAAGACCTAGAAGATTGATTATGAAAATATAAAAACCTATTACATGTTCGACATCAGTTTACTTTCTGCTTAGAGTATCCTACATAAGTTGAATCGAAAATTTAAATATTAACTTCTAATTTGTACTGAGGGCCTTAGATATTGATCAAATGATATAAAACATATTTTTACAGTTTGGAATTCCTTCTATAAACTTTGTTCTTTCTGAGCAAATGCCTATCGATATTAACTTTCACTTCACATGTCTATATAATCGAAAAGCTCAATTTCAAACACAACCAAAGCCCTTACTTTTTTTAAAAAATGATAAAAAGTTTAAAATGTTATTGCCTTGAGACCATTGAAAAACGTTTGCGTTTCATGTTAACATCAAGATAATTTGAAGGCTATTAAATGTTATCATATATAGTAGATAAGATAAACTAAGTATAAATATACACCTATGTTCTTCTATAATGTAACACCACACCTTCTGAAAACTATGTTCATCAACATTTCAACACACTGTTAATATTATCTTTATATTAACCCTACACCTGTTACAGTGATACACCCAATTTAAGTGGAGCTTTACGTCGTCTTCGCATGTAGTATTTGAGATGCACTGTGTAATCAATCACCTGGAAAACGTTTTCATTCGTTGCAATCATTACCCGATTGCTACTCATCTTTGTATTATAACAAAAGAAGATGGAATTTATTATAGTGCAATATAGTATGCTTTATTATAATAAAAGTAAATTCAAGAGATATTGACACCCTGAACACAGTTTATTGATAAAAGGTATAAAGTCCTTTTTGTTTCAGTATTGTGAATTCAGATAGCCAAACTTTTATTACATTCAGAGGGTTAATACAAAGTTGGTGTCTATCTAGAGCCCCAAACACTATGTCAATAATGTTTATTTATGGTGTTTGTGGGTGCTGCTGATTCGAAAGCAAAACACCCGGCCAAAGTTTGCACTAGTATTAACGCCTGGTGTTCTGTTAACACCTGTTGTAAGCACCGTGAAATCCCAATTTCTTATCCAGACTGCTTTGATATATTTTTCTTGTCTCTTCACTTCCTGTAAGATGTCATGCTATTAATATTGATAATATTACTCGTTGCCCCCATTATCTACCGATGAAAGTAAGAAACATATGACCGAACTGGTTAAAGTCTATAATATGTACATGATCGCATTAACATAAATCCGTCCGTGTATTACCATGCACTTGTGTTTTATTTTATTTTTTTAAATTGTACGTCATTAAAATTTGAAAGTTGTGTTCTCGTACTTTATAGAAAGAACATAGATCTGTCCTTCTAATACACATGTACGTTAATTTATTTTTTGACGAATTGTACTTTTATTTTTTTTTATTATCCATTGTATTGCTGCCATGGACTCAATGTTAGACAGAACCCTGTCCTCGTGTATTTGACATAATTGACCCATGTAAATACAAAGTTCATTATTATTATTAAATCACAGATACCTCTATAGGAGTTCACCAGTGGAGTTTGTATGTGCATGACAAATCAGTATAAATTCTAATTCATGTAACTAATCTCGTGTTTATACAGACATTACATATCTTGTCTTGTTGGAACAAAATGATAACCAGGGGTTAACTGGTTTATCGAATTCCTGCTGTCGGTGCCAAGTTTGAAGAATTGAATAAATATTTGACCTACATTGAAAACTGATTGTTTTATACAAGAACGAAAACCTGTCTTATATACACTTTATCCAAATTTTATTGCAAGAGGCTACCTTTTCGTCATGTGACCATGACGTCCATGGTCATCGATCTATTTACTACGTACCTTTACTATGACAGACCAACAAAGATACGTTCATGACTGTGGTAAAAATTGTTTTGAATCTTCAACGGTACCTCCTCGACCTAGAGATTGATCCTATGTATTGATGGACTGTTTCCATGTATTTACTAACAACCATTAATAAAAGACTAATGCAACGTTGTCATGTTTTATAGTTTTAGTACGAGAGCAAGGATATGGCGATAGAGTTTAAAATGTTTTTATAAGAGCAGACATATTGAGAACTTCCAGTACTCTGCGCATGCGTGCTACATTAAAGGGAGATAACAAGTACTGAAACCGATAATTCATTTGCCTTCTGTTTTCATGTTAAATCTCGAAATTCAACCTCGTTGAAAACTTTCCAATATGTCACATGACAGCCTGACCAATACTAGGTTTCTGTACAAAAATTCAATAAATGAAATTTCCCTCGTTTCACAAAGGAATTTAGGGAAATCGATGTCTCATTGGTACCTAGTTTTATGGCGAGACGGCGAACATCGTTAATTATTTCATTTGATATTTAATTGGTATAAATTGATTAATTTTGTTAATATTAATGTGTTTTTATATTTAATAAATATCTGCTCGGTAGTGTCCAATATACCAATATAGTGTTTGTTATTGATAATCACGGGGGTGAACAAGATGAAAGTCGGGTTAGGATGAGAATGAAAGTAAACCACTATATTTTGATCAACATCCAATTGACTGTCACTGCAAAACAAAACCACTATTCTGAGAAATATCCTTCCGTCATTAAGAATTCTCAGAAACGCAATTTCAAACACCAAATTCCAAATTTAGACTTAAATTAAGTCAAAAATGGGCATTAAAAAACCTCCAAGGGAGAGTGAACGAGGATTTCTAATATTGGATATAAAAAAAATTAGATATCCAGGGGAAGTAACTCAAAACATTTTAGAAATAGTTATAAAGACTCAGGCCGCTAAAACCTCTTCAATAATGATAGTTCCTTATTCGCGTCTAATGTTCCAAATGAGATAGCTACCATAGCCAAAAATACCAATGACCATCTTAATACTCCCATATTATAGGCAATTCTGTCCGTGAGGTTGACAAGAATTATCGATAAATAAAATGTCTTCTGATTTCTAAGGTTCATCCTTTCGTGATTACCAAGAATCACACCAAACTTCATCAAAATCCATCATGAAACCAGCTCTCTAGCGTGTTCACAATAAATGTACGCGTTTTCAAAAACAAATATCCATCAAGGAATAAGCTCGTGTTCACAAAGAATTCATGAACAAGGGCAATAACTCAAATATCTTTCGATTAGTCGATTACGTTCAATCTTGGTTTATGAAAGATACATCATGTTTCGTCAAAATCCATTAAGAAACCAGCTCTCTATCGTTTCCACAAAGATTCAAGATTAAGAGCAATAACTCATACTAAATATTTTACGATGAGTCTGATTTTCAATAGGGTTCATCCTTGGGTGCTAACTGAGACTCACACCTAATTTCGTCAAAATCCATCCAGAAACCAATTTACTATCATGTCCACAACATTTGTGGGCGGGCAGACAGACAGACAGATAGGGACGACGGCTATATACGCTCAAAGTAATGTGTGGGCGTATAAAAATAACCATATGGAGTTTCAAATTCTACTTTACAGAAATTGTCTCTGACTTAACATTCGTGACATATATTTTCATAAGTGGTGGCAATCATTGTATGAATTTCGAAAGAAATTCGACACCAGAAACTAGTTCTTGCAAAAACGAAGATAAGATGAAATAGATTTTAATATCCTTAGCATAGCGAATAAACAAGCTTTTGTAACATGTACTTTAAAATCTATCGATTCTAAATACGATACACAAAAAGTAAAGCCTAGAGCCTCTTAAACAAAGACGTCTCGCCAAAACCTACAAATAATACAGGTAAATTAAGACCTATTAAAAACTTACTGTGATCAACAAAAGAAAAGAAATATATTATATAATAAACTTAATGGCAACTTTTAAATTGCATTGTCCGTGGTCTATCATGGTTTAAGGCATAATGTATTTAATCAAACATAATTTGAGGATTAAATCTAAGGCCCAGTCAAAAGCTTTAAACATACGCCGTATAACGCTCAGTTAAACCCTGTAATAATATTTAAGCTCGCAATAAAAAGACAGGAGATTAAAGGTTAAAATATTATTTTGGAAGAGCCAAGAAAACGACGAGCACAAACTCAACAATCCTGCAATTCGAGATTAATTGGGTTAACTAGATTGGATTTAATCGAAAGTTTGAGTCATTTCCCATCTATGTCCTCTGTTTTCTTTTTTATCCCATCCCGTTTGACATATGCGAATCCTTTAAATCCAGAAACCCCATTATATTATATTACAAGACTCTGACGTCAGTATTGCATAAATAGTGTGAAATGATTTTACGATAGTTAAAGTTGTTCGGGATTTGCAGAAATGTTAGTAGTGAATCTGTATGGTAAAATTGGAAGGTATGCCTTCTTTGATACGCATACAGGAAAGGGTGAGATAGATCTTTGCCTGTGTCCGACACTTGTCAAATCGTATCGAGGAACTGAGTATAGTAGCTGATTTAATTGAAAGTCCTCGATAGATATTGATAGGTAAGCAATGACGTGAAATAAACGTTAATCAATGTAATAATTGGCAAGGAGAAGCAGTGTCAGATAACGAGCAGATAATTCCATCAATTTTGCTCAATCAAGTTGATGATAATGGAGTTAGTGAGATCTTCTAAAGTGACTGTGACGTTCAACATATCTGACCATAAAAATCTTCTGATATCTTTTGTTCGGTTTTAAACACCTTATTCTGCAGACTCAACATGAATAGATTTTAATGTTGAGATAATCGTTGTCAATGTGTTTTGTACGATATTGGGAACTTTGGAAATTTTCACCGTTTGCTGACTTAATAGTTAATTGTCCGCTGTTTAGTACAGAATAAGGACTGATAACAAAAGCCCGCTGCCCGCAGCCGATTCCGAGGTCAGGGACTTTCTTTTGATGGAAAGCATGTGATGGTTGAGGTCCTATGTTACTTATATACCGACCCTTTTCACTGACTGACACATACGGTTTTTACGTACAAGAAACAAACTGATCTACCGTATTTGTTCTAACCGCCACACATTTTTTTAAGTAAGTAAAAATGATCGATGGAAGACAACTATTATATGGGTGGATTTCAAATATATACCGATGGGAAATTAAATGTTCCGTCTCATGGCCTAACAGTTATTGTTTACAATAATGCAATACTTCATCCATGTCATACAGATATAGCAATTTGACGTTTGATGTTGTAAGAATTTGAAACTACCAAATTAATTTACACTTGAAAATAGTTTTCATTCAACAGCTAAGCTAGGAGAGCCTTATTAAGCCCGGAAAATAACCTGGTAGTATAACGTTTTGTAATGCCCTATGATGAAAGATCGGGACGTTCCATGGGGATGAAGACTGAAGTGTAAGGGTATTAAACATTCGGTAGGTATATAAACAAGTTTTCCCTGTTGATTTTACAAATGACATTGCGTAGAGAAACAAAAATACTGCTGACGAAATTTTCGAAAGCACAATGCAATGTAGATATTTAAATGTAAATGAGAATTTCCCTGCCTACATTTTGGATATCATATAATGATAAGCTGATTGACATCTAACTAAAAATTAGAATAACTTTGAATGGTACTCGTTTTTAAACAATATTGGTTACACATTTCAAATTGAACCGTAATTGGCAGAACTCGGCGATGAAGCTTGCTAGTAAAAAATATCCTATTTATCTGGCCGTTACAGTATTATCATGTTAAACTCTTTTGTTGGCAGACTTACAGTATTCCATCGACAAATGGTAGAAATGTGAAACCATTATGGTTATTATTGAAAAGAGAGTATGTGTTAGGACGTGTTGAGTGGCGAAATCTATCAAATAATTGACAATCAGATCAACTTCAAGTGGTAAAATAGATTGTTCAATAGATCCACGACATAATCTAGTCAATTACTTTTCTTCATAGTCTCTGATTTGTTAGCTGATCATACCCGATGGGACACGTTTACACTTTAAAGGCACTTCTACAGAACAGTTCAGACGGTTTCAAGAGCTTCTGTTTCTTCAATGACTTTCGATAAAAGATGTTTTACTGTATTACGTGTGCTTATTCCGATTTTAATTTTCAACTAAGCACAAAAATACAGATCGTGTTTGTCAAATTGGCATGACAATACTCGTTCAACAAATGCAATTAGATATGGCAATATTCTCCAAGTAATTTTTTTTTGATATATTTGAAAACATTTGATTATTTTGTTGAAAAACTTTACTTATGATCATCAGCAGGGCAGTATTTGACCAACAGAATAATCGAAAAGCTATTTTCATTAAATTATCAACAAGAACATGAAGCCTTAATCTGACTTAATATTCTCACCAATTAGATTTTGATATTTATTACAATTCATCTTCGTGTTTCATTTCAATTAAATCTGGCCCTTGTCACTCAATTACATGTTCAATAAGAGTAAATACTAGTTTTACAAGTAGTTAATTGTAAGCAAAAGACCCCGTCATTTTACGAGCAGTATCGATGTACAACGTTTACAATTTTTAATTAATTTTCAAAAGAGGTACAAATTCTTTCAGATTTGTGCTTGTGTATGCTGAACCTCTTTTATTTTCGAATTATTCGGGTGGTTGTTGAAATGGCATTTAAGATTTAAGACATTTTAGGAGTTTCATTTTCACATAAAGTGTCTCCAATTGTATACGTCTTGTTTCCACTGTTTACGTGAATATAATTCTGATCGTGTTAACACTCTTCTGGGAACTAATAGTTGCGTACAACTTCCTGTTTATTTTCGAGAGATGAAAAATATCGTGATTGTTACTTTTTTGCATAACATTAGTCATCTTTTACATTTGACTATAATATAGGGAAATAATAATTAAAAACGTGTCCATTATTTACACAAAATACAATTACTCTAACCAAATTCGGGATACGGTAGTCCCAGCCCAGCCTCTGATAGCTATTTGGATAGATATGACTGGAGTAGAGTCAGAAAAACTAGGTACCAAAATCTTGGGATTTTCCGCACCTCAACGGGTGTGGGGGTTTTAAACGTATTTACATACTTCGAATCCACTAAACCTCAATATATTTGGAAAAATGGATGTTTTTGTAGTTTATTCATACCATCATACCATACGCAGTTTGAGATGGTGACTGAGTGATTGAAATTCTTGAAAAAAACGCGACCACAGGCGTGACATAAATGGTGTAGGGGGATAAAGATGGTATGACTGAACTACAAAAACATCCATCTTTCAAAAGCTATCAGAGGCTAGGAAAAGAGTCAGCAGATTTCGGACTAGGGATACGGTAGTAGGCGATTCCCTATCACAAAGGCGGGTCCTAGTAGATAGTATCATATATAAAGGACTACATTTCATTATGTCAAATGAACTTTTTAAATGTACGTATCAATGAAAACTTCACAGGAAAAATTCTTGTTACTAATCAAATGGTGCAAGAATTTGTTCTTATTCCATATACCTAATCGTACGATGAGATAATTATTTTGGCTATCTTTCTTATATAAATAAGTAGGTGTTGATCGAATAACTTTACGCAAAAATAAATTGAATTAAATGAATGAAAAGATCTAACCCTAATTTGATCGTATTTAAAGATTGTAATGTCGTCTTCATAGACTGTGAGTTCTTATATTATCCTTTGTGTCCATTTGATAGCTAATGTAAACTAAGAACAAATACATCACCCTTCTCGGGATTACCATTATTTTAACGTTTATGGGATATGAGGTTAATAAATAGTAGTGTACTAGACTATACTGACACGACTAAGAGTTAAAATTAACAATCTGGAAAAGATTGAAAGAGCAGATCTGTAATTTCTCATTTCACTTTCAAACATCTTGTTGACTTTTATATTGTTAATCTATATACTGACCCCTCGTTTAAGAGAATGAATGAATGATTTCCTTTTATTAAGATCAAACAAATACAACAATATTTTACAAGGATAACAACTTAGATTCACAAGTCTGCCGTGACAGGGATCCTTTCTTCCAGCTAGTCCTTGGCCAAAACCTCTTGGCATTGATCTTTCCCGGATTATCCGTACCCATTTACAGCTGGGTGGACTGGAATAATGAGTGAAGATGACTTATGCAAGATCATCGAACTTTCACACACCGATCGAGATTAGAACTCACGTCCGACATTTTCAACGATCATCCGAACCACTATACGTAATCCAAAAAAAAAATCTTTGCGAAGTATTAGTAATGAACCTTTCACATGAAAATGGGTATCAGATGTCTTAAAGAGTAAGGTGTTAGATGTTATATCATAAAATCATTAATTATCATCTTGTAACGTGATATCTTGTTTAGGTTAACACTTGTTGGTGAATTCCTGACATTGGTTGTTTTCTTCCGCTTGATAAGTCTTTTCAATGATCTGTAATGCTGAACCGTCGTTATGTCTATTTAAGTTTGAACACTTTTACAAGCAGTTTGTGTCGATCACTTTCATTTTAAATCTAACGGCGACTTGACTTTTTTTATTATTTGAAATTTGACTCGTACTAGAATGTCTGCAGCAATGAAGGCAAGTTATACTAAAGAGCCATTTAAGGACAGTAGTACTATCTGACGTTGATAGTTCCGGTTGCAGAAGAGCGGTTGATTCAAAATAAGCAGAATAGTTTGAGTAGGAAATCTAAGAACTGGAGAGAAATCAAGAAGAGACCAAAAGAATTGAAATGGCAGCAGCTAGAAGACTTAAAGAAGAATTGTTTGGAAGTACAAAAATATGTGAAAATGAAGGCAGCTTCAAAAGGTAAATCTACTTCCTTTACTAAGAATATTGTGGTTAACATTTGTGACATCCGAAGGCTTTCAACAATGGCCAACATTGCCAACTGATAGCGATTCAGATTGTAGCTCATTTAGGTAATGCAATGAAAACAAGAAAAAGAACAGCTAGCAAAACACTTAGATTTAACAATCTTTCTCAAACTCTTTATTGCCGGAGACTTGGAAATAATCCCTTCGTCCTTGATAACAGTATCCGACGCTTGTCCTTATTGAAACGAACTGTTGCGTCAGTGACTTATTCGAAAGGAACTGTCGTTTGTAGAGATATGCGGGCATTGTACGCAGAATTGTAATGGTTTGGTCAACACGATTAAACGGTACTCGAGATATGGATACAAGGAAGTGAGTTCTAACAGGGACGTCGTTTTTATTCCCTTTTTCAAAGGAACAATTGTGTTCTGAACATTCATCTCATTATCAAGATATTCTGTGCTACTTACTGACAAAAGAGTTTACGAAACTATATGATCCAGAATGCTCCCAATATTTCCCAGATGTGATTCGATGATGAAAGCAGGCAGTAGACACAATTGCTAAAATCATTTTTGTCAACTAAAGAACCCTATCAAAATATCAAAAATGTCGAAAAAGCACAATTCTTGATAGATTTGGACGAAAGTTGCTGAAAATATTTATTCTAGAGCACAACGGTTAGAGTGTTGGTTCTGAACGTCAGACGTCATTTGCTTGGATACGTTGAAATTGTCGGACGTGAGTTCTAATCTCGATCGGTGTGTGATAGTCCGATGTCCTTGAATAAGTCATCTTCACTCATAATTCCAGTCCACCCAGCTGTAAATGGTTACGGATAATCCGGGAAAGATCAAGATGCCAAGAGGTTTAGCCAAGGACCAGCTGGTAGAAAGGATCCCTGTCATGACGGACTTGTAAGCCTAAGTTGTTATCCTTTTAAAATATAGTTGTTTTTTTCTTTCTTTATTATCATCCAAGGATGTACCCTATAGAAAATCAAAAGTGTCGAAAAGTGTTTTAGAAAAAATCATTGCCCCAGTTTTTTTAAACGCGTTCAATATATATGTTACGCGATATATTTTGCATAAATTCCTACGCACGATATGGGAGTTATCTCGGATTAATCCTCATTTTCTAAAGGGAGCCTCGTCTATGACTCCTGACATTTTGCTATAAATGCTTCAGTTTTTTTGACATGGGAAAGCCTAACAATGTTACGTTTAGGTGGTATTTTTATTTTTTCTAATGTGTAGGAAATCTAACCCTATCCAATATCAAAATATTGATCCGAGTAAACAAAAATGTAAAGATATCGAATGGAAATTCAGAATTTTTTTTTATATAAACAATATTTTATTTATACATGGGATTAGTGAACAGGCTTCCGCCTATATGACCTTATCCATAAAATTTTCGATACAAAATGTAATATACAAAAATACAAAAAAAAAAATAAAATAAGAAAGAACAAAAGAACATAATTCAAACGTATTTACAGAGCTGTAGAGACATTTATGGAAGTATGTGACTGCATTATGTAAATATTAATAATGGGTTATAATAGAAATATAGTTTAGTGATGGTAAAGATTTAGAATCGTTTTGAGAGAGTAATGAAAGTATGGACCTGGTTAAAGATATCAATTGACGCAAGCTGAGAGTCTGTTCCATTTAGTAAGATATCTAAAGTTCTTAATTCTGATGGTAGAGTATTTATGGATTGTTTTCGGGCATCAAAATGTAAGGAGCAGTGGATAAGATAGTGTTCGGCGTCTTCAAAATAGTGACCACAAGCACATGCAGGGTGTTCCGAAACGCGACGTAGAACTTTATGGCCATTCAGATCACTACAGGAAAGGCGCAGACGGCAGTGTAAAATTTGGTTTTTGCGGTTTCCTGAATAAAAGTATGGTGGTATAGTATGGTCATGACTTTTGAGTGAAGATTTGAACGCTGATATAGATGAGATAAATTTATTATATTCAGGTAATTGATTCCAAACACGGATGGCTGATGGAATAAAGGAATTGTAAAAGAGGTTTGTTCTGCAGTTGTATTCTAAGAGAAGTCCATTATTTCTAAGATTGTAATTTGTACATTTAATTTCGACAAGGTCCGATAGATAGTTTGGAGTGAGATTATTTAAAATTTTGTACATCATTATTAGTTTGTGCCGCCTACGTCTTTCCTGCAGGGTCGTGAATCCAGTTTCTTCATAAAGCAAGTGGTGACTGGTTCCCCTCACAGCACCGCATATAGTCCTGAGTGCATCAAGTTGAATATTTTCTAATTTAGCTGTTAGTTCTGCCGTGCACCCATCCCATATAATCAAAGTGTGGTAGGATGAAAGAAGTATAGATGGTATGGAGAGATTTTCGACTCAGACGGTGTTTTATAGATCTCAAACAATTGACAAGTTTCCCAGTTTTTGATAAGATTGACCCAATATGTTCGTCCCACTGACAGTTTTTTTGAAATATTAACCCTAGGTGTTTATGTGAAATCACTTCTTGAATAGGTGTATCATCTAGTTTTAGAGTAGGAAGAAGAAGGTTCATTTTAGTAGCTAGTGCGAGTGTTTCAGTTTTCAGCGGGTTAAAGGAAACCAGCCACCTTTTTGACCAGTTGTTAATAGTTTCGAGATCGCGATTCAAAACCTCCGCACATGAGCTTGGGTCACCAATTTTCATATATAGGCTCGTATCATCGTCAAAGAGACGGATGTTCGATTGGATATTTTCAACGATGTCGTTTATGTAAATAAGAAATAGTAGCGGTCCAAGGACAGAGCCCTGTGGGCACCAGCAGGGACCGTTCTGGGACCCGAGGAGACTCCACTCACTAAAACACTTTGTTGTCTGTTGTAAAGGTAATTTTTAAACCAGAGTAGTAAGTCTCCTCTGATCCCAACAGCCCCAAGCTTATGACAGAGACCAGGATGCCAGACCCTGTCAAAAGCCTTGCTAATGATACTATACTGAGATACGGGTCTGTAATTACTACAGTTCGAAGGTTCTCTTTTTTTAAGGATTGCGGTGACGTTTACTATTTTCCAAATAAAGGGACGCGATGTGTTGATAGAGAGAGATTGAACAGAGTAAAGAGGGGCAAACAAATTTCAGATTTAATATTTTTCAAGAGAATTCCGCTAATTTGATCTGGGCCGCTTGCTTTTGTTGTGTCGATACAGGAGATGATGTCTTCAACTTCTTCGGGTGTTAGTATGATGTGAGTAAGTGAGTTTTCGCTTTGCTTAAGTTTTGGAAGTTGTGCATTGGTTGAGTCCAGTTGTGATTGGTTAATGAAAAAGTCATTTAAACAGTTGGCTTTGTCTTCCGGAGTAAAGAATGGAACACCGTTGTTGATAAGTGAAGGTAGATTATTTTTAGGGTTGTTCTGCCTTTTCACGTACGAGTTAACAATCTGCCACCATTCTTTGTTGCCAAAATTTTTATTTTCGTTAATTTTCATATCGATTTTGCTGTAGTATTCCTGTTTACATTTTCGGATCAATGCTATATATTCATTTCGGACTTTCCTAAAGTTTTGCCAAATGGTTTCAGAATTCGATCTGACAGCTTTTCGATGTATTTTATTTTTTCGTCTGCTCATGTTTCTTATTTGGTTATTCATCCATGATTGGTCACGAGGTCTTATAGTAATAGTTTTGTGTTCAATATTTCGTCTAGCTATTTTTATCAACTCGGATGTGAAGGATGCGGATGCATTGTCTATATCATCATTATCAACAAGGGCATCCCAGTCTATACTCCTTACGTCACGTCGAAGTTGGTCATAATTAGCGTCCTTGTAATTCCAGATAGTACGTTTGAAAGAGGATAGTTTTTGGTGATTTGAAAGTCAATTGACAATATATAGGGTTATGATCGCTACAAAGATTGTCTAAACATCCTGACGAAGAAACGTAATAAGAGCAATTTGTTAAAATGATATCAATGAGAGTTTTTGTTCCATTTGAATCGATTCGTGTTGGATCTAAAATTAACTGTTTAAAATCAAATAATTGTATAGCATCATGTAAGATAGATTTGTGCTTAGTTAAAAAATCTATATTAAAATCACCAAAGATAAAAATGTTTTGAATATTAGAAGTTGCTGCCAAAGATATGGAGTCGAAAATATATTTGTTTGATTCAGAGTTTGAATTTGTGGGTCTGTAAAAGGTGCCAATGAGAAATTTAGAATTGTTTATTACTGTTTCTATCCAGATACACTCTACATTGTCAAGCTCAAGATCATGCCTACGATGAAAGAGAAAGTTAATACGTATATATAAAGCCACCCCGCCCCCAAGTCTGTCCAGTCTGTCTTTTCGGATTGGTGGGTGGAAGTTAGATATAGAAAGGGTGTCGGATTGTGCATTTTTGTCAAGTCATGTCTCAGTTATGAGAATAAAGTCAAATTTTTCAGAGTACTCAGCTTTAATAAGATCAAGGGCTGTAATGTCTTTTGAGATTTTCTTCCGTATACTCCTTACATTTAGATGCACAAGAGAAACATTTCGTGATGGCCCAGGGTTGGGTTGAATGTCACCTGAAAGTAAAATCAAACGTTTGGAAAATAAAATATACAATGGAACAGACACACAGCATGAGGCAAGAGTTATACAAAGATACAGATATATATATGTGCAGGGTTTTTCAATAAATGTCTCAAATATACAGAAATATACATTACTATTTACAACGCTGTTTATAGATTGGATCATTGCAAAGTATTTTTTAGTTCCATGAATATTTATAGTTACTAATTCATATAAATATTTCAATACAATACTATCTAAATATGTATGAAGTAATGTTGTTTGTTTAATATAAAATTACTATACTGGGCTTAGATATTAATATCACAAATTCCTATCAATATAATAATATTGAAATATATATGAAATAAAGTTGTTAATTCAATGTAAGATTACTATTCATATCAATATATTATTATTGAAATATATATGAAATCAAGTTGTTAATTCAATGTAAGATTACTATTCATATCAATATAATAATATTGAAATATATATGAAATAAAGTTGTTAATTCAATGTAAGATTACTATTCTGGATTTAGATATAAATATCACAAGTTCATATCAATATAATAATATCGAAATATATATGAAATAAAGTTGTTAATTCAATGTAAGATAACTATTCATATGAATATATTATTATTGAAATATATATGAAATCAAGTTGTTAATTCAATGTAAGATTACTATTCTGGATTTAGATATAAATATCACAAGTTCATATCAATATAATAATATCGAAATATATATGAAATAAAGTTGTTAATTCAATGTAAGATTACTATTCATATCAATATATTAATATTGAAATATATATGAAATAAAGTTGTTAATTCAGTGTAAGATCACTATACTGGATTTAGATATAAGTATCACAAATTCATATCAATATAATATTGAAATGTATATCAAATAAAGTTGTTAATTCAATGTAAGATTACTATTCATATCAATATATTAATATTGAAATATGTATGAAATAAAGTTGTTAATTCAATGTAAGATAACTACTCATGTCAATATATTAATATTGAAATATATATGAAATAAAGTTGTTAATTCAATGTAAGATTACTACTCATATCAATATATTAATATTGAAATATATATGAAATAAAGTTGTTAATTCAATGTAAGATTACTACTCATATCAATATATTATTATTGAAATATATATGAAATAAAGTTGTTAATTCAATGTAAGATTACTACTCATGTCAATATATTAATATTGAAATATGTATGAAATAAATTTGTTAATTCAATGTAAGATTACTACTCATGTCAATATATTAATATTGAAATATGTTTGAAATAAAGTTGTTACTTCAGTGTAAGATTACTATACTGGATTTAGATATAAATATCACAAATTCATATCAATATAATATATATATGGAATAAAGTTGTTAATTCAATGTAAGATTACTTTACTGGATTTAGATATTAATATCACAAATTCATATCAATATATCAATAAAATAATATCTAAATATGTATGTAATAAAGTTGTTAATTCAATTTAAGATTACTTTACTGGATTTAGATATTAATATCACAAATTCATATCAATATAATAATATATAAATATATATGAAATAAAGTTATTAATTCAATGTAATAACTATTCATATCAATATAATAATATATAAATATATATGAAATAAAGTTTTTAATTTAATGTAAGATTACTATTCATATCAATATAATAATATTGAAATATATATGAAATAAAGTTGTTAATTCAATGTAAGATTACTATCCTGGATTTAGATATAAATATCACAAATTCATATCAATATAATAATATTGAAATATATATGAAATGAAGTTGTTAATTCAATATCAATATAATAATATAATAATATTTAAATATATATGAAATAAAGTTGTTAATTCAATGTAAGATTACTATTCATATCAATATATTATTATTGAAATATATATGAAATAAAGTTGTTAATTCAATGTAAGATTACTATTCATATCAATATATTATTATTGAAATATATATGAAATAAAGTTGTTAATTCAATGTAAGATTACTATTCATATCAAAATTCAGAAGTAATATTTAGATGATCCTAAACAAGTCAATCCGGAGAAAGGGTACATGAACTTCCTTTGTTAGCCTTTCCGAATTCAGTACCCTGTGTTCTCGTATAGATATGCTTAGTCTTATTTCTGGCTGAAGTTTTGATCCAGTAGGCCTATTTAGGGTTTTTCAAAGACATCGCACACTAGTTAGTTCCTTGAATAATTAGTAAGAAGAGTAGACAAGTAAGCATATCTTATCTTGTCATTGCTGCTCAATATGTACTTAAGCCCGACAAACAGAAATGCATAAAACCTAAAGAAAACTTTGACTTGTTAAAGGGACTTAACTTATGAAAATATTTCAATCCGATCAAGGGAAAGAACTAATCTTAAACGTAACACTCGCAAAAATGAGGAAGTAGATTGCAATGAGGCATTAAGTGTCCAGATGAGAATTTCTACTTGTGCGCGCCCGCGAAGATCTAAAAAAACTAGAATAGAATAGAAACTATTAGAATAAGTCATTTATTAAGCTGTTGAATGCTACCTGATATGTTGATGAATTATGCCTTTAATAGCTTACCAAATTAATGATTAAAAAGAGTTAAAATATCTCTATGAAAATCCACGCCAGATCAGTGTAGGCCAATAGTTCTTTTAAGCAAAGGGAAACTAAGCTATTCCATATCTGGTCGAAAAGCATAACCAAAACAAAATCACTAGACTGATAATGAAAAAATATAGTTCGCTACCAAGACTGAATTTTATATTACTTTTCAGTGGTGTTTCCGTGTGTGTGTGTTGGGGTGAGGGGATTTGTTTCGCCCAGTTTTATTGCTGTTTAAAGTAAATTGAATGGTGAAACAATTTATAGCCCATTGAAATTGAGGATTATAGAGTGATATTGATACGTATCCAACTCTTCTTACCTGAGTTATTTAATGTCGATTTATTGCAAAGGATTGCTTACTTAACTTTTACACAAAATTGGCCTTTCATTTATTACCTCTTTGTCTACACACAGCTGTGATGAAAGATCCTAGGTCTTAATCATGAGATCTCTTGGTGTAAGAGACTAATAAAGCCGAGGTAAAACGGAAGTATTGACAGCAATGAAAAGCGTCAAGCACAACAATACCGGAAATAAATGGCCAGCTTCATGTAGATTTTTTGATGTGTTAAGTGTAAATGAGGTGTAGTAAAACACTACAGGTCGTATAAGATATGGTAAAAAAATCCATACATTAATTAATCCGGGTAGATATGGATTTTGTTTATCCATTACGAAATACAGTAACAGAGCAGCTGTGGTACATAAAATACTTAAAGATTCCAAATTGCTATGCTGCTATCTTGACTTTTATCCCTTGAGAAAAAAAATGGTAAATTAGAACGTGATGAGATTAGACCGTTAGATGACGGACCCAAAAGGTGTATAATTAAAACAATCATTATGATTTCAGCACTAGAATAAAAACCGACTGTCAGAAGATCTTAAGAGCTTTCTTGATTGATATCTTTAAATTCCGAACTACGCCCTACTTCCAATGACTTGAAGGTTATTTCGAATCAAACCGACTGAAATAAATTAATCGTTAAAAATGAATCTAGATGATAGGCGAGTAGCGGAGAAACCTTTGCGATATAAAAATCCACCAGCTAGGGAGCTTCTAGCTAGAATGTGATTCGGACTACAACATACCTATTTTAAGATCTTGTTTAATTTACCTCAAGGTGTTTTCTATATTTGATTTCTATTCCTTTTTTTTCAGGGTAAAATTGTATGAAATCGATCCTATGTAACTGTACTTTATTAGATAAATAAACATTTGTTTTTAATTAATATATGACATCCATTGACCAACAGTTGGTATTTTCAAAGAGACTAGTGGATTCGCTAGAACACATGATTTAGTATATACTTGTCTCGATGATGGAAATCTATTGTGCCAAAAAATGGAATTTAAAAAAGGAACGATCTCAAAAACAATGCTCAAATAGGCCTAACTAGTAATGAACAACTTGATCAGATCTTGAACCAGTTGACGTCTATCTAAGATTATTCTGATCAATATGTAATATATAAAAAGAAGTAAGAATCGTAAAAATTATTTTTTTAAAGCAGACAAAATAAAATTAAAAAAATCAGTAAATAATTATTGTCTGTAGAGTGAGCAGAGTTGCACTGACCCACAAAAAATCATAAGAATCCGTCAAGAAATGTAGCCTGTAGAGTGAGTACAAACAAATGTGAACGGGTCAACGGACCGACGGAGCGATATAATATACGTTCCAAATAAATTTGTGGACGTATAGAAATGAAAAATTTTATAGACAAAAAAAAATTAATGAAAGAATAAAGAAATGAAGAATTTCCATCTCCGGTGCTAACTATCGGATCGATCTGAAATTTACAGGATATAGAGAGAATGTCACAACAAATAAAATCACTTCCGGTTTGTGCGTGGGGACTTGCGGTTTTCCAAAAATCACCTAGGGCAACCCCTGTTTCCGGTGTAATTCATAAAATGATAATAGACACAAGCAGCACAGATTATCTATAATAAATATTTAGTCACCTAAGGAAAAGAAGAAGATAGCTTGCCAGGCAAGGTAACATACGCCCACTTGCAGCATTGAAATTGAATAATAAATTGAGCAATAACTCAAAAAATATTAATTTATTATTGAAGTCAAGGGCAAAAACTCAAAAACCATTCATTAAAGAAAGTCGTCATATTCAAACTTGACTAATGTCTTATCAATTCAAGTGCTTACACCAAGTTCCATCAAAATCCTTTGAAAATTGAAGCTTCTTATTGCAACCACAATAGAATTTTGACGCAATTGTACCAAGTCAAGGGTAATAATTCAAAACAGTTCATTGAAAAATTGTCAAATTCAAACTTGACTGAGGTCTAATCATAGTCATATTCGCACTTGACCAGCGTTTTATCAAAATTCCAATCCTCACAATAAGTTTCATCGAAACCCATTAAATATTGTAGCTTCTATTGCACTCACAATAAAATTTTGACGCGAATTTACTAAGTCAAGGCAATAACTCGAGAACTGTATATCGAAAAATCGTCAAATTCGAACTTGACCACCGCCTTATCAATTACAATTCACATACCATGTTTCATTCAAATCTATTGTAGCTTCTATTGCATCAACAGTAAATTTTGACATGATGTAACTAAGTCAAGGGCAATAACTCAAAAACCGTTCATGGGGAAAATCGTCAAATTCAACCTTGACCGCCGTCTTATCAATTCTAATGCTCACACCAAGTTTCATTCAAATTCATTGAGGCAGGGACAATAACTCAAAAACCGTTCATCGAAAAATCGTCAAAATCGAACTTGAGTGTCTACAACAAATGTTGACGGGCCGACGGACGGACAGGGGCGACGACAATATACGTCCACATATTCATGTGGGCGTATAAAAAAAATAATTAAAAGTCTACATGGGGTTTTAATTAGTCCGCCATTAATTCTCCGGTTTGTATTATTTTGTTTTATACAAAAACTTTGTTACTTTAAACTTGGTGGGAACAGAATTTTGATTTTCAAATGTAAATTTTTTTACGCCCGTTTGAATTTTTTAAAAATTTTAATTCCCCCTCTCGTAACCTTGACCTTAAATGTAGAATGTCCTTGACCTCAGCTGTCCATGTTAATATTGGTTGACAAATTTTAACTTCCGGTTTTATAGGCATCTCAAAATCGACAATTTTGACAACTTTGAACAACTGTTCATTCTGTAACATACACAGAGAATGATCAAATTAATAATGCCTATTTGGTTCTTTTTTCAACAATATATGACAATAATTCATAATGATATTTTTTAGAATTTTGGTTTTATTTTTCGAATGTGGTTCAATATGGATTTCAATAATCAAAATGTACTGGATTTTCTCTTTTCAAAGACATGGGTAGTCTACTACAGAATGTTAAATTGTTAAATTTAGCAAAATAGAAAAAAAAAAAAAAAAAAAAAAAATTTTGTCTACTAAAATAAGAGGTTTTTTATGGTAAAGATGATTGACAGGTTTACAAAAATGATGTTAAAACTGTTGATTTGAACTTTTCAAATTGAGGTTTGATATGAGTGAGCCATTACAAATTGATCTGGTTATGTAATTTTGATCCCTTAAATATTTTTTTTTTTTTTTTTTCAAATAGTTTTCAAATTTGGAACATACAAACATACTGTAACCTGATCCGTTCACTTTCCGTAATTAATATGTTTGGAACGGATCAGTTACTGATATACTCTCCACCGGTCAGCCTAATTTGGACATGAGAGTGGTGAGATAGAGATATATAAGTATACTTCTGTTCAGAGTGAAATGATTGGGAGTTAACCGCTGTTCTGGCCAGCCATGACAAAATGTAGCGGAGGATTGATGTGATTTAAAGATTTTAAAAGTTCCTAATGTGTCAATATATGTATATACGATTGTTTAAGTTTCTGTGTTATATTGTATGAACCCCAAGGAACCGTTACAATGGAACAACATAAGTAACCATGTACAAGAAACGTTACAATACCTCCAAGTTATACCAAGTTATAAAACCGGCTCAATTTTTTCCTATCCTATTCAAAACTATGTTAGTGTTTCTAAAAAAGTAACCCTATACAAATGTTAGAAGACGATGCGATTTAGTTACATAATCATTTATGTGTTAAGTACTAAGAATAATATATGGATGTACTACCTCTGAATTTATTACATACTACGTTTCGAAACACATGCAGGTAACGTTATCATTTTACTTGATAACGTTACCTGCATGTGTTTCGAAACGTAGTATGTAATAAATTCAGAGGTAGTACATCCATATATTCTTAGTTCTTAATGTAGTAATCCTACCTCTATATGTCTTATAAAGAATAAATCATTTATCTGGTCTAATTAATAGCATTTTCTTTCTCTTTTTTTTTTTCACAAAACTAGCTGATGCATATTGTTTTATATATAACTTAAACAAAGGACATTACATTGTGATATAATATTAAAACGTTAAGTAAAAAAAACAAAAGAGTGAAAAATTTCACAGTCTGCCTTTTTACTCAAAAAGTATTCAAATTCGAAGGCTATCGGGAATAGCAAGCACAGTGCCGTCCTCAGCTCTAGTTTAAACTTTGAATATATGTCCACGAAATAAGATTAATTTTCAGAATAATCAAATTCAGCAAATTGTTTTCTATTGTATTATCTAGCTCTCGACAATTAATGACTCTGGCGCTTTGATAAATTCTACCGAAACATCAGAAATATTTAGGAACAAATAGACGGTTAGAAACTACGATGAATGTAGTCTTTGTATTTATTTCAACTGACGTTATTTCATTCTGACAGAAGCTTTGATGGTATGTGTCGTATATTTCCTGAAAATAAGAATTATTGTCCGGAACTGACAATATGAGCTCAATCATCGTGGAGTAATATGAGAAAAGCTTCACTGACATCGAATTAAATAAATATTTGCCATTATACATATATCAAACATTAAACAAATGTGGAATATGACCCAGAGCATGATATCCAATTTACGTTTATTTATTCGTTACCTATAAAAAAAATATTTTGATAATGAAGAATATTCTATTTGACCTAAAAAAAATGCTAGCGTTTAAAGCCTCTTGTACTCCATTTAGTCTGCCTTAGTGGGAGGCAGAATTGTTTGAGGGACGCTCCCGTGCTAACGTTTATCGCTAAATACAGGCAGGCATGGATTTTCAACACAGTTATCTCCTGTTAGTGAAATTGATAAGTGGAGCTAACAAGATACAGTGCTTATTCGTTTATTTAAGAAAATTAGACTACAGGATGAATACCATTTAATGCTCTTATCCTGTAAAACTTCCCTATTTGCACATTGCATTATTTCTCCCCCCCCCCTTTAACCCGATTAGCTAAAAGAGAATATCTATATAAGTCTAAGTCTCTTTCAGTATAGTGTAAATATTCTATTCTGATAAACGAAATTCTTTATCCCATAATCTTTAAGTTTCCATGATTTTTATTCAGTTTTTAAATCATGCGGGATATTTAAAACCAAGCTTCATACAGAAGTATAAACATGACAGGGATAAGTGCATCGTAATCAAATCTCTTGTCATCCTTCTTATAAAAAATGTTTTTTCGACATTCAATGACATTCAGAAAAGCATATTTCATCTGATCGTGTGACAGGTTCAGGTATTACACTTGTATATTAAAGAGAGGGCCTAAATGTTCTTGTAACAAGCCGACAAAGAAATCTGAGAATGCCTCAATTTTAGGTTTATGCCATAATCGCCCGCTTCCCGATTCGTTTTAAAATAGGGATACACAATCACTAGTCAGTTAGCTAGTTACATAATCTGTCGCCGGATTCTGTATATACATGCGATCAGTTGCCATCGATTGCTTGTGTTTTGCCTTCAAGCAAAAATCATTATCCACTGCCATCTAGTGTGTCGCAGTAGTCTTCATATATCTGTGTTTAAATTACGACTATACGATTTTAAAGTCAAAAACAGTAAATAGCCAGTGGGCTTGATCCACCTTTAAGATGTATGACAACGACAATCCGTTCACTTTTAACTTTTTAATTCTCATCTTTGATGGAATTCATTCCCACGCTGTAGACACGTGAGAATAGGATAAGTAACATGAAACATTCACCCAAGGAAGATGATATGATTAGTATATGCTTTGAACGTGAAAGAACAAAGCCTTTAAATACCCTCAAACAGGTAAATGAAAATCATTTAAGGGCGTTAGTGGTGAAGTTTAACAACTGAAGAAAGATTATAAATAAAGCCGATCGTCAAGTACTTTCAGAATTATGTTGTAAGTATATTCCAGTACACATTAAACAGTGTCAAACACTGCAGCCTTGTATGAAAATATCTATGACGACATTTGGTCAGAAAGACGTCGTTAAGTACAAAATGTGTGATTCCGTACATTTCTGTAAGTATGAGATAGTTCGGGGGCATTATGAGAAAATTATATCATGAACAAGTTCAAAATTTTCATCGATTTTAGTTACTAGAGCCATCACCTTAACTTCTTTTTTATACCACCCTGTCCAGTAAAAAGTTTGACTTCCTTACAACCTATAATATTAATGGCGGATAATTTATATTTTAGGAGCTGAGAAGAGAATGTGATACATGTACTTCAATTTTTGAATTTGAAATTCGCTTAATACTGATCTGCTGTAATGCTTTTAAGGTGCCAATATATAACAATAAATGGCACTTATTCTTCAATTGTTACAATCAATGCCCTGATGGTTCCATTGAAAATTATCAGGAACAGACACTGTTCCCTATTAATGAAATTGCTTAGCCCCAGTCCAAGGTAAGACACAGGTTAGGCATAGAACCATGTTTTATTTTGCAATTCGTAGTAGAGCTCCCTACTAATAAAAACCAATATAAACTTAAAATGAGAATCTCAGTGCGATTTCTTGTTTCAAACGTCAAGAAATTCAATGAATATATATTGTTAAAATCCGGCATGTAGTCTTGAGAATCACATGAAGTAGTTGGGTAATTAGGCACTTGCTTTTGGTAAAACTGTGCCTAAAATTACAATCAATAAAATAGTACTAACTCTTTCACCAAAATTTCAATTAAGATGACTTTCTCCGATAATTGGTCGAGGTTAGTCCTCAATTTCTCTTTCTATTCCGCATCATTTACTGTAAGTGATGCTCCCATTCCGTTTCCATAGATTTCACAAGTTACCCAGACAAACAAATTAGAACGGAGTTCAATTTATCTTTTAAACAGACCAATACAAGTAATCTTCAATTTATTTCTAGAACTATCGGTCAAGAAGGACGGATACAAGAGTTAAATATTATTAAGATGCCGATACTGTAAATTTCTACTGTACAAGATGTTTTATAGTTTTCGTCTACAAATACCAATCTTTTTAAGTATGTGTCGTGCCACGAAACCTGTTTATTGCTCCATAAAGTGCACATAAAAATATTCACTGTGAAGCAGTGTTGTTTGTTTGTTGCACGATCTAGAAAAAGCGACTCAATCATACATAATTTAGAATGGGTTGGCTCTTGTTTGTCTCCCAAAAGGGTCAATGTGACTAAATGAAGATATAAAGACAAGTATATCAATATCTTAATGCAATCAACGAAATCACCCTGTTTGCTGTAATGACCCAAGATTTATTTGGTGACCGCATTGGAAATGTCTGCTTAATCCCCATCGGGCCCTCAATACAGAAGCTATATTAGATTCGAAACAAAATATCCATCAACAATTTCTTTCCTTGAATAGATGATAGAAACTTTCGAACATCGAATTTAAATGGTGGGCGCTATCATTAATGACGTAGTTGATATTTAACAAATAAACAAGAGTTTTCTGAGGTATAGTCCCTATTTATCTAAAGTTAAAGTTGGAATAATTGTTGGTGTTACATTGATTCTGGTAAAAAAATGATTTTCTTAAGTAAAACCCGTTTTGATATTAAACTTGACCTTGTGTTTCTTTAAAATTAACTGTCTTCGCGGAGAGCTCGTCGCAGCCTTTTTCGACACCAGGACAACTTTCTAATCAAAGACTCGAGAAGCTGAGAAGACAAACGCATCTAAAAAAATTAAGAAAATTCTGCAGTGCAGTCTCTGCGTATAGTTTGGAAAAAAAAGTCAACTTTCCAATATTAGAGTACAATATCCTTCGTTGAACCGGTTATTAAATATTACTTCCTGTTCATTAAAAACCTATGAAGTTCGTCTGAAGACTTATTTTCTGGAATTACTCTGCGAGTTCGTAGAGAGTAAACAATTTTTTTTTTAAATTAAAAGCAAAAACTCTATTAAAACTTTGAATTCAGTCACTGTCTGTCTTTCAGAACGAACAAAGCAGGTTCATAAATATGGCACCCACCATATACATTAAGATAGATTACGTATCGTTTCATAACAAGGCAATCAAAGGAGCACTGTATATATCTAATTAATAGCAAACAATAGAAAATTGCACCCCCTCATTTTATTATATTTTCTTCAGTGGTAAAAAGAATCACTAGCATTCTAAAAACGTACCTGAAATCCTAACGTAAAATAGATACATTCAATGAATGAACGCTAAAAGATTGGAATATAACAACCAACCAATCACCGCGAGGCAAAAATCGATTCCTTCATTCTATTGGTTATAATGACGCGCTCAAATCTAATGATAAATACACTATTGAATTAAAGTTGGGAAAAGTGATTTGCCGTTGGGACGCCTGTGAGCCTAGTCGTGGATATATAAAGTGTTTATGAAGACAGTTTTCAACGAGAGAAAAGCCGATAACAATTTAAAGAGCTATAAAGACAATTTTTTCAATAGACTAGAGTTAATTAGAGGCAAATGGTAACCAAAAGCAGGAGATAGATGAGCAAATCAGAAACTAATACTTCTTGGAATTCTTTTCTTAACTAGTAGCGGTTTTTACCATTCTAACGTGATAAATAACTAATTTAACTGACGATTGGTGACAAATTAGTTGCTAGTAATTCCACCAGGCTTTAAATTGGGAGACATTGGGTGAGAAATTGGTAATAAATCAGTAGTATTTTGACAAGGTGAAAGACAGAATGTGGAAGAAAACCATAGTCCAAGTTAATTTGGTTATAATATGTTATTTGACGTGTCTAACAGTAACATTTACTTTACCTGTCTCATCAACAAAAAATGGATATCATCTCGATTCGTTCAACAGATTTTTCAGGTAAGTCTGTGTGTTACCTTGAACCTTGAAATCGTGAATGAAACAAAGTTTCACACTAAATTCAATATATTTTGTTTGTTTTTTATTTTTGTACTCTTTTATTTGGAAGATTATACTACTTTTAGATTTATTCCGTTATTTAATGTACACCTTTTTGCTTAAACTATTCTGTGAATTTATGTTCACTCTTGTAGAACATTATTCCCGAATGTATTGTTCACGTTTGTGGTAAACTTTTAAATTCACTATTCACCCGTTTGATAAACTAACTGAATAAGTACCAAAGTCTTGTCCCTACTCGACCCCCTTAACAAATGTTGTATCGAAACGGCATGTACAATGTACATGTTATTCTGTGCCGAATACAGCACCTGTTCAGGCAATTGATCACAGGAAACTGCTCCCGAATTTATTGTTATTTCATACACTACGGCGAGAAATGGCAAGAATTTACACAAAACAACATACAACAAGATCTTGCTTGTCAAATCTTATTAGAAGAGGTCTCACATGACTATAAAAGTGAACGTTAAATTCATCGTTGACCGAAAGATACCACAGAATTACTTCTTTTCCATCAAAGTTAAAGTAATGGGATTTTAACTCGTAAGAAACTGAAGTTAAACGGAGATCAACGTATACTGACATAACTAGTTTGTTACATTTATTTAATGTGCTATCTACAACCCTTAAAGGATTAAAAAGAAACAAAATGATTTGGGAAACACGCGAAATGGAAACAGGACGAACATTTGTGGAAGCTTCGCTTTGAAAACAATTCCTTTTATCGATGTCTCTTGTATTATTGTGAACTAAAATAGAACTGAAACTATAAAATTCAGAATCTGAACATTTCGTCGTCTTTCCATAACCAAAAGCTTCCTAAAATTTTATATACCTTGACGTCACCGTGCTATGTGTACCGAACACTATAAATTGAAATATATCAAATCTCAACGATCGCGGGAATCATGATTGACTCTAAAACAGAAATGAAACTGTGCTTTCTAATGAACAATTCATGGGCTAAATATTAACCCAGTAATGAAAGTGCTGAAAATTGAGAAATTTCATTTCCCAACTGCAGACAAAGAATCGTATGAGGGGCCAGAAAACAAATATCAAGTTCTGATAGTGAATCATAAATAACATATGACATAGTAGATTGTGTTATTGATATTCATGAAAGAAACTTGATTTCAATGATTTTTAATCAAGAATAATATGTATATTTTATATCATATAGCACTGTAACTAGGTACACATAGTCCTTGGACTTATCTACTATCCAGTTGAAATTAGTTCTTGATTTACCTTAGTCTTAATTTGTCTTGTCTTTAAGGAGGGACAATAAATCAAAGACCAATGTGGTACTTGTGCACTTTAACCTGATCTCTCGAAAGAAGAAATAAAAAAAAGTAGGCTTCTGCCGAAACCCTGACTAAATTATCCTCAGTGCTCACTGCATTGTCATTCTAAATGGAGATTTCATTTCACTGTATTATTTATTGAGTCTTACAGGAAATTAAGTCTAATCCTGTTTAGTTAAGAACCTTTTTTTCAAATGTACTTCTAAAAAATTATATAATATATAACAATGGCCAACAACCTCAAAAATGTTAAACATACAGCAATTTCTTTAAATTTGAGAATTTTACCAATGGGATGCATGCAATTCTTGTGAACTGGGAAAGACTGAAGAGAAAATCGTGTCCTTGATAATCCCTCATCAGATATAGCAGATATTGTTGTCGGCTTACGATAGGATAACATTTTTTTTTAATACTTATGTTATTTGTGGCAGCAGGTATATTTACTGATGAATAGGGCTCTTATTGACCAAGTTTAACCTTTTCAAAGTTTATGTTAATTCTAAGACATATTATCCCCTTTCGAGTCTCAGTACGTAGTTTCAATAACCACCTTACAAGGTTTATTGGATTGTAGCACGGTCCTTGAGAGCATCTTGGCGTAACCTTTTGGGTTTCGTTGAATAAATGTTGATCATGGGTTATATTGTGGGTGGATGGCGACAAATTCCTATGACCATAATTCGTTAGACCCACGGGAAAACACCAAAATCGAGCAATTCTTTCATGACCCCGCCAGTAATCCAATCTATTATTCTTGGATAGATATGATTATTTCAGTGTTCAGAGATTTGACCTCGACCTATCCGTCTGAAAATGTATACATATTTGATGATGTTATGTCGAAGTTTTTAGTGGTAATGTTCGTTGCCAGTTTGGGTCATTTATCTGATTTTGAGATGGACAATTTAAAACACCCCTCTGTTTTAAGATAAATAATTTGAACGTCCAACCTGTTGTAAGATAGACAATAATGAACACCTTCCTGTAGAAAGATTCACAATTTGAACCACTTTCTTGTTGAAAGATAAACAATTTGAACCACTTTCGTGTTTAAGGTATTTAATTGAAACATTTCCTGTTGTAAGATAAACAATTTGAACCATTTCGTGTAATATTTAAAAACATTTGGCTTGTGTAACTATTTTATGATAACTAAATACCTGTTTGTAAGAAAAAACATTTTGGCTTTTGTATATATTATATGGTAACTAAATACCTGTTTGTAAGAAGAACAATTTGGCTTGTGTATCTATTATATGATAACTAAATACCTGTTAGTAAGAAGAACAATTTGGATCGTGTATCTATTTTTGACTAAATACCTGTTTGTAAGAAGAACAATTTGGATCGTGTATCTATTTTTGACTAAATACCTGTTTGTAAGAAGAACAATTTGGATCGTGTATCTATTTTTACTAAATACCTGTTTGTAAGAAGAACAATTTGGATCGTGTATCTATTTTTGACTAAATACCTGTTTGTAAGAAGAACAATTTGGATCGTGTATCTATTATATGATAACTAAATACATGTTTGTAAGAAGAACAATTTGGATCGTGTATCTATTTTTGACTAAATACATGTTTGTAAGTAATGTTAACATTGTGGATTGACTTCCTCTTTCTCACAAATTTACAATAAACTAATATATCAGTAGCCATAATTTGGCAACATTTTGGCTTGTGTATTTATTATATGATAACTAAATACATGTTTGTAAGAAGAACAATTTGGATCGTGTATCTATTTTTAACTAAATACCTGTTTGTAAGAAGAACAATTTGGATCGTGTATCTATTTTTAACTAAATACCTGTTTGTAAGAAGAACAATTTGGCTTGTGTATCTATTTTTAACTAAATACCTGTTTGTAAGAAGAACAATTTGGATCGTGTATCTATTTTTAACTAAATACCTGTTTGTAAGAAGAACAATTTTGGATCGTGTATCTATTTTTAACTAAATACCTGTTTGTAAGGTAGGGATTGTCTGTCAATTTATTTAACATTGTGGATTGACTTCCTCTTTCTCACAAATTTACAATAAACTAATATATCAGTAGCCATAATTTGGCAACTTTTTTGTTCAGAGTTACTTTATGATGAACCTAATTTGTGACTGGTTACTAAATAATGTAAACATGTATAAAAACTTAACACTAGTCTACGGAAAGTATTTTATCGATTCCATATTATAGTCTCGTTTACCCATAGTAATATTAAAATATCGTTTAACTTCTGTGAGATGAAATATCGTAATACTTCTGTGAGATAAATCCAACAACCAAAATAGTGATAAATGTGTAAGCATGTTTTGTCCAGATCATATTTGATTCTATCTACTCCAAAAAAAAAAATAGTTTTCTTCCGGAATATTAAATTGTTTACAAAACGGGAAGGTAATTTAAATTGTTTATCTTACAAACAGGAAGGTAATTTCAAATAGTTTATCTTACAAACAGGAATTTAATTCAAATTGTTTTCTTACAAACAGGAGGGTGATTCAAATTGTTTGTCTTATAGTTGTTTATCTGACAAACGAGAGGGAGGGTCACAACACAATTCATTTCAATTAGCATCCTGCAAGCGGTGAACCAATTGAAATTTTTTCAGCTACAAGGAACCAAAACGGTTCAAATCTTATAAACTGACGAAAAAGTTGTTTTTAGAAAAAAATAATAGGCTGTGAAAGATGGGCTATGAACAGTCTGTATTATTTGTAATTCAAACTGATGAGCCGAGATGATCGTTTAAGTTTTAAGTTCCGCGGGTTATAAGGTTTATGGTCAGTGTAAATGAATGCGATTCAAGTTAATTGGGCGATCTTTTAGATTCATGGTAATGGTCTGGAAATAAACATCAAAGGAACATGTCTTATATTTGCGGTCATTGCAAGCCAATGTAGACTTACCTAATCACAATTTCTAAAAGTAAGCATAGAAATGACCGTTTTAACATAAATTGTTTTAGATTTAATTCGAATTAGTGTCGACGGATTTGTATATGAATTCTTTTTGTCCTTAAAGATTATATAGTTCCTAAAATGAAACGGCAGTCCGAGATTTTTTTTACGTCAATAGTTTCGAAAACAAATATGAGCAAAATTAAATACTTTAAGTGTTTATTTTATACCTATCGTTTTAAACACTAACACCAACCTTGCCTCGGAGGGCCTTACATGCCCAGATAATAAACTAGTAGTAGGTCCTTGCAAACGTTTGTATAAATGCCTCCCTACCAGGTTCTCAAACTAAACTATCAACTATGTTTAGAGGCAGAATGCTTCGACCTGGTACCACTCAACTCTTCAGTATACCAACACTTTACATAAAATGATGTATTTCGATTTCGTCAACGTAACTGCTTATCAAGTTTTTAGTCTTAAAGGTCATTTTTTGTTAAGTAAGCAACATTATTCGGACACAGGTCGTCCTTGATATAGCGGTATGTACACAAGCCATTGTAAACCTCGAGTGACCGCATCAGACCAACATTAGAATAATATATCAATTCCAAAACTGTCTGATGTGAATTTTTTGTGAATACATTGGTCTTTAGTGATTTGGACATATTGTTAAGAGCATGTCAACAACATACGTTATGAATATTACTGTTCGAATGTTTCTGACAGTTTACGCAAACTTGTGTCATGCGTTTTCGCTAACTGTAATGCTTGTATATTTTATTTTTGTAGTTGTTTTATTTATTTATTTTTTTATTTTTTTTTTTATTTTTTTTTGCTGTAGTATTAGCATTATATCTGGACATTATCTCGTAATTATTGTAAACAAGAACAGACTAAAGCATTCAGCATTGATAAAAACCCAAAACCCCAAAAAACAATTGAATTGAATAAGAATGTGGTAACGACCGTATTTATGGCCTAACATTGAAGTCATTGATCGGTTTACATTGATTCCGATTAACACATTCCAAGATAAATCGAAAGTTTGCATGATCAGTTGTTAAGTGTCGGATTGACGTAAAGTTCATGTGGATTATTATGAAATAAAATTTATATCTGCATTTCTTGAGGGTCTATGCGCTAAGTACTCGAATCTGTCATCGTGCGAAAATATTGTCACAAGTGGCGGCACTTGTATTTAATTCCAGTTGTCAAGACCAAATGAATAGAATGATAGTTACAATATAGTCATTAGACAGAGAACGTTCACAAATAACGCACTCCAATTAAACAAAGATGACAAACTATCCGAACCGCAAACAAAAAACCTTGGTAGCATCTATATCAAACTTTTCATTTGACGAAATATATTAAAATCGGGACTTGTAAAAACAACTGAAGACATCGTATCTTTCAATCAGATTTGAAAGTAAAAACATTATGATGCATACAAGCAATGTCAGTGACCAGCGACTACATGACATCATTAATAGAATACTCCTAATTACAATTAGCAAGTATTTAGTTAATAGTGATAACAGATAGTCGTGTAATAATTGGGAATAACCTATGACACACTTTATGATACAGTTTGCCTTTCGACAAGACTTTCAATCAACTGAAGAGATTTTTTGAAGAACATTTTGCTCCAAAAAGACTTGTGATTGCTAAAAGGTTTAGATTCTACACATGTAAACAATCCACAGGAGATTACATTGCAAATCTGAAGAAATACACTGCCACGTTTGAATTTGGGAAGTCCCACTCTGCCACAAGCGGCTCTAGTTTGTTCTGTAGATTGTTAAGTTTGGTGATGTACAAAAACCATATCAAGAGAGGAATATTTCAGAACTTGAAGGTACCAGTTGCGTGGATCTGGTTTTGGTATTGTCGCAATACATTGATTTACCCAGAGAACAAATAATGTTTGTAATCCCGCCAACTGTTCTAATAATTGTCTTATAGAATCAATGATATCCGAACCAGATCAAAAGAGATTTAATTTAATGTCGGTGCTATTATTTAAAGACAACTGTGTGTTCGAGACATTATTCATATGCAAAGCCAGTAGGTACAAGTTTGGCTGTTACATGTTAACGACATGTTCCATGATACAAAATCAAAGAAGTAACATCATATCGGAATCGACAACAGGAGAAGGGCTAATACCATAGCCTCTAGAAACTCCGGTAGCCCATATTTCATGATGGATGTGTTCGTTCAATGAACTAGAACTACTTGATTTGATCTGAGAGTAAGTAGAATCGGTCCAGTGTTTAATACCACTGCTTTTACGAATCTCAATAGGGAAAATACTTCCCTTTATTTAATAAGTGTTTTTAATTTGCAAATGAACGTTTCCACAGAATGATATTGGCATGATGTGTAGACAAATGGAAACGGAAATTAGACCGTATATTGAGATATCTAAGAATTCAAAAAGCATTTTGAAAACATACCTAACTAACATTTGAAAATCATTTAAAGTGTCATCTTAATTATTCAAAACTATCATCTATTAATGTCCTTATTAAAAACAGATAAGACTACTGTCTTGATTTAAAAACTGGCTTAATACATAGTAAGCACCTGCGATTGAAGCTTAGATGTTTTAGAATATGACTTCCAAGTACATCTATGACTTAATGTAATAGGAAGTAATTATTTGGCCGAAGTTCCTATTGCTCATACAGGCGTTATCTCAATATTGTTTGTGAATATACCAGAAGTGTAAGACAAGTCGAGCAGAAAAAGAGTCTAAGTAGTCCAGAATGACTATTCAAGTATAATTAGTAAGTCAGTATACTCCCCATCCTTACCCTACAAGAAAATTGGCAGTATTAGTCTATAAATAAAAATTATAGTTATAATTCTTTTTCATTTACAGTCGTCTAAATATTTGTTTTCATTTGGTTGGATCAAGTTTGAAAGGAACGTATTCATGTTCCATGTGAAGCTTTTTGTTTTCTTTTTTTTTTGAGTCCTTTTCTTCTGATGAACAAGAGTTACCAAAATATTATTACAAGGAAGAGGTCATAACGTTCGAGACTCTGGATTAATATGTATCGGCACAGTTTGTAACAAACTATTATGCATTCTGTATATATTTTTTTAATGTTTCAAATATCTAGTTGAAAAAATATGTATATCTTATTCCATTCTTCCAACAACGAATTGCTTCTAATATTTAGTGCAGATTTTACATTTGGAAAATATTGTGGTGCATTAGACTCTTTTATTTCATTTGATTTTGAATTGTAACTGTAGAATGGTTTGTTTATATAAAAATTGATACATAACACTAAATGTTAATTATTACCCTATATAACAATTTACAAATCTTTTATCCCTAATTCGTTACCTTTTTATCACACTAATAACAAACGCTTAGGAGGGTTCAGTAAGTGTGATTGCTACTTGCACCAGTTCGGTTAATGAAAACTATTGTTACATATAAAATATATTATTAAATACTCATTTCATACAATATCAAATCAATTGACAAAACATTTTAAATATCACATCATTAATATTTCTATACAGATCATTAAGGTTGAAGTAAAATCTTTAATTTCTCTTTATGTTAGATACACATAGCCACGATAATCTCTCTATAAACCTCTGAGCAATTTTGACCATTTTGTAGCACAATCGGTAACTGCGTTGGTTTATTTACTTGCTGCATAGTGGTCGTGGTTTCTATGCATGGTCGACATGTGTACGACTGTTTATCATATTTAAATCATCTTTTGATTCTTTTTTTTTTAAAATTTTTGGTTTAAATTCATCAGAATAGTTGGTCTACAATTAGAAATGATGGGGTTTTGATGTATAAACTAAAATTTCGAATGTTTTGTCTGACGTATTGAACAACATTGCATATTATGTGCCTTGCATTAGGTCCTTCCTAAAATTCACGATCTACATCACTGACACTAACTAACTAGAGAATCAGACAGATAATAGTTTATCGTATGTTTTTGGGGTTAATACGGTTGAATGTGATTTCTTCTAGATCTATTTAACTATGTATTTATTCTAGCTCCGATGACGAGTCTTTGGCATTGATTGAATTATCACCTACTGGATCCTCCTTCTAGAAATCATCATGTCTTCATTTAATCTCTTTACAGTCACATCATTTTCAGTGTCAAGTGTCATGCAGGTCAGGTTAATGAAGAGTTCATGTCGTCTCCTTTACATTATAGAATATTCTTAATTGCTGAGCGTTTTGTCAATCTTCAGTATGGCAGTGAATGATCAATGAGTTTTCTCTTCTTTACGAACAATTCTCCCTCCGCTTGTTTCTTTATGCCTTTCTATTCTAATTTGACGACATTTTCGAATCTTAATCAATTTGATACAGAAACTAAAGAACGATTGATATGGCCTACTAATGTAACACGTAAGATCATGACACTATACCTATTTCATTTTTAAAGAATGCATGATGATCTTTTATCTCGAAGAAAATTGATCTGTGGTTTGCCTCTTTGACGTTCTGTAGATTTCAGATAATACAACCCAGAGTCGTACTAGGTATTCGTGGTCTATTTGGTCTTCCATACAATCAAACTAACGATGAATATAACACGACATTGATCAACGTAAGATTGTCACTTATCAAATGTATGGAATTAGTATTTAATCAGTAGAGCTTATTGGTAGTTTTAATAGAGTATTAGTATTCTTTGTAACATCTTAATATGAATTGCATTGCTTGGCAAAAAAAGCGAACTTTTTTAGTTTTAGCGTATGAAGTTAAACATTCGAGTATTATATCGTGATTTTCATCGATCAAGAACCGGAAATTACAAACCTTCTTATTATTCTCATATTTGTCCAATACAGAATTAATTTCAAATGTTTTATCTCCTTAAAAAAATATGGCATATTGGAGTTTAATCTAAAAGGTTATTTTTCACATATTTATTAATAGCTCGACTATTAAGATCAGTAAACGGGAGATTTTTTGTATGATACAATGTTGGTTACACACCAATAAATACGAGAATAGTGGATATTTTATATACTTGTTATTAGTATTAATATTATAATTTTTTATATGGGAGGGGAATATTAATTTATATATAGACTTCATAGTGCTGTCACGATTTATGTGTGAATCGATGTCACGACATGCGTATCATTTCACGTGTACTGATACTTAACGATACATCTAAAAAAAAGATTTTAGAGATTTCTTTCAAAGTTGGAGAATACAATCACCGAAAAATCGCAGGTACAATTTTATAAATTAATATATTGAAACTTTGAAGATATGTTTCCCAATATCATTATATCATATAACGATAAAAGAGTCAAGGCATGGTTGGTATTTGTTTCACCGTTTTTAAAGTAAAATTACAAAATATTATTCCTCAAAGCCAGTCAATATTAAATCACAAAAACGGCAATTTGCAGTTGCGTTAGGCCTACAATCTAACCTGAATGTCCAATGTTTTTTTGTTGTTTTTTTTTTTTGTTTTGCAAAAGTTAAAATGCTACTGTTCATTCCGCCTTTCAAATGATCAGTGAAGTAGGGCAAAGGGTTTGTACATTGGGGCTTGTGTAGCCCTACTACACGTTAACTGACAGCTGGACAACAAAATGACGGGATAATGCATACTGTATGGTATCACAAGGCCAGTCAGGTGTAGAACAAATAGGACGTTTTATTCTATTATCAAAAATGCTAAGTTTAAAAAAACAGCTAAACCTGAATTTCAAACTAATATTTGAGACTAATTTAGTTCGGAAAATCATTCAGACTTAAAGATTTTCTATTTTTTGTCATGGAAAAATAGCATCGTGGTATAAAAAAATGAAAATAATAGAATATTGCATCGGTTTTATATTGAACAAATCGAAATCGAAGGAAAAAAACGTCAAAGGTTGAAGCAGGTGTTACACCCACGTCTTAAAAAATATTCTAAGTTCAAAGAATATTGATTGGTTTTCATTGGAACAATCTTGAACATTGCTAGGTGTCCAACGTTGATGGCAAGAAGAAATTAATCTCGACGATCTCTGTAATCTTGTGTGAAATGTTCTATATTGGTACTATTTGGTAATCAATGATATTATCAAAATTTTATCTTCTTGAAAAGAGATATTATTGGAAATCTTGGTCATTGTGTTTCCCATTGTTCAATCTATATAACAATAGCCTCATTCTGTTCTTCACTTTCTTCACCTTTCGATTGTCAGCTTTTATTAGACAGTTTTCAACAAATGATGTGCTTTGTCTTTAGTTTGAAGTTTTAAGCTCTTGACTCGAAGATTTCTAAACTTTTAATATCAATTTGCACCATTCCAATTTTCAGTCAGATATTTGTAGTTCTTGCAGGTTCACTTAAAAAAGGGTTTTACGACGTAACTAGTACACTTAGATCAGCATTTCTATAATTACAGGAAGAACAGACGGAAATTTAAAATGATGCAAATAGAAAACATTACTGGTCCCGATACACGTTTACAAAGTCAGAAAAACTCTTCACAAGCCCTTTAAGCATATCAATTATGTCTACATGCTGATGGAATTTTATCTCAAGGCCATCAATGATAACAAAAAGGAAATCATCTGGAGACAATCTAGATCTAATAGATGCTGGTTGATCATTTAAAATAAACCATGTCTATATTTCTGTTATTTCACATCCCATAACTACACTTACATATATAACGCCACACAATAACTGCTGCGGCCAATTATATTATATTGATGAATGTAAAGTTTTGTAATTACTGGTGCAAGTGTAATGTTCTTTATTCTGAGAAACAAGGTTCTCTATTCTTAGAAGGTTCTTCTGGGGTACATGGTTCTTTATTGTTAGATAGAAGGTTCTTCTGGGGTACATGGTTCTTTATTGTTAGATATAGGATTCTCCTGAGGTATAAGGTTCTTTATTGTTAGATATAGGATTCTCCATGACGGTATAAGGTTCTTTATTGTTAGATATAGGATTCTCATACGGTATAAGGTTCTTTATTGTTAGATATAGGATTCTCCTGGGGTATAAGGTTCTTTATTGTTAGATACAGGATTCTCCTGGGGTATAAGGTTCTTTATTGTTAGATACAGGATTCTCCTGAGGTATAAGGTTCTTTATTGTTAGATACAGAATTCTCCTGGGATATAAGGTTCTTTATTGTTAGATACAGAATTCTCCTGGGGTATAAGGTTCTTTATTGTTAGATACAGAATTCTCCTGGGGTATAAGGTTCTTTATTGTTAGATATAGGATTCTCCTGAGGTATAAGGTTCTTTATTGTTAGATACAGGATTCTCCTGAGGTATAAGGTTCTTTATTGTTAGATACAGGATTCTCCTGAGGTATAAGGTTCTTTATTGTTAGATACAGGATTCTCCTGGGGTATAAGGTTCTTTATTGTTAGATACAGAATTCTCCTTCGGTATAAGATTCTTTCTTGTTAGATAGAGGATTCTCCTGAGATGTAAGGTTCTTTATTGTTGGATATAGGATTGTCCTGAGGTATAAGGTTCTTTATTGTTTGATATAGGATTCTCCTGAGTTATAAGGTTCTTTATTGTTAGATATAGGATTTTCCTGAGGTTCTTTATTGTTAGATATAGGATCATCCTTGGTTTAAGGTTCTTTATTCCTAAATATAGGGTTATTCCGAGGTACAAGGTTCTTTATTCCTAAATATAGGGTTATTCCGAGGGTTCTTTATTATTAGATACAGGATTCTTCTTAGGTATAAGAATACTTATAAACTAGAATTTTTTGGGGGATGAACTGAAAATGTAGATTATATGGATTTAAGTCGAAATGATACCTCTTGATTTTATCGACCCTGGTTTTCACCTGCCAGTGACGCAAGTCGGATATAAATCATAACACTTAACATAAAAAGAAAGTATTTCTAGACAACATTAACTACATGCAACGTAGCTCACGGAGAAATCTCTCGGCGGTTGGATAAAGGGTTCTTTAATAGTATCGCTATGTGTACTAGAATGGTCTTTCAGTTCACATATTTCAAGGGTTCTTTAACTTGTGTTTATAGTGAGGTACAAGGATGAAAAATAATTTCTTGGCCTATTTCCTGACCGAAACCAACTTTGGATAAGCTCAATATTTAATTGGAATAGATCGAGTAGTGTTCGTATCCTCAATTAATCAGCAATCTTAATTATACCTTTTTGGGACAAATTTCGTTAAATTAGAAAATTATGGCTTTTTTTGTCTTCCCTTTGTAAAAAAAAGTGTGATTCGTTATGGCAGAAAATTATAGAAGAGAGATAAAATGTTAGTATGAATTTTTACAGGATAATGAGTCATTTTCAACATCTGAATTTAACTGGTTAATAGAACCGTACGTAACGGTTATTTTTGTCTGACTACAACCAATGATTAAAGTGACACTGCGTATAAGCAAGGACATAAAATTCAGGTTCTCAAGAATGGCCATATGATATTATATTCATAAGTGAACTTACCTGCTGTCAAAAGTAACAGAATTCATGTAAAACTTTGAAAACTAAAAACTAAATATATATTTTTATGGATAATTACGAAGATATTTGGGATTTATCGGATTATTTCAGGATTCTGTTATGTTATTTATGGCAGCAGGTTTATATACAGATGAATAAATATTCTGATTTATTCAGGTTAAAATTTGTATGTTCATTCTAAGACGCAGTTTTACTTCAAGCCAATTTCTTTTTTAAAACAGTGTTTATTCAAATTCAAAGAAGATTATTAGAACTATAAGAAACTTCTTGTGCGTCATCTAGAGATTTGGATTTGGCTAATGAAGACGGAAACACAAAGTATATTATTCAAAGTTATTATAGAATTATTAATAATCATCCGTTATCCTATACATACAGATAGTGAAAATGTGCTGAATGACAATGTTATTTATCATGCCTAACTGAAAATATCTTCAGATACATAGTTTGATTTTATACCAACTCTATGAATGTTTAAAGTGAATCGGTTGAACCTGCAAGGTGAAGTGTTTTAATGATTTAATTTTATTTCTTATTTTTTTTTTTTATATATATCTTCATATTATCATATTATACACTATTTTCACATTAAGATAAGTGACAAAAGAAATCTAAATAAACTAAATAAGAAAATTGATAAAGAGGAAATAAAAATTCCCTCTCTTGTCACACTGTTGACATCAACACTTGTTAACATGAACATAGATATGGCCTACGACACGTGTTAATCTTCAAGTGAGGAATGACAAGTGGAACCGATATGAGAAAATATCTATTGAATTTACTGTCATATAAAGAGAAAAAAAATCCATTTGAATAATGGTGTTGGCAGATTAAATTATATCATATATATATCATACATTTTGAAAAAAATAATTGCAATATTATGTCATATTGTACGAGGAGTTAAGTGCTGTATATTTACCCGAATACAATGTATTTACCTGATTATCTGAGGATACTGTATTTACCTGAAAACCATATATAACCGAATAAAATGAATTTTAAGAACACAATGTATTAACAGGGAAGAATGTACTTAACACCACGCATTTATGCAACGTATTTACCAGTGTTGCCATAAAATAATTACGCGAGAACACTGTATTTACCTGAGCACAATGTATCTACCTGAGCATAAAATGTTTACCTTACCACAATGCACATACCTATTTAAAGGGAATTATGTGTTAAGCTGAACACATTATAATGTATTTACAAACCGCAAGGTGTTTTACATAGGACAGTTATGTCGTTTTGTTTCTGGTTGTATCTCCTCTGAGGAGTTGTTTGACTTTGTCTCTGATGCCAGAGATATTGAAGACTCAGACTTATTCTCCTGCTAGCATCCCAATTGGTAGCAAATGAAGCACTTCGGTTGAATTTTATTACCAACAATTGATATACGGCAATGTTGATTGTGCAAGGAACAAATCGAATCTCGTAATGATTGCATGGGTTTGATCACCAAGATTAAAATTGCGGACAGTGTCTATTCATTTGCGAGATATGTGGTTGATGCATATTTGGAGACATGATGGCATTCCACTAAGAATAATCGACATCCTTTCAATATATGTAAATAAAATAGGTCAATAATCATGATGCTTGAAGTGGAATATAGGTCCAATAATGAATAAGATTAAATTATTAAATTTCCAATAATGAAAAGTAAGTTGGTGTAAATTTAAAGTACTCTGACATCGATTAACCTGGAAAATATTTATAACAGTAATCAATGACAACAAATACTTCATTTAGTTTGGAAACCATTAAATAAAACAGACTCAATTGAAATTTGAAGCTACATGTTACATAAAACACTCAACAATCAGATTATTGAGTGGTGCTACCTTGATAATTTACATATTTATAGAAAATGATATCCACAGTATCTTGACCCTTTCTTCGTTGATAGATCTTATAATTTGTTTGCTTGTAGTTTGTTACATAAAAGTACCTGAAGTATATACATGATGTTTAGAAGCACATTTTTCAGTTGTTTGCATTACAAATCATTGATCTATATATTTCAAATTGAGGGAAGTAGGCCTACATATAACATTTACATTTATGGAGAGATAGAAAAACACGGTACCATGAACGTTGCGGCTTTCTTAATTTATTTTTGTATTTGGAATTGCAGGAACCACAGCAGCAGCCTAACTAGGTGTGGGCAGAAGCTAGTCAAGTACATAAGGAGCGGCTCTTTCAAAATTCCGTAACAAGCAACAAGTGGTCCTTGAAGTTGGCATGCTAACAAAATCACTTTTAACAAAACGCGAGCGATAATACGTGATGGATGACACACGAATCTTGAGCTCTTAAACCAATATACCATACTTGGTTCCTCTGGATCCCTGCACACAATATTAAATCTTTCGTGTAATCACCACAAATAAATTATTCCGAACAGCTCCTATCAAAAAAAAAAAGGAATATCGAACATATAGACCTTCCTTTACTTCCCCAAAATATACTAAGAATTATGTCGAAGTAGTTTTAATACTAACTAACGCTAAATTTCATAAATGGGACATCTATGCGATTTCAAGATTTTACATCAAGTATTAATTAAACTACAGTTGAAAATAAGTGAAGTTGATAACATAAGATTTGCATCACGGTTCAGAAAAATTATAATGAAAAATATCTATTTTTGTTACAAAAATTCTTTCAATTTGTACCATTATTTTGTTAAATTCGACTCCAATTACACTGAAACAGTATTCTATAACCGCAAGCAGTAAATCTCACTTGTAAGGACAACTCTTCTTACAGAAAAAAGAAAATACATGCACATGTGCAACAAACCCGAGGGCAGATTTAAATGTGACTAGCATATTGTCAAAATTACTAAATAACCTCATTATTGTTCCAGTTATCAATCTAATTTGATTGTGCTTCGGGGTTAAAGAAAAAGAGTTAGCTGAAACATATTGGAAATCTGTATATGAAAATAGTTTGCTTGATTCTGGCCGAAAGGATTCGAATTCTAAGATCCACAAATAGAAAATGCTGTGGAAATGGTTAACACCGAATTATCTGACGTTTAAATAACTATGATGCGCACAGACGACCAGTCTCAAAGCAGTCTATAGTTCAACGGTCAATTAGTCAACTAGAAAAAAATGATTCTGGAATTCTTTTCCACTTTGTCTCAATAATGTTAAAACATCTTTTCTATTCGAACATGAACTCAATCATTTTCACACTCAGTAGATTCTCATTCAGGTCAAATTAGAACGAATTGCTTTTTATTTGTAGAATATATGAGATAGTGTAGTTAGCGTGGCAAGAAAAACAAATCTTTTCACAAGTAATATATTGTCAGTGTTTGACAACATCATCAACGTTGACGGAACAAAGTCATATTTTATACGTGTCGCTTTCAGCTCAGTCCGAATTCCTTGTACTTGTTCTATCATAATAAATGGGTGATTTCCTTTTGCTGCATTTCGTTCCACTTTTGAAGCAAATGATGTCAGTGAGTTCGCAAAAACAGTCGTTGTTACGAGTACAAGAAGTTGATTCTGGCGTGACTTTCGTCATAACTTGAAGCTTTGATGTTGCTACAAGTGATTCAAAATACATATATAAAAAAGGACAACATGCACTGTAACATGAACACAATTATCTCTAACCAGTTCCATTTGTCCAGAGGTCTTTCGGAGCAAAATTAATCGTATCTTCCAGACAAGTCATACATAGTATCCCATAGTTTCATTTGTTCGTTTGCCAAATTTGTTTTGGCAAGCAACCATAACGTCTGGTTCGGCTGTACTAAACTCATAGAAAAGGCTAAAAAGGTTCCCATCAGACAAGGCTAGTTTCCGAATACTTTATTCTAATGTCTCGGCAAAATTATTCTTAAGTTTAAATTGAAACGAAACACTTTTCAAATCGAATAACAGGTATAAGCAACCTCGAACCTAGCCCAAAAGATTTGTCATTATTGCTACCAATATTATGCGAAATGTGACTAAATTGTATGAAGTATGAAATGCCGAAAATCAGATACACAAAAAGCAGAAAGGTGTCATAGAAAAAAGATTTCCAACAAACGAAAGAGGTGTCAGTGTAAATATCTTTACCGATCATCAAATCTAAGCCCCGTCCAAAACAAGAGTCTCCTAGTTAGAATTAATCTGGACGATATGTTTGGAGTGAAAAGCGTAGATTTTGCATTTCCTCACTCGGCTGATGGCTTGCTAATTACTCTTGTCTTTAGTTGTTACTTATCTTAAGTTGCGTACACATTTTGTTACACCGTACATCAGAAAGCACAGTTTACAATCAAAGCAACATCTAAGATTTCTTCAGAACATAAACAATGTCTTCTGTCGAATAGACTGTACGAATTAATTAAACAACTTCATTTTTAAGTCTAGCAATAAATTGACAGTGAAAGATTTTAATTAGGCGAGGTTTACAGTAAGTGGTAAGCAGTGTCTAGAACTAGGTGAAGAAGAGATCAATAACTTGTCACCGATGTCATTCCAATTGGCAATCTGATTGGGAAGGCGTGTTTAAATTAAGGTCGATTGTCTGAAAGTTTTTTTAATGATCCAAAAACTCATTCATAATCTAAAAATTGACTTCAGCACACCATTTAGACATATTTTTATGGGAAGACTAGACGTTTAGTCTTTTATATGAATTTCTTACTGTTGTATCCGAAAAGTGGATTTTTTTTTTTCCCACATCGTTGAGCATAATACTTAAAGCCATAATAAAGCTTTATCTCAATATAGATTATAATATACTTTGTTGAATGTATACGATAGTAGGCCTTGGATCAAACCAATTCTTCGTCCGATAATTCGTCAAATATAGTGTCGCTTTAATAAATAGGGTGATATAAATCATTATAAATTTAAACTAATTCCATTTACATTTTCTATTTAATTAGATTTTAATGATGAAAGCGTTAAACTGTTTAATTAGACGTGTTTAAAGAAAGTTTATGTTGTCTCGAGGGAAGGAGTAATTGTTCTATGTGATTGTGTTACGGTAGGTTATGTGAAAACAAAGAGAAAAATCCAATACGTCTTTCGGGAACAACATGGGTTGTATCTATTATATGCCGTATTCTCGAAACTAAGTCGAAGTTGATATTCTTGAAAGGCTTAATCTTTGTCTCTTATATTAGGTCCAATCGTCCAATGAGATTCAGCAAAAATCGTATTTGCTGGACAATTCTACATAATTACTCTCTGGCTTGAAAAAATTCAGATAATTTAAAGTGGATATATTTGAAGATAAAATATTTTATTCGAACACTGATTCGCTAATGAAGTTCGTGGTTTCTGGCCTCATCGTACCTCAATCTGGAAGCTGACGGTAATGTTTTTAACTCGACCTCAGATTGTTCGATAAACTGTAAAATATTCATAGACCAGGAAAATATATTGGCTTCTGAAATGGAAGAAAATATAGAAATTAAGAAAACCATTTATTTACACTGGGAAACCTAGATTTGTCATTCTAAGAAATCTTGAATGAACAACAAATGTTATTGTATTACAATGGCAGATTTTTTTACGGTTTGATAACGTTATTCCTTATGTTTCCTATATCATCACACTAGCCTTATATACAGGATTTTATTAGTGTATCATTTATTTGATCTAATTTAACTTACATGACTTTACATTTATCATAAATTTGGAATTTATCTACACGATTTATTCATTTAACATTAATTTAATTTCACCCATGCATAATACGTTTCTCAATGAAACAAACAGCAAAAAATCTGTCAGAGGCACAGAATCTATATCAAGTCATACAACATAGCAATGTCTTTAGAAGGAGCAAGTGTTTTAACCCTGTTGTCTCTTTACGAAGCTAGTAATGATTATTATATGTGTAAACGGAAGGCCTATAGTTATGAATTAATGATTGAAAATGAGCACCTTTGACAAAAATATATGACATAAAACTAAGATCAAAAGTAGCTCTACCAACCATACAAATCAAACAACTAAAGGGCAATAGTGTACAAATATTGTGTCTATTATTTGTTAGTTTAATATTAAAATAATAAGCTTAATGTAGCTATTATATTTGGGATGAAAAGCTTTGTCAATATACTAGTAGCACGTTAATTAGGTCTAAAACAATACAATTTGTTGATAAAATGATAGTTAATATTTATTTTGCCCCCAGTAAGAGAATGATGCCATCAAATGCTTGTAAGGCACTCTCGTGTGGGTCGCCTGCTATTGGGTCATTACCTACTAAGGTTGATTGTCTACTGTTACTGTAAATGGTGTTTATAGTGCTTTATACGATTCATGTTCCCTGAAACAAACTTACGGTTTTCTTAAAAACTAACGAGGGACCTTGTTGGCTCAATACATTTGGATAATACTCGGTAACCTAGAGTTGAAGGTTAAAGTTTGATATGGGTCGGATTTCTTTCAACCCATTTTACCCGTCATTGATGCATGAGAGGATGCCTGTCATGGGTAAAACTTCGAGGGTCAATATACCTAAAAATTGGTCACTGTAGGTTGCATATATCCTTCCCCATTAGCCCAGAAGATGAAGGCTTGCAAATAGGGCAATGCCTAAATATAATGACTTTTGAAAGTTATAAATTACGTTATAAGATAAAATTATAGATATCCTCATTAGTATAATACAGATCATATAAACAATATTCATAATTGTATTTTAATTGCCATCATTAGCTAAACAATCATCATGTAGCCTACATTTTAGATACGTTATATTATACCATTGACAGTTATATTATTTGACAGTATAACAAAATAGAAATATTTTGGCTAAGTGATATTTTTGTTTGAAGATATTCAAATGTTGAATAAATTGATAGTGCAGTCTTTTTATCTGGTCCGTTTGTGTAGTGCAGTCTTTTTATCTGGTCCGTCTGTGGTGGGGATAGACTAGGCATGGTGTTCAGTGTTTCGTTAGGCTTTTGGAATAAGGCCTATAGTAGAAAATAGATAAAGCGTAAAGGTCCGGATCCTGTGTGCACACGATTGAATTCTCTCCTGTACTTTTTATCTACCACAATTCCCTCGTCTATTCCCACCCTAAAGGTAAAGGGGTTGTAAATAGGTTTTTCTAAATTAATATGTGATTCGGGTATCAATTTGATTCCATTCTCATTCTCAATCGGATGTCTGTGGTTTCTGTAATAACCACTGAAAACAAAGTATTTGGTGTCGTCACTAATTGTTAAAAAGCTAGTATTTATTGACGTCACAAAATACTGAGTTTTAAGGGGAATCGCATAACCACAGACGTCTGATTGAACTGTGGTTTGGTGCGAATTGATGCTATTAGTGCCCACCAATACACATTAAAATTTAGGAAACCTCTTTAAAATCCATTGAATGCCTCAGATGGTTACAGTAGTCCCTATCAATTTCACCCGCTATGTCTCGTCAATTTTTGTCCATTGTGACATGAAATATGATCAACTTCGCAAACGTTATGTAAACCAAATATTAAGTCGTATATTCTCAAAACTAAAGTGTAATATCATGTAGCTTGAAGCTATGTGAAGAACTGTTTGGACCAGTCTCGATGAAACCCACTCACTAGCTTAAAGAGAAAAAGTACACGTAGAGGTTTATTCAAATCAAACATTATTTTGATTCACTTCTGTAGCTTAAAGGGGTCCACGTGTCTTGCATGCTAGTTGTGTCCAACGGGCAATGACACATTGCAAAATAGATTGGAAATATAAAATATCAGCTTATCCCTATAAATGAAGCCTAAATACATACACCCACGTACCAACACGCACCTACTCGTCCGTATAGTTTCAGGTGTATGCATATTTCAGATTTTGTTTTATAACACAGTTAATTAACAAAAAACAGACAAGGAAGAAACATATTCGGAAAAGATGTGCCTAAGATATTGTGGAGCCATTGTAATTTGCTAGCTTTTTTTAAAAAAAAATAATATATTTACGACTGTAACAAAAGTTTCTGTAGAGAAAGCTGATTTATGCTTGAGAATGGAATGTTTTTTGGGGTTTTTTAATTGGCATACCACAATGTCTGCTGCTTTTCCATTCTCTAAAAAAAACTATTTTTTTGTATGGCTCTGAGAGGGATAAATTATAATGAGCTTCGTATATTCAGGCAACATTGTACACGAACATCTGCATACTGTATTAGCTACATGTTATATTCTCTGGAGAATAAATCTGTTATATGTGTTTAAATTGAGAACTTCCTCTTCAAAAGCCTTTGAAATTATGCGAAGGGTTTGACGTAAAAGTATTATGAATTTCACCCTACTTGCAATCTCTACATTATTTTGCTCGTGGCGTTTTTATTCTTCAGTACATGTAGGATAAACTGTTATTTATAATAAGGAAAGCTGGGTTTATACTTTTTACGCCGTCAAGCGCCGTTTAACGTCGTTTAACACTGTAATACGTAAAACGCCAGACCTGACCGCGCTGGTCTTAAGTGTAAACACACGCGCGTAAACGCGCGCTAACGCCCGCATGCGCCGACCGGGTCTTGAATATATGTAAATATTGTATATATGTACAAGGATACGAAAATCGCATAATCCTTTCAAATATACATGTAGCCTACCTTAAATTCGAAACTTCTACTTTCCTTATATGTCTTTTGTGTTGCTTCCAACCTCCTTATGCAAACATGAGTTTTACGGACCTTGCTCGTTTGAGATGGCAAAAGATCAACTACTAAATTTCGAAAATGTCATTTATTTAAATTTCTGATAAATGACGATAACAATATGCAAATAAATTGTAGTGAAATTTAAATCAAACATAAGAATTGAAACTATATACAAAGCCATCGAAAAGATGGGACATAAAATTCCGCCAAAGTCGACACGTTTACGTGAAGACCCACCCATCCAAGGTCCGCAAAACTCATCTTAAATCCAGATAAAATTTTAATACAGATCTTACCAGCCTACGCTGACATCTATGCAATTGATACCTGGACAACATGACTAATGTCTTTGAACCTTAATTTAACAACGACAAACTTGTATAATCCCAAGTTCAGTCTAACACTGGCACTTCGGATCGTATTGAAACTATGCTAACAGATTTGGAACACGAATATAATTTTTTACTGCTGATGAATTCCAGCGGCCGAATCTCCGAATGGCGTTCTCTGAATGACCGTTAAAAAAGGCACTACTCGCAGCGCCAATTCTAAAGGAATGAGACTTGTAAAGTCTTGGATCCAAATTAAAGAATTCTAAAATACTCTTTAACTTTGTGGTTATAAAGAAATACGAAATAGGGCTTCCGTCCATGAACTGAAACAGACCGGACACATGAGGACATGCAATTAAGTAGGTACGTAAACAGTTGACTGGGCATACACTTACATTGTCAGGTACTGCTACTAAGAGGATGCACATAGGTGATGTTGATTTTTTATAAAGCAATAGGTTTATCACCTAAATACTCAAATTGAACGTCCGAAACTTGAATTAAAGTAGATGGATCGTTGTTAGATTTTAAGCAGATTTCACCCATGCGAAGGAAAGCTGTAAAAATGGCTTTTATCAAAACTTGGTGAGAATGTAGGGAAACGACTATCGGAATAGCGTCAACCAAACGCTTTAGCAAGCTCTTAGATATCGGAAGTCGATTATCTGAAGTAGGTTTCAAATTTTGAGCACCTTTAATAAACTTCTTAACCAAAAAAGTATCGGACGGATTATCTAATGATGACAACTTATGTACATAACTTATAGCAGATGCCGATGATGCAATCGTACTGGGTGCATACCCAGAATCAAATAAAAAGGCCAGAAAATTCAATAAACAAGTCTGAGAAATCGGTAGAACTGAAGGATAATTCCTCTGATGACAAAACTGTGTAAATTTTAACCAGTAATTTTTGTAACAGGACAATGTCGAGGATGACATTGAAGATTCCAAGACTTTACAAGCGCCACTATCTAAACCGACAAAAACTCCACTGGAACGGGAAAGGGATCCGAATCCAAATGAGGTGCTATTTCCCTGGCTTTCTGAAACATCAAACGAGACAAAGAGTCACTCAACGTATTTGTTATACCCGGGATATGTTTAGCTTTAAAAACAATATTATGGGTAAGAGTAGCGATAACCAACCTACGAACTAGGCGCATCATCAACGGACATTTAGAGGACATTTTGTTAATGACAAATTTGGTGCATTCGTTATCGGTCAGAAATAGAATCTTGTGATTTTCCATTAAATTACCCCACGTTTCCAAGGCTACAACTATTGGAAGCAGCTCCATGGCATTAATATGCAAAGATTCCATCTCTTTAGACCAAGGAAAGGCGAACCACTTGGAACCGAAAACTGCCGCGTAACCTTTGGTCGACACAGCGTCTGTATACAATTTAATAGTATCTGAAGATAACCAATTGTCGTTTAGAAACATACATTTCCCGTTAAAATTACCAATAAACAGTAACCAAGCATGTAAATCTAACCTTGCTTCCTTATTGAGACGAATCTGATAATGAGCTTTCGAAATACCTTTAGTCAAATCAATCAAACGTCTTAAAAAAGCTCGTCCCGGTACCACGACGGACGATGCAAAATTAAGGAGCCCAATCAGACTCTGAAGTTCACGGAGTGAAACTATTTTCCGGACTTTAAAACGCAATAACAGCTCACGAATCTTCATGACTTTGTCAAGCGGAAGTCGACTCAACATTAAAATAGAGTCTATCTCGATGCCATAGATCGTAAGTCGTGTTGTTGGAAGAACAGTTTTTTCTGGCTTCAGAGGTAGTCCAATAGAAGCCGCAAGGGATGAAAAATTATTTAAGGACTTCAAACAAAATTCTGATTTTGCTGGACCTGCGAAAAAGAAATCGTCGATCATATGACTTACATGGGCACCATATTTATTGGTCATGACCCAATGCAAAGCAGAACTAAACCGTTCAAAGATTTGACAGCTTGCACTCAAGCCCGTATCATAATGATAGTCTATATCTTTGCCATTCTTAACGGTAAATCCAAGCAACTCATAATCGGAAGGGTGAATTGGGATCTGACGATAGGCATCTAAAATATCACTTTTGGCCATGAGACAACCGCGACCTAACAGTTTAACAATAGAAATAACGTCATCTATAGAGTCATATGTTACTTCTGTGAAGCTTTTGTCTATACATGAGTTGATCGAATTACCAACCGGAAATGAAAGGTCATGAATTACTCTAAAAGAGACAGCACCGTCTGCACTAGTTGCTTTAGGAACAAGTCCAAGAGGTGAACAAATAATATTCTTAAAAGGAGGGGTTGAAAAGGGACCCCGTATACGGCCAGGACAAGATTCCTTCTCTAACTTTTTAACGAACGCCCCTTTATTTTGATTACAAGAAGAATGGTTTTTTGACACACGCAACTTCCTTTCACCATTAAAAGGAATCCGAAAGCCTTTCTCGAAACCACGCACCAAAAAGTCTCGATCGATTAAGTGATAACCTTCAAGAACATTGTGTAATTTAAGAGGATTTATCGGCGATGGTAGCTTGTGACTGGGAGTTTTGTCTACGGGAGGTACGAAAGGAACTGGTTGAAGGTGTCTGAATTCGTTCAGAATCGTTATTACTCTTAGATGCATCAGTTTTATAACATCTAAAACGAGGATGCTTGCCACCGCACTTCAGGCAAAGGTGATTGTACGCACAACTATGATTGACTTTGATTAAAGGCGTAGCACAAACGTTTCTGCTTTGAGGGCCCGTCATTTTGGGACTGATGTCCATAAAGTGTTGTGGCACGCAACCAAAGTTCAGAGTGCATAACACCCCATTGAAGAGGCTGTGACTGCATGTGATTTCTAAATGTTGAATCATAAAATAGAAAAGCCTTTTGGCCATAAGATCTGCTCAAATCCTGTATAAGTGCAGCATAAGATAAAAGTCCCGAATAAGAATCCGGATATTTCTGCAAATATATGTCCATGAAAATATGGAATGCTTTGAGCCAGCTGTCAATGCTTGGGTCTGGAAACAATTTTCAAAAGTTTATCCTTTCCCGAATTTTCAACGTCGATGTTAAACCCTTCGGATAATCCTTCAGGTAATAACGATGAAAACTCTATAAAAGCTTTTTGCCAAATGCAGGATTTGAGCTTATCTGAAATGTGGGCAAATATACCCAAATTGTAGGAATGTGAAGGATGAGAAATTGTTGGGGGATTATTCCCAGCATTTAACTCAGGAGTACCTGAAACATTTCCATCCAATGTTTGGGAAGTTGGTGTAACTTCAGATGACACGTTCCCGGATCCATTCTGTGAACTCGATAACGCTTCACTAACTGTCGAAGCTTGATCCACGGGAGACTGGAGATTCTGAACAAATAAACGATGGTTTGAAAGTTTATGAAAGAGTTTATCCACAATTCTATCCTCGGCTTCTTGTGTGAGACTGCATGTATCAGGTCCTCCAACACTTGCTGACCTTTTCTTCTTTAGTACTCAAAGCTAGTCCAGATTTCCTTTTAGACATTGAGACACTTCTGAAAGAAAGTTGTTCAATATGAATAACACAAATAAGTCTCCGAAAAAGATTGACAATTTACGACCGGCAACATCAACATCTTTATTAGCGAGCCACTAGCATTTATTTTGATAGATATACAAATGGAACTACAAACGTCCATTAAAGGGGAAAAAAAAAAAAAAAAAAAAAAAAAAAAATCGTGAAAGATTGGACCCACTAACACTCTCAATGTGCATTGTCGGCACCATCGCAGTAGAAAGCACCCTCTAACAAAAACTCAACTAACATTGAGCATTATCGGCATCTTGGCTATAAAAGCCTCTCATCAAACAGTATGCATTATTTTATTCTACACAAAGGCAGCGTGCATTAAAGCCATCGTGTCTATGAAAGAACATCATTAAACAATGTGCACTATCGGCACTGGATGTTAACTTCCACTCAATCCAAACTGAGTGTATTATCGGCACCATGACTATAAAAACCACTCGATAAAACTGTGTGCATTATCAGCACCATGGCTATAAAAACCACTCGATAAAACTGTGTGCATTGTCGGCACCATGGCTATAAAAACCTCTCAATGAAAACTATGTGCAATGTCGGCACTATTGCTATAAAACCACTCATTTAAACTGTGTGCATTAACGGCACCTGGGTTATAAAACCACTCAATAAAACGGTGTGCATTATCGGCACCATGGCTATAAAACCACTTGATAAAACGGTGTACATTATCGGCACTATGGCTATAAAAACCACTCAATAATACGGGCATTTATATAAATCAATTTTTAGATTGATACTGCACACCAAGAAAATGTGCAGTCAGAATTTTGACCATCAGGAGTATGGAAAAAGAAGAATAAGGAATACGGAGAAACATCCACCAACCTAACGTTGACATGATGACCCAACTGTACAAAAAGGAATATGAAAAACCATCCACCAACTTAACATTGACAGGATGCCCCAAGCTATAGATTGTTAAATTCCGACAAATTAAATTACTGACGAGGTCGGTACCGTCTAATGGCGTCACGCAAGCTACGGAAGTACCTTGGGTACCCGTCTGACAAATTCAAATGAATTCCATCTGGACAGTATATGTCTACATTTGGTTTCCACACTCCTACTCGGTGTTTCCACAAAAATATATTTTCAATGTTTCCATTTGCTAACTTCTCGGAAATGGAAACGTTAACGGCCACCACCCGATCATTGAAAGCCTGATCCGGCGCATTACGTCTGGGAAGAAGCTGGCTGATTACAACACTTTTTACCCCTAACCCATCTCTAAGAAACTGGGCAAAGGATAGAATATCTCTGGCTAAAATGGCCGGGTTATAGCCGACATTACAAAGGTCATTTGAACCTAGTTGCAGCACTACCAAATCGGCTCCCATCATTGAGTCGTTATATTTGTGGAGACGACCGTGATCGTCGTTCCGTAACTTAAGACCGCCGTAGCCTTTCCAATCCACATCAAAAAATTGTTCATCAAGAGAGAAATTGCTAAGCGACTTGTTCATAACAACGAAATTTGATAAACGCTTGATGTGGCTTGTACCAAACAACCTTATACTTCGCTTTGTTGAGCAAGCCTTATCCATACTGAAATACCCCGTATCGAACTATCTTTAGTTCAAAACAAATTAGCACGTGTTGGACACATAGACATACTATTAATAACTAGTCTGAACATCGGCCAATGACGTTGAAGCCATATGACGCCATCTTGAGTTGCCCTTAATCTTATTTGATGTCATACGCTACCTACATGTACATGTAGTAAAAACAGAATAATTTTCTCCTCACCCTCTGTTGAAAATAATTCTTGGCGAAGAAAATCACCTACCTGAACGAATGAAATAATTGAAACGCTTCTGAATTTCAAGGAGGGTGTTTCCATTCATTTTTGAAACCATTCATTTTTGGAAGTGAACTAGGCCCAAGGAAATCTATTCACCCATTCCCTTACATTGCTTGCACCTAGACAGATGTTGGTTGATCACTGTGCTTCCGTGACTTTGTCATTTTTACAAAGTTACAACCTTTATCCATATTTCGGTGATGGGAAAATGTGATAGAAATTGTATATCATTCATAATAAAATTAAAGTGGCAGTGAGATGTATCTGTGTAGGCCATATATTATGGTGTACTGTAGGCTACCACACATGCTTTTTATATACATTTTGATTTTGTTATTTTAAAGACTGTATACAACTAAGATCTACTCTATTGGTTATTTTCTCAAAAAAGAAAGTCTGTAGGCTATTGGGAGACAAAGACAACAAAAAACAACCTATTTCGATCTCTCAGCAGATCTCATCAGGCGGTGGCAGCATTGAGAAATTTCAACACATATGCAAAAATTTCAAATAATGCTACAGATATCCCCGCTATAGTGTTTTTTTTTTTTTTGTTTTTTTTTTTTTTTTGATTCTTTTTTCTACTTTTTTTTTAAAAACCTAGATGCAATAGTTAACACTATATATTGTTTTTCATTGTATCTTTTACATCTAGATATTATAATTTACAATTTCAATTATTTAAATACATGAAGATTATTTAAGGTCTGAGAAAATTACAATTTGATATTTGAAGAAAAAACTTACAAGTTTAAAGAATTTCATTTACATTTTGAAATACATATATCTGATCTATATACATCTAAATTAATTTAACTTGATAACATTTAAATAATCACTCTAATTATAATTATTCTTTGCAATTTTCATTTAGTTTTGTACATTTCATTTTCATTAAATCTCTTCATTTACATTCTTACTGATGTTTGAATAAAATCAACTTTGACAACTTTTTGCGAACTTTGAACTTCGAATTTTCTTCATTTTTTTGTTTAGCAAGATGATGAAATTTGATGGATGCATATGATCTGATGATTAATTTTACAAGTCTATAAAGGTGATTTTCGGGTACTCCATTTGTGGCTGACTCAGATACGTGATCATGTAATGTAGTAAAAATTTGGTCGAAGTTCAATCTTCTTAAGACAGTTGATACAACAGCTTGAAGAATCCCAGAACCCTGTGGAAGTTGTCCCTTGGAGGTAAACAATATTTGGTCAAAACATTTCTCAGTGGTAAGACAAATTTGAACTACATCTCCAGAGGGTTTGACAAGTCCGCCTCTGTCTTTAAATTTAACCAATTGACTGATACATTGAGTTGAATCAACAGTCAACACTGCAACACATTCCAAACAGGCTATTTTTCTCAAAACTATTTTTACAACATATCCTGCTATATATCCAACCGCAGCTTCCTTAAATTCAGAAAGTCCAGTACTCCAAACATTTGGTGTGCTGCTTATATAGTCATGATCAATCATAGATTCTTCAGGTTCTAAATCATACTTTCTTATTAATTTCATGTCTGTAACAGAGGTTTCTTTACCGTTTAAATCAATAGAATCACCAACAAAAAGAACCCGAGTTTGATCTTGTTTTATACAGTTCCATGACCACCTTCAACACTTCTTACTAGAAGACGACGATAAGCTGAAACAAATTGTTGAGCTGTTGGATTATTGTTAGATCCCCCAGCAGATCTCACTGCTGCAAAGAACAGTTCTATGTGATCTTGACTAAATTTATAAGTAAGCAGGTAGTCCATTTTCATATTTCCAATTAGATCTTCGAATATTCCCTTAAAGCTCTTGATGGCAATTAAAAAACCAATGAACCCAGTCTTCTTCCTTGTTGATGTCATTGGTATACCAGTAGTTGTTAGTAAACCAGATATATAATCAAAAGATGTGTCCAAAAAAGGATTCCAATAAGATTGGTTGTTGATTCTCATTGCTGATTTAAAACCTTTTTGATAGGCATTCTTTGAATTAAAAATGTCAAATAATTTATCAAATATACGAATAAATTCAACAGTTGGCATACAGTCAAGAAATTGGGGCAATTTCAATACCTTACAACAAAATTCCAAAGAATCAGCGACACTTGAACTAAAAACTTGGGCTGCTAAATTCACTTTCATCTTCTGTTGTTGCCAGTTAATGTGGGATGACCGTAATTTGTTTGCAAGTCTCAATCCTTCATGATTCTGAAGATCATTTAGGTCTACAAAGTACTGCCATCTGATCTTTTCTCCATTTTGGTTGACAATTATTCCACCACTAGCTAGAGTGTTTCTGATTAATTTCAGCATATGACATATATCAAGCAGGATATAAACATGTTGTGTAGGATCTGATGGGTGACAAAAATAAGTTGTTAGGTTTGGCAATGAGGGTACAGCACCAAGTCTCTCAAACATTGAAAAATGACATGATGGTCCATCACAGGTTAAAGAAATGATTTTAACACCATTGTCATGCATTCGAGCCAAGCATTCTAGAACCAAGTTTGCTCTTTCTTCACCACTAAGTCCATCTGTCAAAAAATATCCACAGGGTACTTTCCATTTGTCATTTACTGCCACTGCCATAAATACAAGAGCATCTTTAGCTAAAGGTGTGGAGTCATCATCATTTTCGGATGTTCCCAAATCTACATAGCCTCTATAACACTGACCATCCCACTGGACATGCTTCTTGATAGACATTTCATCAATCATTAGTGAACAAATCACTTCCTTTCCGTTTTCTTTACCTTCTATGGATTTTGCCTGAAGTGCTTTGAAACTTGGCTCCGTGAACCCAGGATCTGCAGGAATTTTTGCAAACCAACGCCTTATATGAGCTGGATGAGGAAGAGCTAAATCGAAACTTTTTCGTACGTATTCATAGGCTTTAGCAGAATAAAAATTCAATGTCATTGCAAAAGATCTAATTTCTTCAGGATAAGCATTCTGTACTTTCACAAATTTTTTTTTGACAACAAACGTTTCATCAATTCTAATGGTACACCAGATAGAGAACTTTGCAGAATTTCAAAGCAGCTATTTGATATCAAATTGTTGCTTTTTAAGCCCATTATAATTTGTTCAAGAGAATGTACCTTTTTAACGAGTCTTCTTGACTTTTGTTGACTAGTCTTTAGTTTCTTTTTGATGACATGTATCTGTTCTTCGTGTTTTCTTTTCAGGCTTTTTGGACTCTCTGGATTGCTGAGGTAGGTATGATCTTTCAAAACATCAAAATCAGAAGAATCCTTTATTACAGATCCACTATCAGAAGTACTGGGAAGTGATCTCTCAACTGGTGGTTTCCTTGGAGTAACAATCTAAAAAAAAATAGAATAATTTAGTTTATGTTCTTTATAACGATTAGTAATTATTGCTAATTTGTGATTCTGATTGGTCAATGCGCAGCATCGAATGGACAATAACACCCTTTAAATCTGTATGTGATGGGTCCTAATGATCTCTGGACTAGTTGTTTGACATTAACACCCCGTTTAATTTGAAACTGGAAATCATTCTCAGTTTCATCCAAAGCCAAGGATACAAATTAATAAATCCAAAAGAGACCATGCCAGCTATCTGTGAGCCTATTGATTAACCATTCCAACACTACTTATTTAGAAGGCTAATAGTGTGAATTATGTTTTTGACATTTAAATGTTGGCACAGCATCCTCTTTAAGTTGTACTCTCATTCCAAATCTGTAGAAACAGTCTTCTTCAAAGTGTTTCGAACATAACGTTGAATATTTCTGAGGAGTGTAGTTCTCTCTTCTCAAATTTAAAAGCCATCTTTTCAGAAGAACTGGTTTACTGAGAGGAAATCTGAAAATGTGATAAATAAACATGAATACTGGTACTAAGCTTATATTGAGGATCTAATATGAGTGTCCATGTCATATTGAATTTATTAAACGAGATATGATACGAGGCTTTGCGAGTGTCATTTAAAATTATTAAACGAGTTTTATGAATTCAATATGACATGGACACGAGTGTAAGATTCTATTTATCACATAGCAATCACTTTAAACACATTTAGGCCTCTTGTGTTATCAGCTGGCTCTCTATCACGGCACGGTTTGGATTTACACATAACACATCACAATAAAATTAGCTCATTGTCTATAGGAGTGGTTTTACATAATTTTGAAATGAATTGAACTCATGCGATTTCTGCATTTTGCAATGTTCCAAAAAAATTGTTAATTCAAACTAGGCCTTAACCCTAACCATAGGCAAAATGGATCAGGCCTAGCCTAGAGATATACCGTACCGCAGCTAAAATAGGCCTAGGCTATCTAATTTTTAAAACAGAGGGATAGGCTGGCTTGGATAGACATAGCTCTGCCTCTCTATGAGTATGGTTTCTGTGTTCAATGTTTTGTTTACATTTTAGTACCGGTAGTTATGAAAGCCCCCACCCCCTTTATATTAGTCTAACCTAAAGAGAGTGGTACGGTATCTATTCTAAGCCTAACGGGCATTCAATCAATCATTCACGCATTTGCCAAACAAAAAGACTGGGTCTATGCTATGGTGTTTAGGCCTATATAGGCCTTTAAACAGTAAAACAGCCTCACATGAGCTTATTAATGCAATAATGGTTAGGCTAATTCTTAAAAAAACAACAAGCGTTTGCATCGATAAACGATGGTTTTCCCTGTCAAACTGTCCGGAATGACTGCTGTTTACGAAAGTTTTGGATATGCCCCCTCTTCTTACTCTTTTACGTTAAGGTTAAGCCTAGATCCAGGCCTAGTCTATTTTAATTTAAATTTAAATTTGTAGGCTAGCCTATCCTATCTAGCCTAGTCTATAGTTTTTTTTTACTAGGCCTAGGCCTACTTTCAAATTTGTGTTCCGAAACTAGTTGGGACATAAAGCATGCAAAAACTGGTTAGATCATAGAAGATTTATTAAGAATAAAGAAGTGGAGAGGAGAGTAACGAACGTAAGCAAGTATTGCTTTCTAATTCTGGATATTAGGCCTAGCTAGGCCTAATAAATTATAGGAAAATTTGACGGAACGACGGGTTTTCTAGTCCGTTCTAACCCTTGATTTTCAACTATTTTAGTTCTATGTACTTACTTATGAAACGACAATGCCTTATTCTCCTTGGCCTGTTTAGTTACTGGTTTGGAACTACAGTTGATTGCAGCACAAAACGGCATCTTGTTTTAACGTCCATGGCGTCGCCGTCAGGCGAAGGGCAACTCAAGATGGCGGACAAGGCCTCCACGCGTGCGTCAAGTCTTCCCATGCTTCTGATTGGCCGATGTTCAGTCTAGTTATTAATAGTATGTCTATGGTTGGACAGAATTGACACTTTAATCAAAATTTTGAATAAGCGCGGGATTACACGTCTAAGACAGAAACCTTTTTGTGTAGTATAACACACGATCAAATACTATGCAATTAACACAGATTAAAAAAGAATGAAGTACAATCAAAAATTATAAATTCTTTAGGCCTTTAAAAAGTGGCTAGCTTCAACAAAGTCACGATTAAAAAGGCCTAAAAGGGGGAATAACTCTGCTATACTAATAATTGATTACGGGGACGTAACCCAATAAAAATAGTTTACAGACTACACAAATGTAATTATCTTCCATAATTATGTATTTCTATCTATAGACAGACAGATACATCGCCCATTCATGTCATGTCCAGGAACATTCATACTTACTATCTCGACCAAGCATCTGGCCAATGGTTCGCCAGACATTTTCCTTCTTCATCTGGTCTTTAAAATCAGACAGGGTTGTCACGTACAAACACTTAAATTTTTCAACCTCAATTATCAACCTCTAATCTGTGTTATCAACGTTGTCCATGTTTGAAGAAAAGATCCAAATCACTCCTTGTCTTTGTTGTGCAATAGCTACTTGTGATTGGTTGAATTGCCGGCGTTTGCTAGCGTAAACCACCCATTGAACTCTGGAAAAAAAGTTAGGCCGTCAAACACCATTATACGGTGTGTCTCGCTGGCGATGTAAGTATAAATCGATGCGCTAAAGAACGCCGGTAAACACCGTATCCCAGCGTATAAAAGTGTTTTACGGCATGCCGTAAGAAATTTGTAGGGGTTCAAATGGGTTGTGAGATTAAACATGTGGATAAGGGATTTTAATCACCTCATGGTGTCATACCACAAAATTTATTCCAACAAAATTGTCACTGAGGTAATGAACTGTTCCATAGCTTAGTGTTAACAGAAATTAAAATAGAAACTTCCACTGCACCAGTTACATAGGTTTTATCCACCCCTTCCCTCCAATTTGAAAATGTAACGCCAAATAGACACAAAATAATTCAATAAAGGCTTTGCGTTAAAGAATGGTTGTTTTCTGGGCTAAATACCTAATTTTTTCTTCGCACAACACAAATTCTATTGCTATTTCGGCATCTTTGGAGGTTTAATGGAAGAAAATATATTTTCTATTTCAGACCACATTCTAAATTTAATTTTGGTTTATTTCCTAAAAGAGGATGTTCTGGGTTCCCCTGTATGTATACACATTTAGGAGCTAAAGCAGGTCGTCAAGAATTAATGAGGACGTTAATGAGTTTAATAGATGATTGTGCTGGTGATATAGCCTGTTCTCCAGGTAAGTCAATGATCCCTTATATAAGATTTCTGTAACAGCGGTTTAAAACTGTTGTCTCTCTGACGGTTATAGAGTAATAGGACCCGAATAAGGCGACTAAAGACTGACAATACAAAGTAGTGCTATATGGGATGGTATGCCAGACAATACCTACGTTTTATTATTTAGAAGTCATTACCGTACACTATTACTATTGTATCATACAGGTTTATTGTCCTATCCAAGCATATCAATGCCTTCTGATTGTCATTTTCTCCACCAAGAACAACGTGGAATATCTTAACCCAAGACGTGCAACGATTCACATCCTTAGTTGACCACAGATACAGACTTTTTTACTATTTTTAATGACGACCATTTTCCAAGCCACTGTGAACTAGAAATGAAATTTTATCAAATTAAATTGATTTCGAACATTGCTAACTAAGAACAAAAAAAAATGAAGGGTCATTAATTACCAAACTAATTTACTCTCATGTCCGTGTTTTATGGGATGTACAAAAACATACATTTTTCAATCTCTTTGATCAGTGCAACTCTAAGTAATAATTCATTGATGAAAATACATAAATATTGTGCAAATCTCCTTTAATGTTACACTTTTACTTTCCGTTTGAACAGTCATACCTTTGTCTCAAAAGCGAGATATTTTTTTTTATCTAAGCTATACATAATAGTGTTCACAGCTCACCGTTGAAAGTTTATTTTTATTTTATATGTCGTCTTTTCTTGAGTTTCATAAAAAGCGTAGTAAGATTTGTTGGTATTTTTGAAGGGATTTTAGTGAAGTTCTATTGCTGATGACTGTTAACATATTCCACATTTGGGCATCATGCATACCATCAGACTGAGTCATACATAGAGACCCCCCTTACTGCTCTTGAGCTACTTTCGTTATTCTTTTCGGGTGCATGGGCCAGTAGCGAACAGTCAGGGGGTTCTACTAAAGTGTTATTTATTTATATATTTATTTAGTATTGGCACCTTTTGCTGTTTTGAGATTTCGTATTGTACCCTAAAATGTTGTATGAATTAACCTTTACCAAATCCTTTTACACGATGTAATACAATACGTTTAAACTACACATTCCACAACAACCCCGAGAATGGCGAAACAGGTCTGGTATTTCAGAATATTTTAATGGTTATATCAAGTACTACACGATTCCAATTGGCTGCATATTCCGTTCGCAGAATGAGAGGGGAGTTAACCCATTAAAGTATCACTCATTCGAAAATTTAGAGGGACACAGTTTACTAAGAAGATATTTCCTAATTAAATCCATTATTTAGTCTAAGCCTTCTGTTAGTTATATTCAGAATGACTTATGTGTTGATTCATGTTGACAGCACTTTATTGGTGTTCATGTCATAAATATTGACTCGGAATTTTTCCTTCAATATGACATAACTTTCGTTGATTTGTCGTGTATTTGTCCTATTTATCAGAACTTATTTCTGATTAGGTAATAACACGATATTGTATAGTGTCAGTTGTTCTTTGTGTCACGATTTGTACCCGATATGTGATTATTATGGTATCTTTCAGTTCTACACAGCTTATATCTTTCAGTTCTACACAGCTTATATCTTTCAGTTACACAGCTTATATTTTTAGTTCGACACAGCTTATATCTTTCAGTTCGACACAGCTTATATCTTTCAGTTAAACACAGCTTATATCTTTCAGTTTACACAGCTTATATCTTTTAGTTCGACACAGCTTATTTCTTTCAGTTCTACACAGCTGATATCTTTTAGTTCAGTTAAACACAGCTTATATCTTTCAGTTTTAAACAGCTTATATATTTTAGTTCTACGCAGCTTATATCTTTCAGTTCTACACAGCTTATATCTTTCAGTTCTACACAGCTTATATCTTTCAGTCAAACACAGCTAATATCTTTCAGTTCTACACAGCTTATATCTTTCAGTTCTACACAGCTTATATCTTTCAGTTCTACACAGCTTATATCTTTCAGTTTACACAGCTTATATCTTTCAGTTTACACAGCTTATATCTTTCAGTTCAACACAGCTTATATCTTTCAGTTCTACACAGCTTATATCTTTCAGTTCAAACACAGCTTATATCTTTCAGCTCAAACAAAGCTTATATCTTTCAGTCCTACACAGCTTAAAATTTTTCAGTTCTACACAGCGTATATCTTTCAGTTAAACACAGCTTATATCTTTCAGTTAAACACAGCTTATATCTTTAAGTTCGACACAGCTTATATCTTTCAGTTAAACAAAGCTTATATCTTTCAGTTCGACACAGCTTATATCTTTCAATTTGACACAGCACGAGGTTGACCAAATTTCAAAACCCCAACTTTTGCGAAAGATGATAACTAAACCCCAACTTTTGTTGATTTTGGTACCATCACTATATCATGACATATATAGAGACTTGTTGCTACTGGAGTCGCAAAATAGTCAATATATTGTTTAGCCTTTACAAAAGCAATCTTAAATTTTCTTCTTATCCGTGTACATATATTTTGCATTTTCTTGCCGCAATGCAACTTGAGATGACAGATTATGTCGGTTTATAATCTATCATTTCAAGTCGTGTTTCGACTAAAAATTGCAAATTTTTTAAAAGGAAAAGGGAAAAAATAAGATCGAAAAAATCCGATCTGGACGAAATTTTCAAAGGGTTGCCCAAAATCTTTAGGCGTTAATATTTAATCAATTAGCCCCCCGGGTTTGGGGTTTTCCCCTTTTTATGATAATTAACAATTAAAATTCAAAACTTAGTCCACCCTAGGTAGGGAACTCTTTACCTGGCGTTTATTATAATAAACAAATAAAATACAAAACTTAGTCCAAACTCTACTTTTCCATTCATACAATGACTATAGTTGGCTTGATAATACATGAAGCAAATCACATTTTAAATATTTATTTTGCACATAGTAACTACCTTTAGATGAGTGGAACCACAAACAGACAAACCTTATATTTTAAATTATTTTACTCCAAAAAAGTTTAAAAAAAATAAAAAATATACTTAGATTTAAAAGTGAGTGGCTTTTCGTGGCCCGATTACATGAACATTACTTAGTAACTTGATAACTTAAAATAACCAAATAACAAAACAAAAGATAACATAAATAAAATTGGAGCAAATTTTAAAAATTTTTTAAAAAAAATTGTACTGAATTTTTAAAAAAATATAAGGCAAGGGGGAAAAACTCAAAAACTGTTCATGGATAATCGTCAAATTCAAACTTGACCACCATCTTATCAATTTCAATACTCATACCAAGTTTCATCAAATCTATTAAAAAATTGTAGCTTAGTTTTTCTCACAAATATTTTTGAAGCAATTTTACTAAGTCAAGGGCAATAACTAAAAAATCATTTGTTAAAGAAAATTAAAACTTGACTAATGTCTTATCAATTCTGATGCTTACACCAAGTTCCATCAAAATCCTTTGAAAATTAAACCTTCTTATTGCAACCACAATAGAATTTTGACGCAATTTCACTAAGTCAAGGGCAATAACTCAAAACATTTCATCAAAAAATTTGCCAAATTCGAACTTGACTGTTGTCTTATCAATTCCAATCCTCACACCAAGTTTCATCAAAATCCATTGAAAACTGTAGCTTCTATTGCAGCCACAATAAAATTTTGATGCAATCTACTAAGGGCAATAATTCAAAAACAGTTCATCGAAAAATCTTCAAATTCGAACTTGACCATCGTCTTATCAATTCCAATGCTCACACCAAGTTTCGTTTAAATCCATTGAAAATTGTAGCTTATATTTTGTCTACAAACATATAGAGGCAGGGGCAATAACTCAAAAACTGTTTATCGAAAAATCGTCCAAATCGAACTTGACCACTGTTTTATTAATTCCAATGCTCATACAAACTTTCAATAAAATCCATAGAGTTTGTAGCTTCTATAGTGTCTACAGAAATCTTTTACACAATTTTACTTAGTCAAGGGCAATTACTCATAAACTATTCATCGAAAAATCGTCAAATTCGAACTTGACCACCGCCTTATCAATTCCAATGCTCATACAAAGTTTCATTAAAATCCATAGAAATTTGTAGCTTCTATAGTGTCTACAGAAAATTTTTTACACAATTTTAGCTTCTATTGCATCAACAATAAATTTGACGTGATGTAAATAAGTCAAGGCCAATAACTCAAAACCGTGCATCGAAAAATCTTCAATTTCGAACTTGACCGCCGTCTTATCAATTCCAATGCTCACACCAAGTTTCATAAAAATCCATTGAAAATTGTAGCTTCTATTGTGTCTACAACAAATATAGAGGCAGGGGCAATAACTCAAAAACCGTTTATCGAAAAATTATTAAAATCCATTGAAAATTGTAGCTTCTATAGTGTCTACAACAAATGTTGACGGGCATGCAGACCGACGGAAAGGGGCGACGACAATATACGTCCACATATTCATTTGGGCTTATAAAAACAATATTTTCCAGCCCTTCAATGCTACGCTGAATCAAACGTGATATTGACATTTGGCCCTTAATGACTGGCGAGACAAGCGGTTTTATATATTGTAGCACTTTAGCACACAAAACCTGGCACCGGCTGATATCAGCATATCACATTACGTTGAGCCAAACAGATGGGGTCACTCCGAGAAAATTAAGTTGGGGTCACTCCGAGAAAAAAGTTGGTGTCACTCACAAAAAAATTAAGTTGGGGTCACTCACAGAAAATAAAGTGGGGGTCACTCACAGAAAATTAAGTTGGGGTCGGTCCAGTTGAAGTCACCCCAAATAAAAAAACATGAGGTCCGTGAAAAGTTGGGGTCATATCATCATTAAAGTTGGTCGAGTTGGGTACGGTTAATGACCCCAACTTTTTTAGTTTTGATGGAGTGACCCCAACTTTTTTTGTATTCTACCAACTTTCCAGGGGGCTGAGGTCACCCCCTCCCACCCGCACCCACCCCTCCCTCCCTCTTGGGCGGCCATGCGGGAGCACCATCTGCGCATAATAGTCCGGGCGTATTATGAATAAAACAACTTAACTCTAAGTTCAATATGATACTTTGTTGCAACAATATGCGACGTAGAAAGTTCTAGATTGGTTCTCGTTCCACGATCATTATAATCGACTGAGTTTTGACGACAGAAAAAAAAAATTGACGTCAATAAATATTGTTTTAATTTGTATATCACACTGTTTTATACTATTTTTAAAGAGAGGTGTCTCACACTTTGATTATAAAAACGTTATATAAGCCTGTGTGTAAAGGTCGCATGCTAAAAGCCATTTAAAACAAGAATGGAAGCATTCCACTTTATGAAATGTAGTAAAGGCGTGTTTTGATTGTTCTGTTGTTGAAAGGTACATTTGATAAATGATACATAAGTAAGTAGTCGGGATACGATAATCGTCTAAAACATGCAAAAAAATAATTTGATATAATTAATCGTCAGTTTATGAGGTTAATGTTATTTTTCTCGGAATATCAAGTTCCGGAGTTGTCATAAATGTGTTCAATATACATCTATATGTGAAATGGATTTAATTTTTAAATCAGGGAGGGTTGCCATAATTTTACCTCCTATTCTGTTAACAACAGAAACCTATTTAATAGATTCCCATAACCAATGTAGCTACGAGGATAGGCTTATGCAGGAAACTGAAGAAATAAGGTCAATTTAACTAAAAGGATTTCTTTTTTTATGAAGAATATAATGCTATAAAGTATATCTGACAGCACAGAGATTACATCGATACCTAATATATGGCAATGAAAGCTAATTTTTCGCATGTAATATAATGATCTTATCCGTACTATAGGTCAAAATAGTAAATAGTTCATAGTATACTAGTATTACTATGAAATCAGATTATACCTTACTTAGTAAAACAAAAAACCAAATATCGTGACATTTCAAAGATAAGTTCAGGTCGACAAGCGATTTAAGTCATGAATGTTAATGAAAAGCGAATATCGAAAAAATTGATGCTATAGCACAAGTGATCAACTGAATGAACGTCTGTTCACTCTGGTCATTTATATCAGGAGATTGTTCAAAGTCCCTCAGATTGTATCTTAGGTCCCTCTAAAGTAATTTTGTAAACTCGGCATTTGATTGTGATCTCATCAGTTAGTCTTTGAGGTGTAACTAGGGTCTCTTTCTATGAGGCAAAAATCAATGTGTCGTTTAGTCAGATGTGTATTTTATCAAATAAACTATATATTTAGTAAATATCATCAGTTTGAAATGGAACTAACTAGTGTTGTTTATGTGCAGAAATAAAAAGAAAAGGTGTGTCTTCATACACTATCCGAAAATATAAAAAAAAAAAAATTTCAAACACTTTCAGTAACTGAGCGTTACTTCGCCTGGTCTAAAGACCCACAACAACCACCTTTATCAACACTACAACAATCTTTATAAAATATCACATTTGCTGAAATGTTTAAAACGTCTCAAAGAACCATGTTTTTCATGGTATATATTAAGGTGAATTATTCTGTAAGGGTCCCACTTATGTCGAACTCCTTTCTTTCAACAATTTCTCGAGAAGATATAGGCCTACTAGATTCAACTAAATTGATGTACATGTAAATTGTTAAGCTTGGGTGATAAGTAACCTCTTTAATTATTATTGAGTTTCGAAAAGTCTGGGTATCCCTTGTTTTGCCACATGAATGAAAGCCAGAAGACAAAATAAATAAACTCATTAGAGTTTTAGGTTATCGATCAAAAAAAGATAGCATACAGGATAGAGACCAACGCGACAAAAGGAGTCAGTGATCATTCTCCATAATTGTCTGGACTTGCATCAAATCTGAAATTGTGAAACATTGACCCAGTACTGTGTGGGACATAGATTCATTATGGCTATTTAGATCTTTTTAAACGAGTCTATTACAGAGAATTATAAAATGTCACAAGAATTCCAGGGGGTCTCTATCAAATACGCATATTTCATATTTTTTTCCAAATAGACCATATTAATAAAACTTCTTTGACAACTTTATGATCGTGCCCTTTTCCAGTTCGAATTTCCCACGGGATTATATGATTGATGTTTGAGGCTTGTAGCTTTGTTCATCAAGTTATTGTGAGGTCTTATTCCAGTAGACAGATTCTGATCATTGGTAATCAATCAAAATGAATTTTAACATTTTAATAAAAATAAAGCATCTAACGCCTTCAAAATGATCATTCCATCAATGTCGTGATTTAAAAACCAGAATTCGTTATACTGAATGTACACGCTCCATTCAAATTTTCATTGACCGAATGTATTAGAAAGCTCTTTTTATTTCATAATTAGGTGACGAGACATTTATTGTTCGCTCTTCTCCATAACTCGGCTATAGATGGCGATGAGAACCTAGTCTCATAAAAGCACTGGGCTAGATCGGAAAGAAAAGATTAATGATAAAACAAGGTTAGGATAATTAGATGTGTCAGTTATGGATGTCTCTGAAAAATTATCTGTGGTAGTTTTATTTAGTCAAATGAAATAGCTGAAAAAATATAAGAATCAACCTTCTTCTGATATACATGTATCAATAATCATCTTAAGATAAAACAAAATATTATCATGTACCTATACGAAATTGAGAAGCATTAATATAATGAGTTAATATAGTAAATTCAAAATAAAGAAGTCAGATATTTTAAGGCTATTGAGGATTGAGTCTACCATGAACTAGGATATTACTGAGATTTTTATTTCTTTTGTAAGCTGTAACAAGCCTCTTGCTGTAGATATGAGGATATTGGTTTCACTCGGTGTTTCGATCCCGAAATGATGAAGTCCCTATGATGAAGTCTATAATAGGATAGATCCAAGAAGCCGACAAATCGCCTGAACTTCGACAGATGGAAAAGGAAGGAATTGACACCATTCGCAAAATATGTTACTGTGCATGACGTTGTCCATTTTTCCTTATTCCAATACGGTATTCAAAGCACATTGAATTCCTTTGTGTTGATTTTAGTTATACCATATGGGTTTTTGACAAAAATTAATTCCAGTTAATTAGGATCAAATAATGTGCTAAGGAGATCATTAGATGTAATCATAAGAAAATCTTACGTCACTTCATTCCAATTTCGATTTTTAAATTTACTTTTTTCATTTTTTTCAAAGGTTTCTTTAATTCGTTATAATTTTCGACACCCATATTATAGAATAACGAGAGCTGACAAAAAAGCCTCATTAGAGCATTTTGATACATTTTGCATTGAACTTAGCAAGAGAGAAACCGATGGCATGCGGTAAAAAACATTTAAACTATGTGATATTCGTTTAAACATATAATTTTGATTTGATTGGTTGGTTTTGCGGTGGTAATATCAGACAAGAAAATACTGTATATTCGAGAACAAGCATTAGATTACCAGATCATACGAGTCACTATTTCATTAGTAGATACCAACCGCTTACCCATATTCATGTAATTGTGGATCTGATAAGAGTACAGTTCGTTATTTTGATGGTTGGTAGATAACAAGTGAACATACCCTTCCAACTGAAACTGATTTCACGGACAAAGTAGTTTTGGAAGTCGTGGTAAATGGAAGTTAAATCTAGATCATTTTAATGATTTTGAATGTCATGTCTATGAAACTTGACTCCAGGTTCTTCATTCTTCAAAAAGTCGTTATGATAACGGTAATTGTGTGCCCTAGTCATAAGGTTTTGGTTAGGTTGCTGGAATTAATTGCGTATAAAATGGGTACAGTCAGTTGTTTTTTTTCTCCACTGTTTATCAGTGTATGAATGTTCGTCTTGCCTAAGGAGAATGACACTGAAGCTCAATCAGTGTATGAATGTTCGCCTTACTTATGGTGAATGCCACTAAAGCTCAACCAGTGTATCATTGTTCGTCTTTCTTATGGAGAATGTCAAAGCTCAACCCACTGACCATAAAAGAATATATAAATTAAAATTCTCTACCACTGTGGTAATCATTAGTAAGATGAAACGATTAAACCGATTGGAAATAGAATTATTCATAGTGAGTATTGCTTTGGGCTGGTTCTATATTTGATTGATTGGAATTGCAGAAATAGCGACTTGTGACTGAACTAGACCTCGATTACAATTTGTATTCATAGGAATAATGTACGTAACATTTTCGACAACCATGGGTCTAGGCTTTCTTTCTTTTTTTTCTTTTTTTTTTTTTTTTTTTTTTTTGATTGGTTGATGATTTCAATGTGAACAGAGTTCCATTAGCTCGGTTCACGTTGAATTAAGGTTTTTCTTGGGAGTAGGCCAGTTATTTCGACATTTAAAAGTTTAGATTGTCACACGAAATCTTGTCGAATGACCCGATATACTAACAGTAGTAAAAGGGGTTATTGGTTGAAAAAATGGTGGTGCTTTTTGGAAGAGTTTACGTTTTAAAGAGTAATTGACTCACGAACCTTGTTAAATCAATAAAGATGCACCATCTTATTTTATCAAGTTATATTTCTTTGTAATTACTCGCTTATTTTGTTTAAATCCGTACAGTAGCTTATTATGGCACCTAACAGAAACAATAACGAAATTTAAAGTTTTCAATTTTGGCATTTGAAATATAAATTTTGGATTTTTATATTTAATCAAAACTGTCGTGACGTATTTCGATAGATTTTGGTGTAAAGTTTTTATAAATTTAAACAAATAAAATTTCAACCTGTCCAGGAAACAGACTGCTCTTTTAATCGAAACCCTAGAAATAATTAACTGAACTATAGCAAAATACAATTTTTTAAAAACAAGGAAATATGAAAATAACCAAAACAGAAATTTTTCTTGATATTTGAGTGGACCTAAAGGTATTTACAGCAAACTATTTAACGTTTTCTCTCGTTAACTAAAACTTTGAGTTGAATCTCTCCAACCTATTTCATAGCTACAGATATCAAAGGTCAAATGGGAAAGAGAGAAGCCATGATAAACCATTACGTTCTTATTAATCGGATTTACTGGCATATTCTCAAGCAATGATTAAAAAATAAATAATCATTTTCTGTCGCTATCTCAACGTCAGCAGTGCTCTACCCAGCCTCGGGTGGTAAACAATTCTTGGTTTTTCAACATAATGATAAGTAACGAGATGCTGTTTGGCTTCAAAATGTGAGAAATCAGTCATCAGATGGGGATCATAAAGTTTGTAATATATTTTATATAATACGAGAAATTTATACGCTAACGTGAAATGGTTTTTCCCATATCGCTGATTCCCACTTCGCCTCTTAACTATTTCCATTTTGCACTTTCCTATTCTCATCTTTCCTAATTCGCCACTTCTCTGTTTTACCCCTTTCCAATTTAACCCCTATTTATTTTGCCCCTATCCCATTTCGCCACTACGAATTTCAATTTTATCCCAATTGTGCCCTTCCCAATTCGCCCCTGTTATATTTAGCCCCTTATTCTCATTATTCTCATGCTTCGCCTTCCCAATTCAGACCCTTCTCATATTTCCATTTATTCCTTCCTATTTCGCCCATTATTCTCATGTTGTCCCTTCCCAATTCATATTTCCATTTATTCCTCCTATTTCGTCCATTATTCTCATATTGCCCCTTCCCAATTCACCCCTTCCTATTCGCCTAACAAAGAGATAAATCAGCTGAAATTTATTGAACACATTATTTTAAAATTCACCCTTTAAAACAGATTTAAGCTGATCAAGTAGAAACATAGAAATGAGAATAATTTAGAGGCCAATTTGAAAGGCGAACTGGGAAGGGCTATATTAAAAGCACACATGAAATGTGGAGCTTATATCGTTGTCAGTCATATCCGTCCCCAAGTTTCGCTCGTAAACACTCTAGAAGACACAAATCTTGGTGGATTTTGACGAAACTTCACGTATTTGTAATTATTACATATCATCATGTAAAAAAATTGCTTTTATTGAGTATCAGAGTTAAGAAAAATCGAAAATCAGTATCAAAAATGGCCGGATTTCCACGAACATCAATAGGAATCTCATTTCCTCAAGTTCATAGGGAACAAACCAAACTATGTAATTTTAAAATGAACAACAGATTATAAACCGTCCCATTAATATGTGATTTGTGTGCCAGTTTCAAGGCTGAACCGGTAACGAAATTCAATAGAAATCATTTTTGCGTCGGTATAAGTTCACAAAGCCAAAATTAAAAGAATATGCCTAAAAATTGTAACCGTCAACAAAGAAAAAGAAAATCATAATAAAAGTTTTTTACTTTCACCTTTCTGGAGTCGGAAGCGTTTCTGAAAATATTCCATAGAAATGGGAATGGAAAAATAGTATTCACTACTCAAATAATAGATTCCTGGCTACATACATCATGATTATGTCGTCCCAAATAGATACTACTACTACATTGCATTTCTTGTTTAATAAGTTCTACTAACCCCACATAATAAGGATATATTATTTTATATTTTCAGGTAAACGGAAAAGAAGAAGTTTACAGAATCTGCAAACACGTTTACAAACCACCAATCTACAACAATCAAAGTCAGCAGTAAATGCATAACGGAACAATAACAAAAAAAGCACTCAAAACTGATTCTAACGAATTAAAATTACTTTAAATTTATACAGTTAAAACATTACCAATTGAATGATTTTCTCGAAACGGGCCCATAGTAAGATTGTTAGTTCGGAGCACTATATAACATGTACAGTACAGTAACATATCCAGAGGGGAAATAGGGAATAGTTGAATTAAGCTACGGGCCTGTTTCGAAACAACCATAGACAACCAGAATACTGTGTACCTTAATATGCATACTACGCATCTTTATGAAAACATAATTCTTTTCTCGTAATTACTGCTGAAAACTTTAAGACTAGCATTGACTTACGAACAATATTTTTTTTTAACAATATTTATTTAAAATTTGCAAATAGTAAATACATGGTTTTGAAAACAAGTCGAAGCTTATGTTAATCCATTACAAGTTTTAAATATAATTGATAATATGGTATAATTTCTGTTAAGGTTGTACTATACATGAAAGTCGAATACTTGTTGACTAATACCAGCATAATACTCGTTGAAGGATATCTACCAGTCAGCAAATTCGGACTATAGTCGAATATTCTGTTCCAATTAACCACTCATATCAACGTAAGTTCGATGCTAATGCTGTTATTAAACAAATGATCTGAACCCCTTTAAGATAACTGAAATTGCTACATTGTGTACCGACCGTTTTCCGATGATTTCATGTTGAGAAACGGTTTGTACTCACAATGAGATCTTATTATTTGAATCCAATAAAATATGTCTTTGTTGTAGAAATGAAGCGAAATCTTTACTGAATGCAACACCGTAGTTTAGTTCCACAAAATACACACATCGAGCAAAAGTATTTTAAATTTCTGATTGTTCTTGCACCTTGTACGTCGGAGGGCCATGGGACCATGGTCTAGTCGTTCTCGGTGTGAGCTAATTACAATTTTGAATATAAGAGCTCCTTCTAACACCTGTACTTAAGACTGGATTCTTGCTAGTAGAACTTGTTGAATGGACGGCAACTGTTATTTTTTAGTTTACTGTAAGAACTTATCGGTTAAATACTCACTTGTTAGACTAGAAAAAAAGATCGTCAAAACGTTTACCATTGTTGTTTTTAAGCAAGTTATTATATGCTGTTACTGTTCTGTTTATCTGTTGAATTTAATAATTATTGTGTGTTATGAAACTGAAGAATATATTTAATCTGTACACCTAATACAATAAAATAATTCGAAAGACCAGTCCTTTTGGATATTACTTACTTTTGTCCCGGGAATACCTATCTGGCATTGTGTTGATTTATGCACAAGACCTTTTGTATATAGACGTCAGATTACAATTGGAATTGAACAAATTGATATTGTCCCCGATACACGTTGACCTCTTAACAATCCCTTTCAAGTCTAAGCGCATGGCCTTCGTTTATTACCAAGCTAGTTCGTGATATTAAACGTGAATCTTGGAAGTTACATATTTAGTTTTAAAGGAGAAGTGTTGGCTTAAATGCGTTTATCTAACCATTTAGCTATTTTCTGTTGTATAGTTAAACATGGAAACCCCTTGATTGGATTTGAGATTACAAAGTTTTCTGAACAGGCGATTTGATATAGACCATACGTTCGCGTTTGTCAGGAAACAAGGCATGGGACACCAGCTGCAAGGGTGCCAAAAAAGTTGAGCCGATATTATCACATTATCCATGTACCTTTTTAACTCTGTAAAATGTACAAATTGCAACAGAAGATTGTAGGCTACACAAGATCATGTAAATGAGAGATGTATATATATCGACAGATATATTATGTTGCTGTGATCATCGACAAAATGTACAGGAACACAGTTAAAAAGTACTTTTAAGCCATTTTGTCATTCATAGAGATTTTTTCAGAGTTATAAGAGACATGTAGGCGTTAAAATTGTTTAACGAAACCAAATGAAACAGGAATTATTATAGGAACTAGTCAGATACAAATGAATTTAATTTGATATAAAATGTATGGTCCATAATACCGTCTTTATCTGTACATGAAAAGGTAAAGTGCTTTACTTATGAGAACTCCATGAAACACGTAAGAACTACAGAGGAAATAGTTATTCTGTATAATAGAAGATACATAAGTCGAAATATATAATTGTCTGATAATTAACTGTTAAAAGTAGACATGTAAAATAAATAGAAATATCAGCATCGTGTTAAAATGTGTTTTAGGTGGTTTGGGTGGTTCAAAAACTTAAAGGACCAGTCGGGCCTAGCCTATATGGGCATTATTTTTATTCTAATATTTTATAATATCCTCTTAAAGGGTTAAAATGAAATTAGCCAGAATAATACATGTAGGTCTAATTGATATTTAAGCAACATAATACTCAAAAAAATTAACACGTTGAATAAAGGCCTATAATAAACATATTCCAACCTACTCAGAAATAGTTTGTACACCCAGCTGTAAAACTATTTAGTTTTAACAAATTTTGAAGTTATGATTTTTATACGTGTTGCCCGTAAATGTGTCAGAATGTACCTAGTCAATTTGTTTTTCGAAAAATGTGCTTGGGGGACAACCTGATGAGAAGCTTAAATACGGAGAAGTTAGAATAGGTCCTCACATGTCCAGAGGTACTGATGGGATTCAAGGTAAAGTATAGATATTGAATAAAGCCGAACAATAATTCAAAAGCTCAGACACGAACCCCTTCGCTCTGAATAAATATTTCATGACCGTAGAAAACTCAGGCATTTATGTGAGAGATTTCTATTACAAAACATTAGAAAACATAAAGAAAAATGATAATTTTCTTACTAAAGTCAGGAAATATTTTATAAGGGGGATTCAGACTGAATTGAAGTCTGTTGTCTGAAGATCGCACAGCGCCAAACACTGAGAACAACATTTTTCAGATTTTGTTTAAATATTTATGAGGGAGAACAAAGTGCTTTTCATGGGACGGCGCCCTTTTTCTATCTCAAATATATTTCGGCCGTTGTTTGGAGATAAGCCATATAGTTAACTCTGGCCCAATAAATTCACTGATTTGTTTTGGTACAAAAACACCTCAGCCCCACCACCAGTGTTATGGAGGTAGGCCTATAGAATTTATCTCAATATGGAAAAATTTTCAAATAAAGCTCCCTAAACATTGACAGGAAATTTCACATCATTGTGTTACTTCTTTCCATCTTTTATGACAATATCGCTCTTGTCGCTTGCATAATAAGTGTCAAAATGCTCAGCAAAACTAGAAACAGTAGATTCTAGAAAAAATCGATTTAAAGGTTTGGCATATAGTATAATAAAATTTCCTCACACACAAAAAATACTGAAACAAATGGATGGATCCGTCCTTTATCTTTGATTCTTCTATGAGGTTGTGAGGCATCCGTGATTATATAATTTCAAGATTTCATAAATGTTGTGTAAATTTGAATTGATTTTATTTGTCCACTTTTAATGAAGAAATCTGAACGAAATAGTGCTTATTGGAGATAAGAGAAAAAGTCTAAGGGAAGTAATATCAAATATAGGTTATAACATTCAGACCAATTTGTGAAGACACTTATACATTGAAATCAACGAGCGTATCACAAATGGTGTTGATAACGATTCAAATGTTCTTCAAACCTTTCATCTCTCAAGAAGCTAGCCATACTGAATTTATAGAACCAACTATAATAGTTGAATATTCGAGTTTTATGTTGAGCCACATCGACAACAACAACGCAGTGCACAATTGAAAATTATATTTTGTTTTACCTTCAACCTTCAAGTAAGCATGCAATTGCAGCACCAATAGAAAACAGGTGAGAAGAGGATTAACTAGAAGAATAAAAATAAATCTAATATTATTTTACTTTATTATTAAAGATGACCACAAAAACAAGAAGTAAACAAAACCAAATGACAAAAAAAAAAAATAACAATAAATGAATTGAATATACAATGTAAAACTTTATATACAAATTATTCTAGTTATACTCTTAAAAAATATTGAAATTAAACTCCCACATTTCTTTTTAAGCCAACATGTTGCAGAAAAATATTATAATAAAATTGAGAAGTCTACAAGGAATTATATATCTAGGAATTATTTCATATGCCAATGATTTTAGAAAGAAAAAAAAGAAAGAAACGTCAATATTTTACAATTATCTATATATAACAAATTCAAATAGGAACTTATATACCAGTAGGTTCTCAACCCAACCTTTCGGTAGTGACCTTGCCCAGATTATCCATACACATTTACAACTGAGTTGAAAATTTGAATGACACAAATCAATGCTTTCACTGTCCCAGATACACATTAATAGTTTAGAAAAACCTCTTTTACATTTAATTTTACAAAATCAATCACTGAACAATTTCAAGTAACATTTTCTTATGTGACATTTAAGATAACAAATATAAGAAATAAACAATATTAGCTTTTCAAATCTTCTGAAACATACATTAAATAGTCAGAGTGGAATTTGAATGTTTATTATAGATAACATTGTTGAAAAGCCTTGTTTTCACATGATGACCCACCCATGAGAACAAAACAGAAACTTACACTGGTTTGATTATATGACCATGTAAGCCTATCCCTATGATATCAAGATAAATTAGCATCAAAGATCATGTTTCACAATAAAATCTTAAAGATACATTTTGTCATTAGTATGTTATAACTCAATGCTAAATTATCACAAGTTTCTATAAGATTCCTTGTTGAAACTGGGCCCTGCTCTGTATAACCATCACTAATTTTATATATCAGTTAGAATTCTGGTTCTGAAATATCATTATCATCACACTCATTTTGGATAGCCTACCAATACTTGGTTAGATTGGTATATGTCTTCTTAGAATTTTGTAATATTGTAATTAATTCTGTATTAGATATTTCAATGAAGGCCAAATAAATGGAAGCCATTTCACCTGCTTCACTTATATCTCACAAACCAGTCTTGCACTTGTTCCCATATTGATAAGTATCGCCAACAGAACATTTTGTTGAATAAAAAATAAATAGTTTATAAAGATCACTATCTGACATCATCATTTCTGTTGTTGAACTGTGTCGGACAGCCTGGAAAATAGAAAACAATGACATTTACTACGACTTATGATAAATTCTTTGTATTTAGTGTAATAAAAAAAGACTTTTGTTCCACTGTTTTAACTATGGACCAAATAGATCATAAACATGACAAAATACAATGGCAAGAAGGCAATATTAATGCAAGGGATTTTCAGCTTTTCTCCTAGAAAAAATAAGCAGAAAACCCTGAATTGTCCAAACAGTGGATTTTCCTTATATAATTTGGTTTCCAAATTTCTTAAACATTGGAAAAGATAATCAAAAAATCTCACCATTCCATAGCTTCATCTAGACCCAATCCTTTAATAGCTGAGGTTTTAAAGATCTGGTATTTTCGATTTTTTAATGCTGACAGACCTAATGCATTTGCTACCTCAGATACAGTCATAGCACCTTCTATATCTTGTTTATTAGCAAATACAACTAATACTGCTTTCTTTAACTCATCTTCCTATAACAGATATTATTAACTTACTAATAAAAGTTCAATTATGAATTTTATTGTGGCCTCAGTGTCTCAGCAAATCAAATGTAAGGTAACTAGCCAGAGATACTTAATCTGTAAGTTTTGTTGCAAGATTGTTCTACTGTTCAATCTGCATGCTGTCCATGATCTTTTAAATTGTAATGCATCTTCTGTGTATCAAAGAATTTCTTTGTATATGAGGAATTCTGTGTAATTGAAAGATTGGCATAATTAATGACGACGTTTGGTTCTATTGGGTCAAACTTCCACAGAACATGATATTTGCATATTTGCAAATTGTATGAAAGATAAAAAATGAATTGAGTACCTCTAACATTGAGACTAATTCTTGTTTAGAAATACCAATTCTATCTCTATCCATACTATCAACAACATAAATAATTGCATCTGTATTAGAATAATAACATCTCCAATATGGTCTGAAATAAACATTAGTTAAACAGAAAGTTATCTAAGAATTAGTTTCATGATCATACTTTACATAAAAATTGTTGTCTCTATGCAAGTTAATACTAATAGCAGTCAGTATATTTCAACATGAAGAAAAGATAGTGGCTTTTGTAAACCATTTCTTTATACCCACAATGTCAGCATTCAAAAATATTTCTCACATATATCCTTATGTACATGTTTATTATACTAAGATAAATGAGGTACTAATGTGAAAATTACCTGATACTTGTTTGACCTCCCAGATCCCACACTTGAAATTTGAGATTTTTATATGTCACTGTTTCAACATTGAACCCTATAGCTGAAAATTTATAAAAAAAAAAAATAATTAGCATTTGTATTGAGTTATATGAGTTAATGTTAAAATTAATAAAGAAAACACAAATTGAGTTTGAAGCTCTAATAATGTCAAGGCATAAAATCAAATCTAAATGCAAATAAAAAACAACCTGAAACTTATTACTTGAAAATTTTTACCATCATTCTTTATCTTGTTTTATCACAAATATTCTTTTCAATAATTGGCTTATCATTGTGAGATACAAAAAATGTTATTGATATCTGCTATACAGTATTACAGTATCATGGAATATGCTGTATCATTCAGAAGAATATATAAATATGAAAGCCTTGTAAGATGGTCATGCCAAAGCACTTACTTGGTATTGTGGTGACAACTTCACCAACTTGTAATCTGTATAATATGGTAGTTTTACCAGCACCATCTAAACCTAATATTAATATTCTTCTTTCTTTACTGCCAAACAATCCAGAGAAATAACTCAATAACCCTCCTACAAAATAAATGTAACATAAAAATAACAATTTAAATCATATTTGCTTTACCAGCTAGTAAAAATTAGCTAAAATACAATAATTGTCGGAAAGCTTACTCTTCAGAATTGCAATATGGCAATCTCACATGCAGGTACTAACTATCTGATGTCATAAAATGGTATGCGAAGAAGAGATTTTAGATAAATGGTTGTACAAAAAATCTAAGATTGAGTAAGTAGAAAGACACTCCTTTTATTTGGGGTAAGTGATGTATTGTATATGTAGGTGGAATTGATATCATTGCAATGTTTTATTTCAGTTATTGGTCGTATAAGAGGTCATTAATGTAGGTGGTAGTTGTTGCTGAGTTTGACAGATTTTGGATCATTTTGTAACATATTTATTTTGTTAATTCACAGTGATATATCTACACTCTTGAAATCAACAGTTATCTACTCGATGATGAGTTCAGCAGAAGGGATTCATAAAAAATGGAAACGACCACACATACACCTACCAAACATTTTATAAATGCAATGTCTACTATTATCTTTATGGTTATAACATATCTATATTGAATATTTAATTTAAAGAAATTGTACATTTTATATTTTCATTTACCAAAATATCTGTTATCATTTTGGTGGAGTTGTTGCCATTTTGACTCTAAAATCTGTTAGTGTGTAACAACTTCACCAAATCATGTAGAAGAATGCATCAAAAATATCACTGTAAAGTGTCATTTTAAAATTTCCATCATTATATAAGTACCGGTATAGCAATTCATTTACAAGTCAAACAGGTGACTGAGATATAGAGGTAAGGTTAAGGAAATAGGACTGTAAGTAACTTAATTTGGATTCATTCAGAACTTTCTAGTTTTAGGCCTAGAACTCAGTTGAGCATGGCTACATTACAACTTATACGTCAACATGTACAACAATAGTAGGTCTACAAGTTAGTACTTCAACTTGATTCTGACATTATAAGTGAGAAATAAAAATGAAGGAGTTTTACGTCCTACTCTTCTGCACCTTATTATTGGCTAAATAAGTGTGAGCAGGCAAAACAAAGACACCATTATTTCGTGTTTCACACACAATTCGATAATTCAAGAGCCAAGAGTAAGAGTCTCAGAATATATTTACCCATTATGAATATGGATCGAAATCACAAAGAGCTTTTGAATCAAAATATCAGCAGTTAATTAACCACAGTTTGTCTAATATATTACAAAATAACAGACGACGTGTCCAAGCTTTAGTCACATAAATAAGGCTTGATTTTCCAGTTCTTTCTGCACCCTTGTCGTTTGATGAAAAAATTCTGGAAACACACGACATCAAAAATGGACTCTTCGTGGACAAATTTGATTTCGTAAGATATATTTTTATTCAAGAAATATATTTGCCGGTTTGAAGTTACAATTAATTTCTTTATATGTGAATCTTTCAGCATTAGCTTAATGATTCATAGAATTACTTTGAACATATTGATACGAAAATAAAATTCATGTAGACTTGATTATCGTCACAGTTTTTACTCTGGAGGTTTCATGAAAAGACTGGATAATGTGGAATTTCTACACATGCAGAGCCAGCAAATAATGTTCTGCCATTAGTCGAAAAGAAAGAGAAAGAAAATGTCACGACGATATCAAGCAGAAGGTGCTTTATTTATCGGAAGATTGAGTAAATCTACAAGGGTTCGAGACTTAGAAGAAATATTTGAACCTTACGGAAGGCTAGTTCGATGCGATATCAAATATGGTAGGTGTTCTGTTAATATGATTGTATCGCAGCAAAGGCCGAGTGATGGAAGTGAAAAATAGAAAATGGCTTTGGCTTAAATTAAGCTTGTTTCATTGGTTAACTTTAATCAGTTAATGAAACGTCACCAATTTTACAAATTTTAACCAATACAGATAATTACACAATGTGATATCTGTAATGATCAAATACTGATAATAATTGTTAAGCTAAGATAAGCATTTCTATGCATTAGGTAGGTAAAATCTTTTGAAATTAATTGTTTACAGAAGCTTTTATAATAGCTTTTTGAATTCCAGCCATGCGTAAGTCTTGCGTTTTTGAAGGCTTTGATAGTTTTGTCCAGATTTCTAGATTAACTATTGGAACAGCAAGTTGCTCACAATTACTGGGTCGATGATATTTTTCAATCTTTTCCTTCATTTTGTCATCTGACAATTTAGTCATAAAACGTTTGTTAATAATAGTTGCCAAACGCTCAGATAATGGACTCGAGGTTTGTTCCTCTCCATTAAATTCTTTTTCTAACTGAGTAAGAATATCTGACTCATTATTAGTATTGTCGACTATTCTGAAATTTGTCAACACTTCTGCATCACTAACATCTGTATCAGCATCAGATGCTTCAGACGAACTGATCATATGTGTCATGGGTTTCTTATTCACTGACTGTATGTCACCCTGATGTTTCCTTTTTCTGGAAAGCCTTGAATTATCACCAGAAGTGGAAGGCTCTGTCACACTATTTTTAGTGAAATTTTCGATAAGGGCATTGCCCATTTTATCGACATTTTGAGACAAAAGATTCATAGTGTCTTGTAAATTTAATATAACCGGCAAAATGTTATTAGCAGGTGTATATGCTGAATTATCAGTCTGAATCGTGACATTCATAGCCACATCATTCAATAATTTATCTTCTTCTTCATTCGAGAGATTTTGGACCGGCAAATCAGTTGATACAACTGTATGAGGTTTTGCCGCCATTTTTGGGAAAACGGCGCGGTCCTTTGTTTGACAGAATATTGAGATAAAGAATATCTACAATTCTCTTTCGTCAAAGAAAAATTCGTTTTGAAACTGTCAAGAAAGTTCCTTGATATCAGTCAAAACAATTTATCACAAATATAGAGTCTATTTTTGTGAAAACTTAGTAAAAAAGCTTGTTTATCCAACAGCTTTAAATTCTTGACTATCTAGAGAAGCACGCCATAAAAAACTGATATCTACTGCGCATGCTCTATCTCACATGGCTTCCGGAGTGACCTAGCAATAGTGTGAAGTAGAATTACACAATGTGATATCTGTAATGATCAAATACTGATAATAATTGTTAAGCTAAGATAAGCATTTCTATGCATTAGGTAGGTAAAATCTTGTGAAATTAATTGTTTTGTATTTTTCAGGAGCTGAAATGGGTATGGATTTGTTACCTTGAATTAGTTTTTAAAAAAACATATTGACTGCTTTGCTGCTATGAAATATATTAACATCAATAGTGATATACATCTTAAATTTAATTTTAAACTAAATTTTTATGTTTAACTCTAAAGATTATAAATAAGTTTCCCACTAAATGGTATTCATTCTGGTATTCATGTTAAGTTTATGATCACCATTTTGTTTGCCACATCTGTTGGTAAAAGTTGACCAGCTACTGGTACCAGCTGAAATTTACATATTATATGGCAGTTGACATGACTGTCCATTAAAGCTCAACTATCTTTAGTATATTTAGTACTTTTTGTTGATCTCTTGGGCAGATTAAATAAATTTTAATTGCTGAAAGTAAGCTCTATCATCCAGAATAGATAGTAGGCTACTATATAATTTTTCTTGTATTCAATCAATGTTATTTTTTACCTCCACAGCCTATGCTTTTGTTGATTTTGAAGACAGACGAGATGCAGCTGTAAGTGTTTTTCATTGGAATTTTCTATTTTTAATACATGTAATCTAATTGGAGATGTAATGAAACACAGGCTTTTTCAATTTGAAGGTTATAGCAGATTCATGCATCATTTTACTGGCTTTAATCATTCATTTTCATTCATGCAAACTTCAGAGGATTTTTTCTTTTATTGATAGTAGAAGCTGTTTTCTTAGTGAAATATATTTCATTGTAATTAATGCTTGATAACTTTCACATTACCTGTGTCTCTAATGTAGCTACCTTTGCCAGGATTGCCAAATAACCAAAGCCAGTGCCTCCAGGTTAAAGCATGCCTGCCTTATTCAACAGCTCGACCCTTAGCCGTACCATAGACAGTAAAATTGAATTTGAGCTGGCCATGGCTCAATTCCGAGTCCATCCATACCCAATTCCAAACAACATTGAGCGTTAGTTCCATACCATTGCAAATCCATACCACTTATTACTGAGCCTGACCGAGCCCAATCAGGAAAAGAAATAACTACCAAATAAGAGCATACCACAAGCATTAAGAATCCAAAATACAATTGGTGCCAGACCTTCCATTGAGCAAGCCTAGGCTTAGTACTACAATATCTGCTTCCAATATTTCAATTATTCCTTAAAAAAGGTTTGTCAAACATTCTCAACAAAGAAGGAGATTTTGGAGGCAATAAATTCAATAATAAATCATAGGAGGACACACAGTTTTAAGACAGCAATATTGTTTAGGCTTGATTAAGTAAATTTATATTTTGAAGTACCATTCAAAGATATCTGGTGCTAAAGATACTGAAAGTAGATTAACATGCTACTTTTTAATTGTTTTATAAATCTGTTTGAATTCTGTAGATGTATAGTTTGACTTGCCAATTAACACTCTTACAAATGACAGTTATGGGCTAAATGAGAAGTATTGGCAAAACATGACTTACACTTGTTGAATGATCATTACATAATCTAAGATGTTCACTGCGTAACTGTTTATCTGACATAAAACAAAACCATTAAGCATTGTCTTCCTTACAGTGTTGATTTTGATATTGGTCCCTACAACCCCTTTAAGTGATACAATTTTGGGGTTTATGTTATATAATAGATTGTATTCAGAAGAATAAGAATTTATTGCCTCCATAAATTATAAGCTCTGTTAAAAGTCAGCTTTGGTGAGAAATAATGTTCCATTATAATGAAACAATACACCCTGATAATGCATGTTTGACAATAGTTGGTTAAGTTTTTTTTAACATTTGGGGAGATGTTGTCGTTAGTAACCCTTTAACCTGTGGGATATGTTGGTGTTCATACCTCTCTGTTATAATGTATAGTATTAATGGTCATAAGGTTGTACAAAAATGTACAAAAAACCCATGTATTACCCTTCAGATTATACAATTATGGCTGGCACATTGATGTTTGCATCCAAATATTTGACTCCTGGTCTTGCTTTTTAAATGCAATCAAATCTAACATCTGATTTTTTGGTTAGTGAGATATAAATGAGGTGGAAGTTACAGTGGTTAATTCTCTGACATTTATATACATTACACATTGTAATATTACCACAGATACAGGTGATATATCAAAAGTCTTGGCAATAACCACTGAGTAATGAAAATAATGACCTCCACTTAATTTGCTTCTTAGGTATTCCTTAAATTAACAGTAAACTAGATGTTAGATTGTCATTATTTAAAACTGAGTTGCAATGAAAACAGAAAAGCAAATATGTATCCCTTTATATAATCAATTTAACCTATTATGATGCAAACACTAATGACTCCCCAGCCTCTCAAATCTCTTTCTAAACTTACCATTATTTTCAATATTTATAGGATGCAGTTAAATATGAAAATGGTCGAGAGATATGTGGATCTAGCATCATAGCAGAGTTTGCTAAAGGAACTCCAAGAAGAACACTGGTATGTATTTGAACTGTGTCGTTTAGCATGTAAATAGTTGTTATAGGAGATGCCCTCCTTTGTTCCATATAACCGTTATATGTTTCCAGTAGCCTGCTTGAGTTTTGATAGACAATAGAGGTTGTATCTTGTCATTTGAATTTGAAACTGGGTAGTCTGGTCTTCTATTTTTGGAGGACACTTTACTAAATTAAATCTGGCAAATTAAATTCCTTGGTAAATTCGATGACTTTATATTTTACAAAAATGTTAGTCCAATGAATGAATGAAGCAGTCTATATATTTAGTCACTAGATGAAACAAAATTAAGAGATTTGAGAACACCAGTCGGGATAAATTTGTATCTGAACTTTCATTCATTCATTGCAAAATTCCTATCTTAACAGCTCTAGAAAAATATTTTAACAAATAGAATTCAGTATTATAATTAATATGGTATTTAGTTATTGAGTGTTCATGCAGTCATCAAAATAATTAAGATTTCTTCCTTTGAACTTGCGAGTTTCATGGATAGTAAATTTAAGATCATTATGAGTAACTTTGAAATTATTGAAGTAGACTTTTGCATTGAATTTTTTTTTTTTTTTTTTTAAAACAAAGTCTTATTAAATATTCAATGAAAACTTAAAGGTTTTTTGTGTGATTGATTTCAGTTCTTTTTATAGGTGATATTTAAACTAACTAAATTTATAAAAAAAATTACAAAAAGGCAGATTTTATTTAAGATCTGAATTGTTCTATTGCTCATACACCTTTTTCAAACTTTTCCAGCATTATGATCAAAATTATGAGGTATGCTATTTATTCCAAATCTTTATTTTTAAAAGTTACCCTGGGGGTTTAGGTTCAAGGTTTCGTATTCAAAATGTTCATTTATTGATAATCGTGTAGATGGTTCTCTATGAATATGGCAAGGCATGGGTGATATTGGGTGGATGTTGTTTTAAAGACATATTTAACATCAAAGTTAAAATATGATCAGTTAGTTTTATTATTTACATTAGATAAGCTTATAATACTATTGCAATACAGGATCTGCTTTATCTGAATCTGCCAAGGATTTTAAAACTGTATCATAACTTGTTTTGCTTCCAAATATCACCCAGTGCTCACTAATAAATGATTAACCTCTAACCATATTTAATATTTCCCAAAGTAGATAATTTGATTATCAAAGACCATGTTTTTGTTGAGTATTTGTAAAATGATATGAAAAAAAATCAACTATGAGTTAATCAGCTTAGATGTTAAAATTTACTTTTACTGTTCAGTTATTTGTCTTAAGGGGGTTGACAACCTTATCGTTCGAAGTGTATTTCAATCAAGAAACGTATTAAGTTTATATCCATTCTATTTGGCATTAAAAGAAACTCATCTAGTAAAAATTTTAGCTCAATCGCTTCAGTAGTTCGTATGATATCCGTCCGTGAAGATAATCTATTTATAGAACAAAACGGGGTATTCCTCTATGTAGACGTAAAAATTACGTTGTCAGTTGACATTTGTGATTACAACGTCATCGGCTAAATAAACATTCTCTACGTTTGCCGGTCAGTTATTGTTAATATCGGCACGCGAAAGTAAGAGTTTGTGTATCGGGGGAATCCAGAAGTCACGTGATGTCCCATAAATCTTTACGTCACATGTAAACAAAGAAAATTTTATGATTGTTGGGTAGGGGTGTTTTGACATGTGCTAATCCATTGTTTTAGCACTCCAATTGTGTGGATATCGGTGCATATCGATGCCTAAAAGGTGCTTAAAGATTTCTACAGCATGAAAGACAATCTTTTAACAACATGATCGTTAATTACGTAAGGTTTACATGTGTTTGCAAAATGTTGAAAAAAAATGCCATTTTTCCAAAAGCATATCTCGCTTACAATTTATCCGATTTTTACAAACTTTGGCTTCAGCTAAAGCTTACGATGTCCTCTATAACTTTACGTTGGCTTTTTTTTATAAAATGAATAGTTTTTTAAAAATTCAATTTTTCGTAAATGCACTCGCAAAATTTTGATTTCTATCAATATCTTCAAAACAAAACAAAATTTTCCAAAAGCCAACGTAATTTTGTAGAGATACATGTAGACTTGCGTTGTGCAAAATTTCAACCTTCTATATTAAATAGCCTAGTAGATATGCTAATTTTAAGGGAATAATTGACGTTTTTTTCGTTCATCTTTCATACCCTATTTCTTAAAGTTGAAATGTCATAAAGAAATAAATTTTATAATTTTGGATAGCTGAAAGTCCCCTCTTTCCATTGATATTTAAATATTTTAGATAGGTGCAAAAGAAGTGGTTGAAATCGTCTATTTTTTGTACATAGGTTTAGGGTTGTCAACCCCCTTAAGGCCCATTTACATAATATTGCATATGGCATTAATCACTCTCAAAATTTTAACAACCTAAATGGAGAATGACCTTTAACCTTTAAATCTTGGATTCCTATTGGTCAGAGATAATTAATTGCATAAAGCTGCTGTGCAGAAAAGAATGTGTTCTATCCCAATCATGAAATATAGATCTCCATGAAGCTGTATAATAGTGTAAATGTCATATATTGCTTTTTCAAGCTATGTGTATACAATGTGTAAATGGCTCTTTACCCCTTTTCAGACCCATTCCAGTTGTTCTGAATCTGAGATAAATTTGATATGATTGTTGATTATGTGATATGATTAAGTTCTCTGTTTCCTTACATTTACTCCATTTACTGATATTCCTTTATTTTTCTGACCCAAAGTATTCTTTTTTGTTTTTGTTGAATAAAACCCAATAAAATCTGGTTTTTGGGCTGAAATAAATTCTATATGTGACCTCCAAAACATATTGGAATGTTGAATCAACCCATACGAAACTTCACATCTTCTCGCAGAACTCCGATAGGTAGTATTTCTCTGTTGATCAGGATGGAACCAACCTGCTGAAATCGAAATTGCTTCAGTATCTACTCTCCTTAAGTCATTTTCCTTTTTCCTTTTAATATTCATATCCTATTTTGACCTAGTTTATTACCATTTACAGACCTAGTTCCCTGGCTATTGGTAATAAGTTTTAACTTAAAGTAGAACTGTCTCCTATCCAGAAAACAATTGTGGATTTACTTCAACCATCAGGGAATTGAGAAGCCCATCCAGGACAAATTTGGCTTTATTGCCACTATAAATGAAATATGATCAAAATCTCTTCACTAAAATATGCTATGGTGTTACAGTTGGTCATGATTTGATAAATGCAGAAATTAAATGCAAACATGCTATTTTTTCGATTTCCTAAATTTGTTAATGATTTCTATTTGTGAAATACACTTATAAGTTTTCTTCATAACAGATCAGTGTTTCACTGTTCGAGAAAAAAATATATCTTATTAAATTTCTGAACTATGATGGTTTTAAAAATGTTATAAAATTTCTATATTTTCAGCCTGGACATTGGTCAAGAGATAATCGATTTGATGATAGATATAGTGGTGGTGGAGGAGGATATCGCAGCGGAGGAGGAGGTTATAGACGTGGTGGTGGAGGAGGTGGTAGAAATAGGTCACCATCACCAAGGAGACGTAGAAGGTAAATACCAGTGTTTGAGGTTACCCTACGAATATATGCTATGGGGTTTCTCTAAATAAGATACTGAATTGACACACTAGTTGCAGAATGACGTTTGTATATGTTAGCGTTATATGGTTATAAGACATTTTTATACGCCCACATGGAAATGTGGACGTATATTGCTGTCGCCACTGTCCTGTCCGTCAGTCCACATTTGTTGTATCCACGATAGAGGCTACATTTTTTATCCGATCTTAATGAAACTTGGTATACATGTATATATTGATGATATCTCGGTCAAGTTCGAAAATGGAAATTATCGCATGAACGGTTTTTGAGTTATTGCACTTGACTTAGTAAAAACGCGTCAAATTTGGTTTGTATCCACAATAGAGGCTACAGTTTTTATCCGATCTTAATGAAACTTGGTATACATGTATATATTGATGATATCTCGGTCAAGTTCGAAAATGGAAATTATCGCATGAATGGTTTTTGAGTTATTGCCCTTGACTTAGTAAAAACGCGTCAAATTTGGGTTGTATCCACCATAGAGGCTACATTTTTTATCCGATCTTAATGAAACTTGGTATACATGTATATGTTGATGATATCTCGGTCAAGTTCGAAAATGGAAATTATCGCATGAACGGTTTTTGAGTTATTGCCCTTGACTTAGTAAAAACGCGTCAAATTTGGTTTGTATCCACAATAGAGGCTACATTTTTTATCCGATCTTAATAAAACTTGGTATACATGTATATATTGATGATATCTCGGTCAAGTTCGAAAATAGAAATAATCGCATGAGCGGTTTTTGAGTTATTGCCCTTGACTTAGTAAAAACGTGTCAAATTTGGGTTGTATCCACAATAGAGGCTACAGTTTTTATCCGATCTTAATGAAACTTGGTATACATATATATATTGGTAATATCTCGGTCAAGTTCGAAAATAGAAATAATCGCATGAGCAGTTTTTGAATTATTGCCCTTGACTTAGTAAAAACGTGTCAAATTTGGGTTGTATCCACAAAAGGGGCTACAGTTTTTATCCGATCTTAATGAAACTTGGTATACATGTATATATTAAGGATATCTCGGTCAAGTTCGAAAATGGAAATTATTGCATGAACGATTTTTGAGTTATTGCCCTTGACTTAGTAAAAACGCGTCAAATTCGGGTTGTATCCACAATAGAAGCTACAGTTTTTATCCGATCTTAATGAAACTTGGTATACATGTATATATTGATGATATCTCGGTCAAGTTCGAAAATGGAAATTATCGCATGAATGGTTTTTGAGTTATTGCCCTTGACTTAGAAAAATCTTGTCAAAATTTTTGTTTCGATGCAATAAATCCTCCAATTTTCAGAGGATGTTGATGAAACTTGGTGTGAGCATCGGAATTGATTAGGCCTCAGTCAAGGTTGAATTTGACAGTTTTTCAATGAATTGTTTTAAGTTATTGCCCTTGACTTAGGAAAATTGCGTCAAAATTCTATTGTGGTTGCAATAAGAAGCTTTAATTTTCAAAGGATTTTGATGGAACTTGGTGTAAGCATCAGAATGGTATGACATTAGTCAAGTTTGAATTTCTGACTTTTTTTAACAAATGGTTTTTGGGTTATTGCCCTTGACTTAGTAAAATATTTGTGGGTGCAAAATAAGCTACAATTTTTTAATAGATTTGATGAAACTTAGTATGAGTATTGAAATAGATAAGATGGTGGTCAAGTTCTAATTTGACAATTTTCCATGAACAGTTTTTGAGTTTTTGCCCTTAACTTCAATATTAATTCAGTGAATGTTTTTTGAGTTATTGTTCTATTTATTTTTCAAATTCAATGCTGCCACTTGGCGTATGTTATCTTGCCTGGCAAGCTATCTTTAGTATTTTTTTGTAGAATAAACCCTATCCAACCCAGATGTACATGTCTGTGGAATTTAAGCAATAAAAAAAGGAAATATATCATTGAAATAGTGTTATGCAAAACTGCATTATAAACAGTAAACGTTTTTTTAGTTATTGCCCTTGACTAAGTAAAATTACATCAAAATTTTATTGTGGGTGCAATAGAGGCTACAATATTAAATGGATTTTGATGAATTGATAAGGCAGTGGTCAAGTTCGAATTTGACGATTTTTCGATAAACAGTTTATGGGTTATTGCTCTTGTTGGTGCACTAGAAGATACAATTTTTAAACGCCCACATGTATATGTGGATGTATATTGTCTTCCGTCTGTCGGTCCGTTAAGATTTGTTGTAGACACAATAGAAGCTACAATTTTATATGGATTTTAATGAAACTTGGTTTATGGCAATTTTTTCGAAGAAGGGTTTTTGAGTTATTGCCCTTGCCTCACAATAGAAGCTACAATTTTCATTGGATTTGAATGGAACTTGGTGTGAGCATTAATAAATTGATTAAGCGTTTTTCAAAAATGACGTAGTTTTGCGAGTTTTCAAGATTTTAAGAGATTCTGTTACTTTATGACACCAGGTAAGTTCCCTGATGAATATACACTCATATTGACTTTTCTTGAGAACTAAAATTTTATTTTCATGCTAAGACCTATTATCCCTTTAAATAATGGTGGTCAAGTTTGAATTTGATTTTTCGATTTAACAGTGAATGTTTTTTGAGTTATTGCTCAATATATTATTCAAATTCAAGGCTGTCAGTGGGCGTATGTTACCTTGCCTGGCAAGCTATCTTTTTAGTGAAATATTGGGTACATGGTATTACCTGAGACCTTATGTGCATATAAATTGATCTATTTTCAGAACACGATCCCGAAGTAGAGATAGGAGAAGAAGCAGAAGTAAATCTCGAGACAGGAGAAGAAGGAGTAGGAGCAGAAGTCAAGATAGAACTAGTAAGAGACGAAGACAGTCCCGCAGTAGAAGTGGCAGCAGAAAAAGAACCAGAGCAACACCTTCTAGATCTAAATCTAAGGAAAAATCAAAAAGTCATACACCTTCAAGGTCGAGATCAAAGAGTGTTGATAATGTAATAGATGATGCAGATAATGGTCAAGAAAACGGTTCACCATCATACAACAAGTCAGCTAGCAGATCTCGAAGTCATAGCAGTTCATAGTTGATGCCATTTTAAATTATCATCAGTTGTGGTTGAGTAGAAAACTCATTGGTTTCATTCCCTTGTGTAATTATCCTTTTCCTAATTATTGGGAAATATATTTTTTTAAATAATTGCATGTCCACTTAATGTGGCCATCTTTGGTTTTATAGTTATGTACTACTGCTTGTTTTGTACTATCAGTGAAGGTGGAGAAGGTATTGGCATACTGATACTCTACTCAATTTCTGGCATTGTTACATTGATCTTTGAATTTTGTCTTGTCCTATTGCATATAAAAACAAAGCTGACCTGAAGAAATGTTTTTGGAGTCCATCGTAATGTGTAATGAATGTTCAAGTTGCAGCTTTCATTAATAAGGCTTTTGCTGTATAATTATTATAGTGTGATTCTGATCAATATTTTAAATAATGCATTTGAACTTTATCTTTTAGTGCCAATTTCAACTGATACAATTTTTGAAATAAGTTTAATTTTTTCATGCCATAAAATAGTCATTGAATATTGCCAAATTTAACATCTTCAAAATTAACCAACCCTTCAAAACAATTGTATTTTTCTTATAGAATACTGTTGAACATTGTCTGTTAGTATTGGTTATTGTATTGGCTATGGGCTGAGCCATTTTAGAGTATTTGTATTCACAAGGACAAGCAGTCCTATATGAACCCACTGTAGACTGGTAACATTTTAAATTGATTTGATTTCTATGTGCAAAACAAGAATATTTTGTAATTGTTTTAAAGTCTGTATTGTCCTTATGTGTTTGTAATAAAGTTGAAATACACATTTCATGTTTGCTGATTATGTCTTTAGACATGTTGTTCAGTGATGTTGCTATATGCAGACAGGGCCACTTCAGCATAGGTTTAGATGGAAGACTAGATTATTGTTGTTTCATCACAGGAAATCAGTCAAAGATACAATACTTTATCATCATTACAATATATTGACTTTTATGTGGCATATTGATGCTACAAATTTCAATTTTGAGTACTGATATTTGACATTTTACCGCTTGAGCATAATAACTTCCTGACTTGATGTGATAAATTTATATGGAAACCAATATACCCTGTATAATCATGTTCAAATTTTGCTTTATCAAATTCCCCACATTCAATATTTCAAGGTTCAACAGATTGAAAGATGTTTTTGGGTAGAAATAAATTTATTACATCTTTAACCAAATTAACAATTCATCTTGCATAATTAGCACTTAAAAATAGGAAAACTATTTAACAACAAGATAATAAACAAAATCACCAATGAGTAAGCAAATAATATAGAAAAGTCATCTCAACAGCTGGCGCAGTAGTTACAGCTCCTGAGTAGACATTAGTTACTAGTTACGATTCTGAATAGCAACTTCAGAAGAAAAAATGCAAGTGATAAAATTGAAGGCTTAAACTCCATCTACACCTGAACCACTTTTCAGAATAAATTATCATACATATTGGTTTGTTAAATATTAAACAAGAGATTATCTCTTCAGATTGATGGGAACATCTGAACAATGCTAATTATATTATATTGTTTGTTAATCGCAGACAAACCAGACTTCAAATTCCATTCTGAAAGTCTCTTGTGATTTGACTATGAAGCTTGTCCTCCAATTTCTAAATAAACAAAAGAAGCTTTTGACCAATAATGTACAAAATAAATTCTTTTGTAACTAATCTTGGCACAATAAAAGTGAATAAATAATAAACACAATGACAACAATAAACAAACAAATATTCAATAATATACAATGTACAGAGTAAGATGAATATTTACAATGCCAGCTTTTATATACATGTATATGAGTTTGTTATTGCCCAATTTTCATCTGAAATATCTAAATACCGAATATTACAATTTAGAAAAGCACTCATAAATTCAAAGTGAACATGAACATAGCATTTACTTCAATAATTTGGTTTTGTGTAAATGCTTTCAAAACTAATACTGGACTACATATACAAAACAAATGGTATGGTTTTGAATAATAGTTTTGTCACTAATCATAGACATTTGTAAAGAAAGTTAATATATTATTGTGATAAGATAATAAATCAACTGAAGAAAATGATAAAATCTGTAGTATACATATACAATATTAAAAATCCCTTTAAAAGAATGCTATATTATTTTATTAGTTATTAAAAGAATTTTATAACTAAATTGGAGCTGTGGTGGCTAATTGAGTTAGTTGATTGCTCTCTAACCTGAGAGTCCAGGGTTCAATCCCGATAAAGGTCAGATGAACTTTCGTTTTTCTTAGGCCACTTTCCCCTTCATTTCATTTTTATTGACCAAAATATTGTTAATTGTAAATATATCATTAAGGTGAATGATAATCAGTATAGAACAATAAACATTCAAATCAAAGCATGGTGGAGATCTCATTAACAAATTTATAAATATATGATAGACAATAACATTAGTTATTAAATAAGACAAAAACATTAGTTATTAAATAAGACAAAAACATTAGTTATTAAATAAGACAAGAACTTCAGTTACTATTAAATAAGACAAAACATTAGTTATTAAATAAGACATTAACATCAATTATTGAATAGGACATTAACATCAGTTATTAAATCCGACAATAACATCAGTTATTGAATAAGACATTAACATCAGTTATTGAATAAGACAAAAACATCAGTTATTAAATAAGACAATAACATGAGTTATTATTGAATTAGACAAAAACATCAGTTATTAAATAACAAGAGTACAATTTTCTTTTCATTGGTTTTCTGTGTAAATAACTTGCCTTGAGTAATAATGTTCGCGTGGTAGAAATATTTCACATAATCACATATAGAATTTTGGGTACTTTTTTTAAATAGATAAATTTGATTCAAGTAATTTAACAGAAGACTAATGTAAGCTTGTTTTCCAGATAACTGATTACAAATATATTATTCTTGCAATGAAAAAGAGAAAATTTGTCATTTAATGCAACCTTTCATGACTCTCAGTTTTCATATCATTAGACTCAAGAACAACCAAGAATTACTTAACTGCCCTAACAAGACCATGTCCTTGTGTATTGGATCTAAAGTATCTGACCCATGTAAAAAAAAGAATTATTATTAGATAAATACATAAATGTTAATCTCAATGTTTTGAACTGTAGTGCACAAAAATCTTCTGAGGGTGCTAAAATTACAGCAGTAAATTGTGAGTACATAAATAAAATTGAATATATTCCTTGTTTTAGATTTTGGCTGTGTGTTTCAACCTATCACAGAAAGATAAACAATAGTCAGGAAAGGGTATTGATTCAATCTGACAATTCAACAACATTAAATCAAACCAATAAAACATCCCTGACTGATCTAGATACTCATTTTGGCATAAAAAAAATAGAATCTCAAACTTGAATCAATGATATATCAAGTTTGTCACTTGCTTTTTCTCATTCAATTCAGAAATGGAGATAACTTTTTATTGTTTACTGGAAATTAATTATTTCTTTTCTGTGGGTACTAAATTTCAATTGTTCTGTATTACTTTTATATCAAGTATTTTTTCAGTAGCGCATCAAATTCATAAAACTACTTATATTGAAGTTTCCATTACGTTGGATTATTTTTTGCCTTTTCAGCTATTTTTATCTGATATCTTTTTTCAGCTGCCTGTAGTTCATTCTGAAGAAAGGTCACAGTTTTTTGCAAACTTTCTGTTTCTGTTGTATTTTTTTCAAAAGCTTCTTCCAGCTCTGAAAGTCTGGAGTGTAACTGTACATTTTCCTCTTCTAATTTATCAGTTGAGGAACCAGTATTTGAGAGTTTATTAGTCAATGACTTCACCCGATCTACTAGGGTAATGTTTTCATTTCTTAATTTTTCAAATTCGCTGGTGGTTAATGAAATTTTTGTATTTAGCACTTCATTTTCCTTCTTAATTTGATTCATTTCAGCAAGTTTTTGAGTGAGTTTATAGTTTTCAGTTTGTAATAAGATCATGGATGATTTGAAGCTTGTGTCACTTGTTGAAGATGCTGTATTATCATGGGTAGATACAACAGCAGCTGATGGGCCACTTGATAAAGCTGAAATATATGATAATATTCTATTACATAAAGTAGTAGTTGAACATTTATCATTCACAGAAAAGCTATTTAAGTAATTGTGTGTGGGAAGGCATTTACTTCGAACAATTTTTTAAAGTTTTGTTGAAACTGTCAATTCACTTTTTAAAAAAAATTATCAAATTAATACTATTTTGAGACTAGGATGTAACTTATTAAAATTATATCCTCAAGAAAGAAAAATGTTAAAATGTATTATGAAAATGAGAATCATCAGTTTTAAAAGTTTTTTAAGGGGGTTGACAACCCTAAACCTATGTACAAAAAATAGAGGATTTCAACCACTTCTTTTCCACCGATCTTAAATATCTAAATATCAATGGAAAGAGGGGACTTTCAGCTGTCCAAAAATATAAAATTTATTTCTTCATGACATTTCAACTTTGAGAAATAGGGTATGAAAGATGAACGAAAAAAACGTACATTATTCCCTTAAAAATAGCATATCTACTAGGCCGTGCAAAGTAAATTGTCTGTTTTACAGGCCTTTTTTTTAAAAAAAATGGGGCGAGAGGGCGAATTTATTATTTATTATTTATAAGCGCTTTTTTAAATTTGGCACCAGAAGAAATCGGAGCGAGCGAAGCTATTTATTATTTATTTCCACAAATTTAAAAAATAGATTTAAATCACCATTCAGATGCAACTATCAGCTAATGTTTTTGGGGTTTGAATGATAATAGTTGATAGAAATAACAGAATTTTTTTACCTTTCAACTTCACATAAACGTAATCATTCCAACATATTTACTACCTCTGACAATGATGCACTTAGGGTGCTTCAGGGCTGATAATATTATGTCAAGACAATGTTATTCTACTAATATTATGTCAAGACAATGTTATTCTACTACAGTACTAATCCATTTCTATCCATCTGTAAACTGTATTTTAAAACGCCATTGTATGGTAATAATTATTGGAAATTTTGGAACAAATTGTCATACATCACATCACATGACAAGAACAAAACAATCTGATTAGATCGAACTTCTATTTTAATAATTTTTATCTAGGCCTATTATGTTACAAATGCCGATTTTTCTATAACTCGTACTAACGGAGTACTTCCGGTTTTTATTTCAGTAAAGCGGAATGTGTTGAGTGATACCAATAATTAGAAAATCGATCGTATTAGAACGTATAAAATTCGTATTTTCTTGTATTCGTTCCCATTTTTCCATAAATATTAACTTTTTCAAATCAATAGCAGAAAAAAACCCGGTGCATTCTTTTACTTGTAATTGTAACGGGTCTCGATTTGTTCCACCATTATTATCCAGAAACGAAATCTTCAAGATTAAGATTAATTTAATGTCTGGAATGTCCTCACGAAAGTGAATAATTTTCATAATTGCTCTTCCTTCCGCAAATAATTGTATTTTCGAACGTTAAATTGTATCAGAATCAATTTCAGTTAAAAGTTGTAGAAGAAAATCTTTTTTTCGGTGATGAAAAACGCATTCTAAGCCACTTCCGGTTTTTCGTTAAACGTCAAGGGAGATAATTATGGTAAAAATATTTTCGGGAACGGGGAAATAACTCTATTTTACACACAATTTTGGAGACGCGCGCGCATTATTTATTAATTATTCCAAAATGTCAATAAATAGTTTTGGAGCGCGGGGTATTTTACTGGAGCGCGCGGGGCCTGTAAAACAGACAATTTACTTTGTACGGCCCTAGACTATTTAATATAAAAGGTTGAAATTTTGCACAACACAATATTGAAATACACCTTGAACGATAAGGTTGTCAACCCCCTTAAATTTTAAATGAAATTTTCAGCAGGTAATTAAACTTACCTTTTATCTGAAAGACACCATCCAAGTCTCTATCTATCAAGAGTTTATTGATGTGAATATTTTGGGGAGGTGGGGTAGGAGCACCAACATTAAGAGTAGGTCTATCTTCCTGTAAAATTACAAATCCAATACTTTAGTTTTCTTGCATAATCTGATTCCTAATTATTTGGTTCTAATTTTTGAAAGCGTTTTTAAATTTCAGTCTTAAATATTGCATTAGCCATAAGTTGACAGTTGGAATAGTTAATTTGATATAATTAATTAGCAATTACACATTCTGAACTATAAACTTTAATAAAGGGATGTCATTATGCCAAGATGACAAACTAATTGCAGAATGGTTTCATGTTGTCTGTGGCATTATGTGTTGGACATTTTGTCAATGAAAAAAAAAACCATGAAGTTCTGGACTAAAGAGCCATAATTAAATATGATAATTTCAAAATCTGAAAAATTCTCAAAAGGAGAGGATAGAGAAGGACTATAGGTGTTCCAAGCAGATGGACGAGAGGAAATTGGTCTTAGTATCAAAGAGAGGAAACAGAAAGCACATTACTTACAGTTAAAATGAGTAAAAGATCTCTCACTTCAACATTTATTGGAATGATTTCAGGAACTAGCTCGTCTTCAATAAATTCTGTTAAAGCAGAAACACTAGAGAGTTTTAAATCAAACACTATTCCCTTGACCTGTATTTTGATTCCTGCTTTATCAACCTTTCGTTCTGGACTAGGTGGTTTACTACCATGTGGGGGTAGAGCTTCAGCAACATAGTCTAATTTGATTCTAAACTCTGTACTATTTTCATCTTTTTCTCTATTTTCGAAAAAACCTGTAAAAATCATCAGAGAGGCATGAAAAGACTAGGAAGCTGAAAACAGGGTTGTTGATATAGCTGTATCTGCCAGTCAAAATAAAGTAGACCAAAACTGGCTGTCTGAAAGTCATTTATTCCAACTAAGTGCTATAACATTGGGATTAAATATTGGTTTTATTTTTTTTCAGAATAAAATATGACATCCAGTCCACCTGAAATTAAATCTTAAGATACCAGGTCTGTTATTTATTGTCTCCATTGTGGAAATCACCACTGATGTGACATGATAAGTATCATGGCCTCAGTGTGAAACATACCTCTTCCAGCTAGTTTAGTATGTATATCATCAATAGAGGTGTTACCATAGCAACAAGTTGATAATGATAATACTTGTAAACCAGTATTACTAACTTTATCATTACCATGAAGTAATAATTGTAAATCCTCTAACAAAAAGACTGTTACATATACCTATAAATATACAACATTCAAATGTACAGCCGACACAAATGTTAGAATTAAATTAAAATACGTTTACTTGTATGTCATTTTTTTTAAAAAGACAACTTATTTATAGTTATTTGTGAAATCATATTGAGAAATACAAAAAAAATTGTAGTGGGATTTGTTTTGAATTTCATGTCAAATATTACTTTCAAAATACCAAAACTTATTTCAGAATGCTGTACATACAGTATCATAGTTTTTCAAATACACAATAACTAAAAAATATTATCTCTTTATGGACACTATATTTCTAAAAATATTGACTTACACTTTCTTTAGATTTTGCTGTACAACTTTCAGCATAAACACTGGAACCATCATCACTGTAAGTATCAGTTACAGAGGCAGTCTCTGATTGTTTATCATGAAAAACAGGATAGTCTTGATCATCTATCAAACTTAAACACACAAAATCTTCTTCGGATATCTCAGTAGATATAGACATAGCATCATCATCAATAGATAGAGTATCATCATCTAGTTTGGATTTAATTTTGTCATTCAAAAATGTGAATGCACTTTTCATTTGTTTGGAATACTTTGCCATATGACTGCGATTGTCCATAAACACACCAGAATCTCCACCAAAAGAACTAGCAGCATGCAACTCCTGGTGATGAACCTCTGTGGGAATGGCATTTGTTGACGAAGCTTTTCTTGCAAGAGGATTAAAGTTGGTTTCATGGGAATCACTTTCATAATCCTCAACAGTTACTGAGATATGTTCATTGCTTGTAGCAAATTCACAGGTTTCTAATGGCATGGCATGAATTGTGGATTCACTCATGGATTTGGTGATCATATGAGAGTTGTCCTCTAATGATGATGTTGAATCTAAAAACGTAGGAAAGATGTTTCATTGTAAGTGAAATTGCATTCTAGTTATCTGATTTTTAAGCAATGGAAAAAAACAATGTATTGCTATGACAAAAGTGCTTCCTCAATATATAATACCATGCATTTCCACCTTCCCTTCAACTTGAATTACTTACATGTTTAAACCTTCCATCCTTTCTCAAAGAACTTTTAAAATCATTTTCAGATTGGTTGCATACCTTTACACATAATGCTAGGGCTAAACAAGCATGTTTCAGTCCATTTCAAGTCACAGAAGTTATAAATAGTAACAAACCTGTAGTGTTAATAGATATTCTATTTGGTGCTGAATTAGATGCTTGTTTTTTATGAGCCATGATTTTGACATGCTCGGGACTATAGAGATGACCATCTTTATTGGGAAGATGTAATGGACTGTCAAATTCTTCAGTAAACATCTGTAGATGAGCTAAATAAGGTGAAATTACAGCAACTTCAACAGCAGGTACTAACAATGGGATACAAAATGTTGTGGGCTCAGCATTAGCAAAAAGTATCATGTCACTGGCCAGCTGTGATTGGAACTGTGCATAGGATTCACTTAACCTTAACAGGAATAAATATTGGTAATGATTAATTTGAAGACTAATTTTGGCACCTATATCTGCCATCACATGATTATCAGCAAGTTCTTTTTTATCACAGTTCTTCTGCTCCTCTTCATCAAAACTATAATATTGTTTTAACTTCTGCTTTGATGGACGACTTTCCTGTTGTTTCTCATTTGTTACACCTGGTTTAGTTTTCCCAGTTAACCAGACATTCATGGGAAATGCTTCAACAAAAGGAACTGGTCTGGATTTATGATTATTAACTCCAAGAAAATCTAAACACACTGTATCAATATTAAAACACCAAATATCACACTCAGCTTTTTTCTTGAGAGTATTTGAATTCAATTTGATTGTCTTTGGTTTTTGTTCTTGGTCATCAATTTTTTTCAGAATTTCCTTCACATCTGGTTGAATATAAGGATTGTCATTATTTTCTGCATGGTTTCTCAAAGTTTCTGGAATGATTTGGAATTTTTTGTTCCTATTTGGAAATGATTGAGTACAAAACAGGTCTCCCTGTTCATATTTATCTAAAAGTTTATGTAATGCAATTCTGGAAGATCGTTCTTCAATGCGTACATTAGTAGCTGTTATTTGAGACAGTACTAGTTGAACATAATCTGGTCTCTCTGGTTGATCAACAACTTTAGTCTCTGATGGAATAATTATCTACAAAATCCAAGTAAAAAGTAAATATTTCTAAACATAAATGGTATTCTATCAGAATCAAAGTGAAAATGTTTTGTTTTTCAATTTTGCTCTCTGTTATGTCGGGCCAAGTTCTCTCTCCATTTATTGTGTAAATTGTAAATGAAAAGTGAATTTACACTTACCCTAGGCATTATAGCCTCAACTTTAATATCCATATGTTCACTTGGTTCTTCAGATTCTAACATATCATAATCCTGTTAATACATTATCAAACTAGTTGATAGTTATCAAATACAGTATCAAAAATATGATTTATAGACCATAGTATAAATATACACAACAAAAAAAGTGTTGCACCCCCCTACTATTTGGTAGAGTACTGTTCTGTTTAACTCGTGTATGTAAACCTGAATAAATATTTGAGCCAGGAGTATGTGATTATCAATAAAATGGATCATGGACTGTAACATGAACGTAAGTTTTGAAAATCTGGAATTTATGGCATGTGGGAATGCTGTGTAGAAATTAGGGTGTAAATTAAGGAAAACAAAAATGCAAAAAAGTATGGTGAGATCTCAATTTTATTGTTGACAGAGATCTAACGGGATGTTAAAAAGCACAAATGGTGATCAGGGAATCAATACCAGTCAATATCGGGTACTTCCACATCGCACTTGGATCACTGCTTCCAGTCTCCTCCTCATACCCCTCACAAGACATTGGAATGTTTGCAGGGGCATCTGATGCCACTCCTCGTGCAAGGCTGCTTCCAGTTGGTGCAAGTTCTGTGGAGGAGGGTCGCGAGATTTAATCCTGCGCCCCAAAATGTCCCGAACATGTTCCAGAGGATTAAGATCTGGACTCATTGCTGGCCAAGTGTTCTGGACAGCATTGTTGTGGATGAATTGGGTGACAGCTCTCGAACGATGAGGCCTAGCGTTGTCATCCATAAATAAGGGTCTGCTGGCTAATGTGTGATCATCAAAATGAGGAACAACAGCTGGATCTAGAACTTCCTGGAGGTAGCGAGCCCCTGTCAAATTCCCTTGTATGGTTACCAAATCCAGCTTGCAATCAAATGAGAAGCAGCCCCATACCATAACCGAACCACCACCATAGGCTACCGTTGGCATGATGTTCCTTGGTACATAAGCTGTGCCTGGACGCCTCCAAACCTTCACTCGGCCATCCACCTCATGCAGGAGAAATCTGCTTTCATCAGATCAGTGCACTCTCCTCTGGCAATCTCCTTGAAAGAATGCCTGGCTCTGCGCAGGCCAATAATCTGCCACTTAACAGCTTCTGACATTCGTCTACCCGGCATTTTGTGTGTGAATGGATTTTTATACACGTTTTTTACCACAGGGAGATACTGCATTTTGCAAAATTCATGCCTCATGCTTTTCTCGTGCACATTGTAGCATTTGCGCGATTGTTTTCCAAAGAAAACCACAATGAATCAAAACCCAAATCCCCATGGGAGAACGCCCTACAAGACCCCTTTCGGGTGCTCTCCATTTTATGATGTACCAGTGGTTTTAATATGGGGGTGCAACACTTTTTTTGTTGTGTATATAACTCTATTAATATATTATCAAAATTTAGTTGATAGTTAATAAATAATAAATATTAGTTATAGAAGGTTAAAATTTTTAATAGTTTAAAAAAGGTTAAAAAAATTAACAAATAGAGTTGAAAATACATTAACAAATAGAGTTGAAAATACATTAACAAATAGAGTTGAAAATAATCAAATATAAGTTAGTAAATGATAATGTATAATATACTAGAGCTAATAAAAGAAGTATATCAACAACGCTTTATGGTAGCTGTATCTGCCCATTACTGTTATACAGAACATAAGCTAGTCCTATGGACATTATCACACATGAACATGAAGACTTGATCATGAAGTATCAGACTATGTCAACCAACAGCCCAACCTGTTTATATAAGATGACTTAAAATAACTCACCACATTTTGAGACAGATCCATAAAGAAATAATTAGCCCATAATAATGTAGTAAAGTCTACAGTTAATCTGATAGGTCTCAAGACAACATACAGATTAGCATCAGGAACTGAAAAGAATTTGTAGCATCAGATCATTATACATTGAACATTGAAAATGGCATATCAAAGAATCTCATTTTAACAGGATTATGATAAAAAAAAAGGTGCTTTCAAACTTAAATGTTCTATAGATTGAAAATACATAAAGTAGAAAAAATGCCACTGTCATGTACTTGTTGCAAGAAGAACTTGTATCATCTAAGGCTGATAACTTATTGAAACTATAAAGATTTGGTATTTTACCTGCATACTGCATTTCCTCTGGGAAGAAATAATTAGTATACTGTAAATGGATTAAAGATGTACAAGTATCAGATGGTAGTGGAACTTGTTTATCTGCTGCTAGAAATTTATGTAATGTGGACTGTTTTGTTGAACTGGTAGACACCATATATACTACTATATCTTTTACTTTCACCACACAACAGCTTTCTAACAGCTTAGTTGATTTGGATTTGGCTGGTGACTGGGGTGGTTTTGCAGTTGATCCTGGTTTAATTTGTCTTTTGTTAGCTGTCGGGATGACTTGGTTACTAACATCCATACTTTTGATGTTGACAGCATCCTTCTTAAATTCTGCAAATAGGGCCTGAACCCAGGATTTTCTGGTACCAACTGTTTCATAATTATGCCATTGATCTCTCTCACTGCCTATAATCAAAAAGCAAAACTGATCAACAACATTTGAAGTGAGTTTACATGTTTTCTTGTCAGCAATTATCATATTTGTAAGCATATATTAAGTGATCTTTTTTATCACTGCATGCATTTCAAAATTAGTTATCCTTGGATATATTTTACATCCACCAAACTGTTGACAGCACTAAATGATCTATGTTTAGTTCAAATAAGGGTTTACAATGTTAGATTCAAATATGTAAAGCATAATAAAATAAATACTAAGCCAAGTTTTGATGGTAAGTGCTCTGAATACTAAATTAACACTAATGATAGCTAATCAAGGCAAGATACTTGTCTGTGAATTTGTTATTTTGAAATATAATTTCAAGCCAGAATTTCTGAGCATATCACATATTAAGCAATTATATCAATATATAAAGGTATAAAAATGCATATCAAATATCAATGGAAAACATACAATAATATGACCAAAAGCAACTCTTAACCTTTAGAAATAAGGGAATCTGACAAAAAGTTGACATTGAAAATAAAATTTTCGTATTGCACTATGTTCATACTTTTTAAAATCTCTTCTGTAAACTTATCGTATTTGTATTATCGAAAGTATACTTTTTAGTGTGACCCTTGGCTTGGCTTACCTTAGTTATTTCCTTACTTTATAACATAGAGGGAAATAACACAGTCCTTGTTTAATATCATATACTTTGTATACAATAACATAGTCTTTTTATCATATCTTTTTAAACAATAACATAATCTTGTTATCATATCTTTGTATACAATAATATAGTCTTTGTTACTACATACTTTGTTTAAAATTCATGGTTCTTACATCAAAATTGCATGTGTCTCAAAGAAATATTGACTTTATATATAATTGGCTTTTTTAATGGTTCAACATTTGTTTTGACTGTCACTGAAACAGGTTTTGGTGGATTATAATAATTTTAGGTCAGTCAATTTGCAATCACAAATATATAAAAAATGCTAGAGATGAATAACAATAGTCAAAATATACCAATATTATAGCATTAAATACCCAAAATTTTTAATTAAGAGAACGCAATTTCCACAACCGGATAAAAATAAAACATGCTATAAACAAACATTAAATCAATATTTAAGAGGAATTTAACAGTAAATATTGACAAAACACAGAACCTTTAATTATGCTTACAGCAGCTAATTGCAAAGTTTAGAATTTTAAAACAAGAGTAATAACGTTTTTGATTATTGTACCATGAATAGATCAACAGATTGAACCCTGTTACCAACAATATAGCGTTCACATACAGAGATGGAGGAAGATAAAAGGGATAAACCATATACAGGAAGGAACAATATGCCAACAGACTTGAGTATCTATTACTCACCATCCATCAAAAATAAACAGCGTTTTTCAACATCAAGTTCATGAAAATAGCCTGAATAATCAGAGAAAGTGATTGTGTGGTGGGTTTCCGAGATGGGAGTTTGGAACTTGCAGGATATAAATGGAGAGCTATTTTATACTTTCAGATCTTAACAGAATATTAAATAACAAATCGAATCTTCAAATGTATTTAATGAGAAAATTTTATACAGACTTCACAATGAAAATGAATGTTTTTATTTCAATTTGAACTTAAAACATAATCATCTTTTCTTGATGGCCCTTGTAGGCTATTTTGGCATCATAAAGTGAAAGTATAGAAATTGGTTTAAGTTGTAAGCTATGAATAAAAAGCTACTCTTATAAACATTAAAGGCTCATACAGGGACGTCACTGCAAAAAGGTTCAAGAAAATAGTTTCAATTGAAGCTCACCTGCAGGATGAAAGGGATAAAAGTCCATACAAAATCTATATACTGTTATCTGCATTGAACCACCTTCAATATTCCATAATCTATCCTTATTGCCTATAATAATAACAAATTCAAGGAAACTTCAAATTCAATTTAAGACCTATCCCAAATCAAGCTCGTGTATGCACACATTCAAATGATTTTTTCATATCAGCCCCTCAAAATAATCAACATCAATAGCCTTGTTGACAAGTCCAACGGTATTATCTCAACCCAATCCAGGATTGAACCCTGGACCCTTAGGTTAGCAAGCCAGTATTTAACACACCCAGCAACCCCAGCTCCCAGGGGAAGACAACAAACTAAATTACCTGTAGTATTGGTAGTATCATCAATCAAATGTAGATTAATAGGATTAATAAATACATGATAAGATGTAGATTTAACATCATAACATAATGAATTAGGTCTGGTTACGTTTGGCTGCGGAACATGACTAGGACTTAAACTTTGTGGTGTTTTGTCATCTGCTAACTTTGGTTTATGATGTGTTTGTTGCTGCAAAAGATTCATAAAATATTATCTATTTAGGCCAATGTCTAGAGCAAGGCACACATCCGTTTATAATGTATAAACATAATTGGAAGAGATCATGAGACAAAAGAGGGTTATTTTTGTTTTGGGGGTGCCTGTCATCAATCTGTATAGTCTTGAAATTAACACTTCCAAAATACCACATGCCAAAACTATAGAACATTAACTGGCAAATCAAAAACATTTGGGATTTAACATGCCACAATAATGCGTTATTATATAAATTTTATCGTTCTTTTCTGCTTACTACTAGGATATGAAACAGTTTCCATATATAGACAATTCAGGACGCCCCAGGAAGTATTTTTCTCAGTATTAGTGTCATTCAAAACACTTAGTTTTTCTCATAATCAACGGAAGTACAGAGTCAGGGAAAGTTATCTTAAATGACGTTTATAGATACTGTGTAATTTAAATTTTATATTTCTCTAATTATTATCACTTTCAACAAAAATAGGCCTATAATTTTTTCAACAGAGAAAATTGTTACTTTGAAAAAAGCTTAAATACTCGAAAACAATAATATAGTTTTACAATACCTGTAGTTTTTCAGCAGCTCTCTGTTTACTAATGGCTGATGAATTTTCTATTATCTTAGATAGTGAATTAGCATACAATATAGCTTCTTTTAATTGTGTTTTAGTTAAAACCCAGAGTAAATCATCTAGATACAGTTGTAGGCGGGTAGCTAAAATACTGGAATCTATCAAATACAAAATAAATCATGAAAATATGGCTGCCAATTTCCTTGGACAAATGTGCTAGTTTACTTAGATTTCTGTTCCATGCTAATAATCCATCGATACATTTTGCGTGAGGCAATGCCTTAAAGTTTTTATGCCAGTCATTGCATCAATGCTACTCCAATACAGTTTAAACCCTGTTTGAATTTCTTCCAATCATACCTGTAATTTTTTTCTTCATAGTTATTCTAATTTTAGCCTGATTGGCTATTAATCTTAATGGTGACGAAAAGTCTGTGCTACTAATATCTACTGATGAAGCATGTATTCTGGTATTCTGCCATTCTATCTCTTTAAACAATAGTATGGCATCATTTTCAGAATCTTTTGCTCTAGAATCTCTGAGGTTCTCTGATGGTTTCCAGCGAGGTGTCATACTTTGAACTGTCAGTCGAGATAACTGAAACAATAAGGTGAAAGTGGAGTGATTTCCCTTTAGCTGTAGATAACATCTAACATTTCATATGACAAGGGTCCTGTTATGTCAGGACCTTACTATGTCAAATACTTTTCTGTCTTGCAGGAACAACAGATATGTGACAAATATTTTACATAGAGAACGATGTATAATTTGTTGGATCCTTCTTAATTTTGTAGTCTATGCATCAGGCTACACAAAGCTCTTTGGTTACCGTATAAGGATTATGTTCAAATAGGATGTTTGAACCATTACAACAAAGATAACCTTAGAACTTCCTAAGTCCATTATTAATATATTTTCATTCAAAATACTGAAGCTTAACCAATGTGCTAGCTTGCTAACAAAGGGCTTCTGAAAGGATCTAATACTTGTTAAAATCAAACTGATACCCTTCAGATTTGTCAATTCGCTATAATTTAAAATAACAGAAACTATCTACTACATTTCTGTCTTTTGGAATAAATAACAGTGTAAGGTAATGCTTCTGTACTGACAGAATTTCATTGCACCCCATTCTAGCACAGTAACATTTTTTTTAATAACATTTCAAAATACTGTCAAAATGTTCACTCAAAGTAATAAACTTCAAAATAATACAATTATCTGTCAAATTATGACATTTAATAACTAGCATGAAACAAATTACTTCATAAATAAACAATATATATTATTTTGTTAATTTTTCTGAATTATTTATCATTATTTATCTCATTATTTCATAGCTCAAGGGAAAGAAACAGGTTATAATAGCTTGTTGTTTTTATCTGTGTATATATCTTGGTTGTTTAACTGTCTATTTTCTCACTGATGCATTATGATCTATATTAGAACAACACAATTATACTAACAAGTGGTATACATGTATCTTAAATTCAGATCAAAATCAATAGACTGACTTAAGGTGGTAGAGAATAGATCTACGGTAGCAATATCTTTACCTGTTTGAGCTAAAGAAGAGGGACAACATTATGCAGTGTGCAATAGGTCAAATTTGGAAGAATAGAGGCATTATTGTACTCTTATTTTGATTTCCAACCGTCAAGGGATCATTAGCATGTGAATGATTGATATAATATAAAAAAAAAAATGAATTTAGCACAAGATATTTAAGATAAATTACTGTTAGTTCAAATGAGTATATAAGCCAATAGTTAAACAATACTGGATATAATATATTATAATACATCAATTATAGATATACACCTCATAAAACACAATATATTATAATAATATATAATATCAATAACTGACAGCTGGTAGACTAGGTTAACCTAGTAGCACTTTCAATATCATAAAATGACCATGTTGTCTTTATATCATACATACTAGTAAGGCTTCCCTTTATAGAGATTTCCTTATAAAGAAAATATTTTAAATCTGACTCATCGATTGAAGTTGTCAAGCCTGAAGGAACTTTGGCATTAGCTTACTCTTTTATGATTTCTTACTCTCAATTGAATGTTGCATTAGTAAGGTTTCCCTTCATAGAGAATGTGTGGGGCATCTTGAAATAACAATGAAAAAATGGTTTATGTCTTGCTCTTCTGTACCAGAGCACGAGAAAGTAATATAAGAAGTTTTACAATTCAGTGGCATCAGCCTATTCTTTTATGATTCTCACTTTCAATGGTTTAAATTTTGAACATGTATAAAATGTAGAACTCGAGGTCTTTAAAGAATGTTCTTCATGAAAGTATCATCAACCTGAATCACTGACAAGGGAGGAATCAGTGTGAATAATTCAACATGAATACCTACTCTAGACAAGATAAAGATCTGATTAATATCAAGTAGTGTTATCAATATCATTATATCATTAACTTATCTATTGTTATCTTTCTTACTTCTTAGTTTACTACTATCATATCACATCTTAGTATACTATGTAACGTCATAGTAATATCTCATAATATACCCAAAGTCATGAATAACAACACCCAAAAACTCATATGTCATTCTTGTAATTTTATGTGTACATTAAACACTCAAGTTGACAATGAAAGAAAAAAAAATTGTACAGAATTCAGCCATATTTTCTTCAATTGCATCAAATTATTAAACGTTAGACATTGACCTTTTATAAATATTATCACAAGGTTATCAGATAATTTGAACCTTTAGTGTGTCTGTTGTTGACAGAGAGGATATGTAAATAGGTTTTCTACTTTTTAAATGTAATTATGGCAGCAAATTGTAGCTTCTATTGCACCCACAATAAAATTTGACCTGATGTTACTTAGTCAAGGGGGGAAACTAAAAAAACGATCATTGAAAAATCGTCAAATTTGAACTTGACTGTGTCTAATCAATTCCAATGCTAAGACCAAGTTTCATCAAAATCCATTAAAAATTGTATCTTCTATTGCACCCAAAACAAATAAAGAGCCAGGGGCTATGGCTAAAAGAACGTTCATCAAAATATTGTCAAATTAGAACTTGACCGGCGTCTTATCAATTCCAATGCTCACACCAAGTTTCATCAAAATCCATTGAAAATTGTAGCTTATATTGTACGGTACCCACAACAAATGTTGATGGTCCCATCAAACCCAGGCAATGACAAAATACTTCCACATATTCATGTGGGCATATAGAAATATGAATAATACAGGAAGTTCATTACTCACCTCTACAGAAGCTTGAAATGTATTTGAAACCAGTTTAACAAGAACAGAATTAATCCGAACAAAGATACCATCAATAACTCTATCTATAAACCCATATTTACCATGATTTCTATAACAAATCAAATATCACTAAGAAAATTAGATACAATTGTCTGCTATATTTTTCCTAGTCTCTTTGATAACCATTTTTTACCAGATTTGAATTTGAACACAGCCTGCAATTACAGCTTGTGTCCATGATTTTGGTCCAAATGTTTTTTCTCTTTTTCAGTAAGTCCATTAACTTGCATATCCGAAAAGCAGATAGAGGTGGAAAAAATCAAGTGTTGCTTACACCAAAAAATTAAACCCTACTTGATATAATTTCTTGTAGAGCAAGAGAATAATTCACTGATTTCCAAATATATTATAGTGATCGATCTAAATGATATGTTACCTATAACTAGAATTGCTATCTGTTTTAGGTAGTTCTCTTGGTGTTTCACAAGTTTCCATCTCTACAATGATCTCATCTAAACACTACAAACAAAATAAAACAGTAAAAATAACAAGCATATAATATAATCCAGTTGAAACCACTAATTTGGAATAATAACCATGGTTCATAGCTACAAGAAAACAAGAGTTTTTTCCCAGTGAAAGTCTGAACTTTTTCAATTGAGTTAGTTTCGAACAGAACTGTCACTATTTTGATTCCTATGAAATATTTTTAAGTAGACATAGAACACTTACCAAAACAATAGGCTGTGATTTTAATTTTGTCCATTGTATCTAGAAAGAAACAAAATATCCTATAAGAATTCTACCAAAGTGGCTGGGTGTCATATATGCATAACATCCATTTAAGGTATGTATATTATAATTATGTTCATTTTAGGTGCTGTATGTATATAATTATTTTCATTATAAGTGATGTATTTATATATTTATGTTCATGTAAGGTGTTGTATGTATATAATAATGCTCATTTTAGGTGTTGTATGTATATAATAATGCTCATTTTAGGTGTTGTATGTATATATATATACTTATGTTAATTTGTGCAATTACCCGGTAAACTTAGACGTAATCATAATGCGAATAATAATCATGATATTGCGTCAGTTCCTATTGTGTGAATACTTAATTGTGATTGTTTCGTTTGTTTAACGTAAATATATATCATTGTCTTTATTAATTAAGTCTTTAATCATCACAAGCGATACGACACGATGACACAATTCGCCCAATAGTTTATTTTTATCGTCTGCTTTTACCCCCCACATAGATTTATCTACTAGTATTTCCTCTCAACGGAAATGATAAAATTGACGGCGTGAACCTTGTGTATCATATCTGATGAATAATTAGGAAAACAATGGATTATATTAAAACCCAGTTATTCTGGTAACCGTATTTATTTTCAGGCAAGAATCGATTACGTATTGAGGCATGTCATTAAGCATGACAACCAATTGTTCCTACTATAAAAGCCATCCAAAATGCTTGGCCCGTGAACATTATTTTTGGTACCTCTGGTCTTCACGTAACATTTTCCATTTTAATAACAAAGTTATTAACTTGAATCATTTTAGTTTTGTTCAAATATTGAACAATATATATTTAATTTATAAGATAATAATCATATTGTGCCGTTATTAAAATCAAAAAATTTTCCAAAACTTTTAAACAAAAAAAAACATCGACTTGCGGCATTTTCGTTGGGAAAAAAAATACTCCAAATTTATTTAACCGTATATAGTGCGCACCCCCTCTTTGTTGGGCCTATTTTATGGCAAAAACCTGCGCATTATACACGGAATTATACGGTATATTCATTTTGGGTGCAATGTGTATTTTTTTTATTAAAGCTTATTCCTGATATATTTACAACATAATATGGAAAGAAGTGATTAAAAACAATAATATATGGTTAATGAAAAACACATAAATATTAGCTTATTTAATATAGTTTCTTGAATTGTCTGACATCTGTTACATATACCGGTATATTGGACAATTGTATCAGATGTGTTATGAACAATACCAATAAACAGATGGATGAATATGTTTTGTAGTTTTTCTAAATTTCATTATGCTCACTGAATTTTATTGACTTTGTATATACTGACATATCAATCTAGGTTAAGTCACTTATTCATTCATACTGTTACTTAAATCATTCTTGAAATATATTTTAGTGCTTCTACACACAAAAGCTTGAATATTTCTTTTGATTCCCTTTAATAGTAAAATTTGAATGATCAATGATGGCATTAGACTATAGTTGTCCAGTCTTGTCCAATTTCTCTTTCAATCTAAACAGCACCTAAATCACACATTACTTAGGTCAAAAATCAATAGTATGTGACATAATATTTATTCAAGACAAGTCTAATATAAAGTCTGAGAATTAGAAGCCTTACAAATATCTTTTATTTACAATATAATTTTATACAAATTTGTAGGCTTAAAGACATCATATACCATTACTAATTTCAATAGAGTCCTTTTATGCTGCTAACATGTTTCAAAGAACATAGAATGAGTGCATGCCATTATGCGAGGTCGCAACAGTTTTATCATGGTGATGACCTAGATCTCAACTTTATCAAATCGATGCCAATATCAATTATGGTACTGGTATTTACTTTGAATATTTCTTATGAAACATTTGAATCAGGTTTGCAATATGATTTAATCATTGTTTACAGTCTATGGAACCAATCAAATTTTTTTTAATCTCAAAGGATGACCAAATATTTAATCTTGGCTTCAATGCATCTATATTCTTAAGTGGGCTTAGGATTACCTGGTATTCAATTAATCCATAAAATAGCTTACCAGGCAAAGTAATATACACCCACTGGCAGCGTTGACTTTGAATAATATATAAATACGGTGCAATCATAAATCAAAAAACATTTATTGAAAATTGTTATCAATTCCAATGCTCACACGAAGGGCAATAACTCAAAAAATTTTCATCTAAAAATCACCAAATTTAAACTTGAACACCATCTTACCAATTGCAATGCTCACACTAAGTTTCATTAAAATCCGTAGAAAATTGTAGCTTTTATTGTGTCTACAACAAATGTTGACGGACGGACGGACTGACAGGGGCAACAACAATATATGTCCATGTATTCATGTGGGCGTATAAAAGCTAAGTACTAGTAATTGTATAGAAATAAAGCGGTAGGTATATTTTCAAGCATAATTTCTTATTCTACTGGATTATTATTGTCTTTTATTGTATTAATATAACATCTGGTTAGTCCACTGATGAGTTTATAATACTGTTCAAATATTTGACTTTATTTTTGTGTTCAATTTAAGAGTCAGTGTATACCTTTAAAAAAAGAACTAATTTTCTGACATTTTATAATTGACTATTCACAGCTAAATAGAAAACAGTGATCTTTATCAATTACTATATTACCACACCTAATATTGATACATTTAACCTGCCAGCATTCAACTGCAAATCATTATATTGACTTTAGGTCTTCACCCAAAAGGTTCAATGTCATTTTGACTTTACACTTGATCAAATCAACAGTTGAATCTGCACTGCCAGAAAAATGTGAAAGAGAAGACAATAATATATGCTTCTAAAAGAAACAATTTATGAAAACAATTTGGTGTTTGGTGAACAAGGAATCAATTAACACTTAATAAGAATTATGCTAGTCTTTTCACAAGCAGACTTATTAATAGTACTGATATATATATTAGATTTCAAAATCAATAAATACCGCTTGAGAACTAGGCCTTGTCAATTGTCAACCACAGAATATCAACATCTAATTGAAAATAACCAACAATAACACATAATTTTACATTCAATTTTCAGCGCTTTTTCATTTACAAAACTATTAACAGATTAAATTTGTATGAAGAGACATGTTTGGTTTTGACTCTGAACTAGAAAGAAATGCTGAATTGCACCAAATGTACAAGGAACTTTTCCACATAAATTTGTATGATCTTCCATGTCTTTTAGGTGTTATTAAGTTTGCCATAATTGTAATATAAGTGATAAGGAAGTAATATCAAGGCTTGATAGCTCAATTTGACTTTCGTTAAATTTATCTAATTTTTATCTAGTAATGCCACATTAACCTAGAACTGTGTAAATATAAAGAAGAAGTGTTGTTACAATGTGAATATGATATCAAGGTATCAAATATTTAAGTCTCGATATTAATAAAGTGACATTTAAAAAGTTACTGACAACTATATTGATTTTAGACCATACTCCATTCCCCTGCTTCACTTTCACATTCTTCTCATTTCAGTTGTTTAAAGGGAATGCTTAGATTCTTCTCATTTCAGTTGTTTAAAGGGAATGCTTAGACTTGAATTAATGGGACAAGATTGCCATTACTTTAATAACCAATCATACATTGGTCTCAGAAATAAAATTTTTAGCTTATCAGGAATAGTGTTCAAAGCCCACCATCAAATTTGAGCCTTCAAATCCATGTGTGTACAGAATTATCATGTTTGAAAGTTAAAATAATGGCTCTTTAACAGTGTTTCCACTTAGAATTGTGAAGTAAAGCTAACTTTAAAGCCAGCTTTATTGCCATACACACTGTGTTCCTGAACCACTTTAGTCCCAATCTAAAAAGTCGCACATTATAATTGACATCTCGCGATGTACAAGACTACGGCTTGTGCAACCATAAAACTAGTAGTACTTGCGTTTCAACTGAGTTTAAAAAGCCAGCTTTAAAGCTAGCTTTTATAAGGCCACCCCATCAATTGCTGTACGCAACAAAGGTTCCCAAACCATAATGGTTCGGCAATTTAACAAGAGGAAACACAGAAAAGCTGAGAAAACATATCCAGGCTAGAATTATTGTTGTTTTGTTCAATGGCAATATCATGATGTCCAGTAAGCTGATCAAGCCATATAAACAGATTTTAAGCCATAAATCTGCTGGGAGCTCTCTAGGGAGAAAGGAAGGATTAATAGATCAGAAGATAGTTAACATTATCTAGATAACACATCATTTATTAATAAAATAATATCTTAATCTATGACTGATTGAAATAAAGGCTTTATTAGATTACTTCTCATCAATGATTCTATAGCTGACTGTGTTTACTTCGAGACTGTATAATGTTAACAACACAGTGTTAAATGTTCAAGAATCTAAGTTTTAAGAAATTTAATGAGTTAAACATCTGTCAGAACCTTACTGAGAACCTTTAAAGATTTGAAGATTTTGGCAAAATCCTGTATTCCTGAACTAAAAACAGCATATATCAGAAATAGATACGATAAGGTTTATTATTATACGGTTTTTACAACAACTGAAACTCTTTAATACGGTACCCGATTATTTTAATGAACCAAGCTGCAATGTGACAATCTGGAAAATAACTTTCAGCTGGTTAAGTTAGAAACAATAGAAGGAGTCTATATAGACTAACTAGTTAGTTATAACTTAACCAGCTGAAAGTATGACTGGTATATATTTTATATTAGTCCCAAACAATGTTTCTTTTTTGGAACATCTTCATTAACCTATTAGGTGCAGAAGAGTAGGATGCTTTCAATTCATTTCCTTTTTTTTTTGAAAAATTTAAATTGTATTATCTAAGCTTGCACATCTATGTTTTAGTAATTTAATGTTTATGAGGTGCTTGTTGCGTGAGTGTATAAAATATTTTAACTTGGTATTTCTCCAATCAATAGCGGAGATAATAAACTATAATATATACTTATTAACTTATATCGGTAACATACTGTGATCTGTCTGTTTCAATAACGAAGTACATGACTTTACAAACCATTAGCTTATGTATTACACAGCTAAAGTTAAAAGTTAACTGGTGGCTGGTGAGCCTAACATACTTATAATGAACCTCTTTAAGTTCTTTGATGTCTATTTCTCTTTCAATAGGTATTTAACTTAGTTAAACAAATACCTGCCCTTATCAACACTGGGATTTGCTAGTAGATGTCCACAAATACCTTGCTATACTTTTGTTCAAATTATTTGCAATTACCGGTTCATTAAATAAAAAAATCTGGGGATATTGTTCTGGAACTAACCCTTGAATAAAACGTGTATGAGATCACAAGGAAATACTGACCTTTATTCCAACATGGTTACAGGTAGCCTTTTTGATGTTCAGCCATGTCGGCAAATCTAATAACTCAGTCAGGACATGTTCGTCCAGCTCCAAATTACTCAATTCTCCCTCTCCTTTCAAAGTACTTAAACTAATTTTATCAGTCGACAAATTCTTGGTGAATCTACAAAAGATGTTAAAAGCAAAGTTTTATAGGAAGGAACCTAACAATTACTGGGTACTCTCTTTTTTCATTGTAAATAATATTGTAAATGAATGACTAATGACTGAAACAGACTGCTTGTACTTTGAAAGCACTGTTCATAAATGATTTGTGAATAAAATGATTAATTGAAATAGGTTATATGATTGATATTTTCTCTAGTTATATATAGTGAAACAGGTATGGTAATATGATTGATATTTTCTCTAGTTATATATAGTGAAACAGGTTATATGATTGATATTTTCTCTAGTTATATATAGTGAAACAGGTTATATGATTGATATTTTCTCTAGTTATATATAGTGAAACAGGTTATATGATTGATATTTTCTCTAGTTATATTTAGTGAAACAGGTAATATGATTGATATTTTCTCTAGTTATATATAGTGAAACAGGTAATATGATTGATATTTTCTCTAGTTATATTTAGTGAAACAGGTAATATGATTGATATTTTCTCTAAGATCCTGATCGAAAGCATTTAAAATCTTGATTCAAAATGTCTAGGTGTCAAACCTTAAAGTACCCTACAGTACTATTTTAAGATGAATGGCCAAAATCTAATTACTGAAAAGCTTTTTTTTTATACTACTTAAAGACTAAAAGCTTTTCTTTAGAACCTTTCCTTTAAATGAACATACCCATGGTAATTATTGGTGAAGAAGAACTTTTAAGAATTCAACAAATAAAAAGAGCAATCTGAAAAGCTATGATTAATGGTTTGTATTGAGTAAGAGAAGATATAAACAGTAATTAAATCTATTATACCATATGTAGTTTCTGGACAAAATGTCAAGCAAAATTTGTATTATTCCATGCCTTATTCTAGTTTTAGGTCTAGATTTTTAATAATAACTGGTAGAAAACTACGTATACAAATATAAGCTAAACTACTATGTAAGATAGACCAGGTCATATTAACTGAAACAATTAGAAATATAATTATATGTAATGTCAGATTCAGATCTTGTTTCAGTTATAAATCACAGATTACCAAGAAATTAAGAAAACTAAATATTCAAAATGTCAAGTTTCATCTCTGAATAAAATATCTACTCGCAGCCATGATCAGATTTTAATATAGAAATATTCAGTCTTATACGCCTTCAAGAAATAATAAAGAAAAAAGATAAAAGTTATAATTTATAATAAAGGGATTGCTCTAACTATTGTCAAATCATTTTGCTTTGTGGATTACTATATTAGTATATATCTTACACTTCAATTATACAAGTCAAACTATAATGACATCCAGGAGAGATATAGAATTTCAAATTTAGGCTACATTAGATAAACCATTGTTTATTTCCAATTCTTTTTTATGATATGAATATATGTAGGCCTACTTCAAAATATATTTTTTACAAGTAACTTGGTGCATACTGCAATTATAATGGGCCTACTTTACTGTCGGGTTAATATCTGACATTTGCAATTAATCACAAGCCACAGGAAACCTTTTGAAATCTATCTATATATTTCCAGTTTATCAATATTGTGTAGGCTTATTACATCAAGCCATAACAATTACATGCTCAATAGACTGCTAACAAATTATTGTTTAAACATTGTGCTATGGTAGATATGAACATTGAATTTCAGCCAATAGACAGATAAATATTCAATGTTGAATTACAGTGACATTTACCTCAACTACACTATATATTGTGGTAAGATGAGAAACGGGAAATATTCATAAAAATCTTAATTTTGTTTTTAAGAGCAAGAACAGGTCAAGCAAATACACTTTAAATTACAACTTCATTTGTTTCTAGTGTCTATTATGTTTTAAGTCCAAAAATAAATGTGTTGGTAACTGTCACTTACTTATAAGGTTCAAGCCATTTCTATTACCTACTATTCAAAGTAAAAGTCAGAATTCATATTAAGAATGAAAGGGGACAGCTTATTTGTGTAATAGCCTACTACACTTGTAATTCTTGTGATAATAGCCTAATATCTTTTCATATTGTCTGTGTGTTAACTTGGCAATCAAGCAACAATTTAACCATCAAAGTCTAAAAATTACTGGTAGATCTAACAGTAGAGTCTATGTCATGTGGAGTGGAAGATTTGATAATTAGGCCTAAGGTTTCAACTAAAAAAAATTTGTATTATAAACTCATGAAATGGTTTTTTTTTAATTATGGATAATAACTAATTGTAAAAACTATCTATTCCTTTAAATAAGGATCATGACATCTGACTAGGTTAATCAATTGAATAGGCCTATAGTATATTATATGTAAAGTTCTTGTAAATCCTTAAAAAAATAAAGTTAAATAAAGTTGTAGTTTTAAAGGCAATTCAAAAAGTAATCATAGGTGTCCTAAAAGTTAACAAAATTGCCTTAAAAGGCCTTATTAAAAACTTTTATGCAAGATTGTCTGGAAACATAAGTGACAATATATTCTGCATTGTCTGGAATTATTATGAGAATCTGTCAAATAATAACAGTGCAAAGAGTTCAGAGAACGGTGACAACAAACGCAATTAGATTATCATTATAAAAAGATGAATTAATTACTTACTTGGATAGATGTTTCAATATTTGATTCTTTATAAGTGAAGCCATTTTTAATCATTATTTCGGGAAAAACCACTGCTACTCCAGTTTAACGTCGTCTGCGATAAATTAGCGTATTCAACAAATCGCCATTTTTGAGTCATATCGCCAATGTCAATGATAATTTATAAACAATGGCTGTACAACATGTGTTAAATTAATTGAGATCAATTTGGTATAATTTCAAGTAATTGTCATTTATTTCAAAGCATCCAAAACTGTTGACTCTTCATTTTTGAATGAATCGATGTCTCGCCCACTTTTTGTCA